>QANY01001302.1:84118-258973 GCA_003255025.1 Datisca glomerata | reverse complement strand
TAAGGGGGGGGACCTATTCTTGAACTTCTTCAGCTTGGACTGGTAGTCAAATTCGAAGGATCGCTGCCAAAGGAGGGATGACAGCAGCCTGCTGTAAGCCGGAAGTGACTCGGGAGGAGAAGGAGGAGCGTCGGGATTCTAGTTGCCCTTCATCTCGGGAAGAGCGGACGGAAAGAGGAGGCCTTTGCTATATCTGCTTCTTCCTCTTCCCAGGAATGAACAATTTGAAAAAAAAAAAGATTTTCTTTGTTTATAATATAAGTTATATATATATAATAATATAAAGATAATAAAGATGAAATTAAGCAAGTGGCCCTTTCGCGACTCAAACTGCCGTCGATTCAAGTGGTACGTGAGTTGGGTTTAGAACGTCGTGAGACAGTTCGGTTTCCACCTACAAAGACACAGAAACCAGTTGTAGATTTTCTATCATAACTACCTGCCCAGTCTGCATCAGTGTATCCAACTACAGAGTTTTCCCCGGTTCTCTTCATCCATATCCCTTGATCGGGTGTTCCTTTAAGGTATCTGAGTATCCTTTCTGCGACTGGCTGGTGATTCGTGCAGGGGCGTGCATGAATTGACTGATAACGTTAACTGCAAAAGTGATATCTGGTCTTGTAACAGTTAGATAAATTAGTTTTCCTACTAGTCTTTTATATTGGCCTATATCAGTTAATGGTTTGCTATCATTAAGTCCTATTTTCATGTTGGTTTCCATTGGTGTGCTAGCAGGTTTTGCCCCTATCATGCCAGTTTCTTTTAACAAGTCTAAGATATATTTTATTTGAGATAGAAACAGTCCCTTTTTTGAGTGAGCTATTTCTATCTCTAGGAAGTATTTCAGTTTTCCTAGATCTTTAATATCAAACTCCCCTTTTATAAATTGTTGAACACTCCATATTTTATCGTAGTTATTTCCGGTGATGATGATGTCATCTACGTAGACTAAAATGTGGTGGAGTTGTTCGTGTGTTTGACGAACATAGATGAGTCAGCAGAGCTTTTGACAAAGTTAATTTTTAAAAGAGACAATCTTAATTTTTCATACCATGCCCTTGGTGACTGTTTCAGGTCGTAGATAGCCTTCTTTAATCTACATATCAAAGATGGGTGCGTTGCTTTCTCGTGTCCTGGAGGTAGGGACATATATACTTCTTCTTCCAGATTTCCTTGGAGGAATGCATTTTTTACATCTATTTGATATAGTTCCCAGCTGAGGTTGGTGGCAACAGATAGTAACACTCGGATCGTGTTCATTTTTTACCACTGGAGTTAACGTCTCCTAGTAATCCACTCCATATGTCTGAGTAAAATCCTTGGCAACTAGTCGGGATTTATATCTTTCGATGGTGCTGTTGCTATTGTATTTGGTCTTGTAGACCCATTTACATCCTATAGGTTTCTTCCCGTTAAGTAGTGGGATTATGTCCCAAGTTTCATTCTTTTCCAAGGCTAGAAGTTCTTCATTCATCGCCTTTCTCCATTTGGGGTCGAGTTGGGCTTCTTGATAGGTCTTTGGCTCAACTGTTTCATCAATTTTTCCCAAGTATGCCCTGTGGATGTTAGAGATTTTATCATAAGATAGGAAATTTTGGATAGGGTATAGAACCTGATGGGACACGTAGTCTTTTAATCTTGCGGGGGGCTGAGTTTGCCTTGTTGACCTTCTTACGATTACTGCTTCATCAGTGACAGCTGCCTCATCAGTTGCTGCTCCTGAGGTAGTTGTCTCAGGCGCGGCTGATGCGGTATCCTGTTCCTGTCTTATGATATCAGAGGAAATAATACTGTTAGGTAGCGGAAACATTTGGTGGTGGTTATGGTTGTCGGGGTCCTTTGGGTAATAGGATTCTAGTTCTAAAAATTGCACATCTCGCGAGATGTAGAGTTTATGGTTTATTAGGTCGTAGCACTTATACCCCCTTTTCTCAGCGGAATACCCAAAAAATAGGGTTTTGACTGAGGTTTTGTCCAATTTATCAAGTCTTGGAATGTGTACGAAGCATGTAAATCTGAATGCTCGTATATGATCTAGGTTAATTTTCCTACCTTTGAGAATTTCTAGAGGGATTTTCAGATGCAATTTTACACTGGGTAACCGATTGATGAGGTAGGTTGCTGTGAGTATAGCATCGGACCAGTATCTTTTGGGTACATTGTTTTGGAGGAGGAGAGACCTAGTCATTTCAAGAAGGTGTCAGTTTTTGCGTTCTGAGACACCATTTTGTTGTGGGGTGTGGATGCAGGTGGTTTGATGTCGTATACCCTTTTGTTTAAAAAACTCAAAAAAGGTGTTGTTAGTATACTCGGTTCCATTGTCAGACCTAAAGATTTTTATGGTTATTTCAAATTGAGTTTCAACTAAATTGTTGAACTTTTGAAAACGACTGAAGACTTCATTTTTTGATTTCAAAAGGTATAACCATGTGGTGCGAGAGAAATCATCAATAAATGTAACAAAATATTTGAATTTATTATATGAATCAACTGGGGCGAGTCCCCAAACATCAGAATGAATTAATTCAAAACATCATTTTGTCGTCTACTAGATAGTGGAAAGGGCAACCTGGTTTGTTTTAAAAGTTTGCAGACTGAGCAACTACTAGAGTCTGAATTATAACCGAATAATTTATTTAGGATTTTATCGGAGGGATGACCGAATCTCCAGTGTAATATTTTGTCTTTTTGTTCTGTACTGGAGGTGGAAAGGCATGTTTTGTCAGTATCTTCTAAGTAGTACAGACCGTTTCTAAATTTCCCTTCACCAATCTTCCTCCCGGTGACTCGATCCTGAAAAATTACTTTGTCAGGTGAAAAAGTAACATTGCAGTTTAAGTCTTTGGTTATTTTACTGACGGATAGGAGATTGGAGTTAAAATTAGGTAGACAAAGTACGTTGTTAATGGTTTTGTGAACAGTGTGGTGGACCCTATGCCAAAAATTGGAATTTTATTTTCATTTGGCTACCGTCACATGTTGTGGTATTTCTAATTTAGTGAGTCTGTGTAGGTTTTTTGTGTTATGAGTCATGTGGTCTGAGGCACCAGAGTCTATTATCCAGTGTTCTAAGTTATGACAAAAATTTGCAGACTTAGAAAAATAATTGACAGTATTGCAGATAGATGGACCTGAGGTATCGTGCAAAAATTCTCCAAATTGTTTGAGCAGTGTAGCCATCTATGTGTCGTTGTCTATGTGCATATCTGCTCTAACGGATCCGGATCTGTCCATTTCCTCCATTCGATCGGGTCGGTACCCATTACCCGAACCGGGTCCGTCTGTCATGTGGGCTTTGCGGTCTCGGTCGGGTCGAGACCCGTAACCCGCTCCGCTGAAGCCCTCGGTATAAAAGGGAAATGTTTCCCTCGCGGAGCCCCCTCGCTCGTCATTCCAGCGCTCCTTCTGGAACTTTCTCTGGTTCTGCCGGAAATGAAGGTGCAGGTTCCAGCACCGGTCGTGGGTATGCCCCTCCTTTCGGCAGTGGCTGCACCTCACCGGCTCGCCTGGCTGTCCGCGGTGCCTTCCCCTTTCCTGGCTGTCCGTGGCTCTTCGCTTGGTTTCTTCTCTTTGAACCATGGTTGAGACCGTGGCAAATGTTGGCTTCTCCGTCGACATCAAGATCTGAGCCCGAAACGCCTTGTAGCTTGAGTCGAGAGCCGTCAAGAAATGGAACACCATATCCTGTTCAGCCCGCTCTTGGAGTTCATTCAGGTCAATGGTCATCGATCTTAGGGTTTCGAGTTCTTTGAACTTAGATTTTAAAAACCCGGTCAACTCCAGTACTGATCTGTCCTCCTGTTTTGCTTGGGAGATCTCTCGTTTAAGTTCAAAGACTTGCGGGAAATTGTTTTGTTCACAATAATTGCTCCGGATTTCTTCCCAGAGTTCCTATCCTGTTTCACAAAAATAAAAGATTTCACTGAGTTTTGGGTCTATTGAATTAGTTATCCAGGTCATTACCCGGCTGTCCATGATGTCCCATTCCTCTGGGTTTCAGTCTGGCCTTGGCTTACTGCCGTCCACGAAACCTAGTCTGCCTCTTCCTTTCAGGCTCACCCGAGCCGCCCTGGCCCACGGTGTGTAGTTGTGGCCAGTGAGCAGGATGGAGGTCAGTCTGGGATTGGTGTCGTGGTGGTGAAGCTGGCCGGAGGTCGATGGTTCTGTCATACTGTTTTATGTGTTGGTTCTCAGAATCGTTGCTCTGATACCATGAAAAAATTATGAACCCTAGAAATGATGAACACTTTAGTGTTCTAATCTTAAAGAAAGATGATGAACTTCTTGTTCTGATTTCTTATTAAGAATTCTGATTCTTTACAATGAGTAAGTGATGTATATATACATATAATTTCTCACGGTTGCCTATGATCTCTCCAACGGATGCCTACTGATAGTTTTTCCAGAAGTGGTTAGACACCCACTGTGTTTGGTGAAAGTTACTGTTCTGATTTCCCTTTTTGCCTGTGATGAAGATTTTCCTTCTGAGACAATACTTTCTGTTTCTCTTTCTTCAACAAAATTGGTGGAAGAAGTTGTGTCATTTGCATATTCCCCTTAAAATCAAGACCTTCTTATGGAAGTCGTCGCAAATATTCTGCCCACTTTTCGTATCTCTCGAAGAGGTGGATCCCGATTTAGAATCAGTGTAAGTTTTGCGAAAAATTTGAATCTATCATTCATGCTTTCTTCCTTCGTCCCCGGGTGAAGACCGCTTGGAAGCTAAATCAATGGACAATTTTTGGGATCAAGACTTTTGACATCAAAGTTCTCGCAATTGCCTGGTTACCCTTCACGCTTTGTGCATAATGGCTTTTACTTGTTGGTTGATTTAGTTCTCGCGAAACTCCCTAGTCCATGAGGGAAAAGTATGTTCAGGTACTGAGATCATCTCTAAGGCAGAGATCCAAAGGAGGGGTTGATTACGCCCGATTTGGATGCGGCATGCTTGAACGTGGGACTAGCTTTGATGTTGTGATTTGAGACTGGTTAGTAATGTGACTACCGCGTGCGTTTATTTTTAGGAAGCAGATCTTTTATGAATGTGGTACTCTTCTCGAAGGCCTTTGTTTTGCACGTGAGAACTCGTTTATATCCTATGTAGAGTTGGATAATTTAAATTTATGCCAACAACAATCTTCAACTCAATGTCTCTTTCCTTAGAAGGTGATATATTAATGGCTATTGGTGATGCTCTCTCTTTTCATCCAAATTATAGTGTTAAGCATGTATCTAAAAATGGTAACTGTGTTGCGGTACACGGGCTAGATATGCTATTTCTTTAAGGATTTCTTCTTCTTGGATGGGTCGTATTCGCCCATAGTAGAAGACTTATATTTGCTGGACTATCTGACTTCAATAATATCTCATTATTTGGTTTAAGAAAAACCAAAAGCAGAATTTACTATTGAAAGAAGAAATAAAAAAACAAAAGTTTAATCCATCTCATTTACTTAGTATTGTCATCCATTAAATATTTCATTCTAATTTTAATT
This sequence comes from Datisca glomerata, assembly GCA_003255025.1. NCBI lineage: Eukaryota > Viridiplantae > Streptophyta > Magnoliopsida > Cucurbitales > Datiscaceae > Datisca > Datisca glomerata. The sequence continues at coordinate 253,478 of QANY01001302.1, read as the reverse complement.
TTTTTATTAAGAAGAATGTGATATATTATTTAAATTCACGACCTCTAAAATATGAAATTAACTAATTATATCAATTCATCTTGTAATTCCAATTTTAACTTAACTTTGTCAAGTTTTGACAAAACTAATTAATTTTGATATATATATATATTCACCTAACAATTACTTGAAGTTTGAGAGAACAAAAAATTTAGTAGTGTATTTGAGCGGGAAATCTTAAGTCTAAACTCGCAAATCAGCCATCTTTCTCATTTAAGTTTGAAGATTTACATGCTGTGTCCATTGAGAAAATTTAGACTTACAAGTGGAATTGTTCAAGTTTAACTAAATATATAACTTCGTTTTGACTCAATATCTAACGCATTTGAGATTAGTGATAATTTTACATAATTATGAAATTAAGAAAAAAAAAAGCAGGAAATACAAATCAAATGTCAATAAATAAAATCTTTTTGACATACCGATTTATATTCCTCTCTTGTCTCCAACTGGGGAACCCATATTTGGCATGAATTTTTGTCCTCTGTCAACATTCCATCGCTCTCTTCATCTTCTTCCTCATCAACCTCAAAAAATGGTGGAATTTCCCAAGGATCCAACTCCATACTCACTTGCTTACTTCCCTTCAAACTCATAAATTCATCAAATTCAATCTCAATCTTCACACCCTTTTCGTGCTTTGATCCGATTCCCAATATTTCTGAAGCAAAATTCATTAATTTCGTTCCCAATGACTCGGTTGGGTACAAATACAAGATCTTTAAGAGAAAGATGACTGATACAGAAGTGCAAAAGATTGGGGAAATGAATAACAAAGAAAATAGGAAAGAGACTGTGGAGAAGAAAATCAATGGAGGAAAGAGACAGAGACAGAGAGAATGAATTGCAGAGAGCTTTAGAGCTTCAAACAGAGTGAAATCTCTCAGAATTAAAAGCATTTGTGAAATGGGCAACTGAGTTTCTTTCTCCCTATTTTGTAAGATTAAAAGCATAATTATATTTAGGGTATATATATATATATATATATATATATATCTTTGATCCGAATATTTTACTCTCAACTTTTCAGATCAAACATATATTTTATCCTAAATATAATTATGCTTTTATTATTTTTTTTTTAACTTCTGTAGGCCTATGAAAAGAAAATACAGAATTTTGGGAAAGACTACTGAAACCAAGTAAAAAGTATAACAATTAAACTAAAGAAAATTAGAAAGAAGAGAAACTGAAATTTTGCGTATAAATGCCAAGTCATTACGTATATTTATAGGTTTATTGTTAATTTTTTATTATATAAATTTATCTGTCAATGAAATTAGGTTTTATATGCGTGGAGGCCTAGGAGTGTGTCTGAGAGGATTAGAATGCAGATTCTGGGAAACGGGAAATTGATCCAACTCTATCCAAAATAGAGGTGCTGGATCTTAACATTTATGTGTAATTTCTGACTAAAAGACAAAACTTTGATTGTCATAACTATTAGTCTTATACGAGGCTTCGCAGTTTGAAGCATATCCATAAACATCAACATTACAGAATCTAAAAACCCATAAGACCAATGCATCAGATCAGACATAGAAGAAGCCCGGTGACGTCTCTGAATTTCCATATCATACTAGATACGAGAATACCATAGTCATCAAAACGATTCAATATTACGAAGCATACCTAAATTTATCGTCATGATGTAGATATCCGGCGTTAGGTCATCCTCTCTTTATCTCCATTTTTCTTATGGTGGCTAACAATGGCAAAATATCATTTGGGATATATATAGATTATGTCAGACAAAAGAGGAGGCATTTGCCAATTAGGGTTAAAACTATATGGGGTCTCCATTTCGGTCTCCTCATTAAGAAGTTCAGTGATTCAAGCCCTACACTCTATTCAATCACATTCAATAAAAATAAAGGTTTTTATATCATTTTAGATTTTTATTTCACAAAATAGCCTGTAATTTTTATTTTTAACATTTCAACCGAGAAAGTAAAAAGTCAACAAAAAAACTATAGAGTTCCACAATTATAACCCTAAATGTATAGAATATTAACATAATATTTACCTAATTATTGAAATTAGATATAATTAATGAAAATAATTGTTTACTTTATACATAAGATGGATGATTAAATAAGGAAAAGAATCGTAACCGAGTTGATAGTTAAAGAATTTAAAAAAATGGTTAAATATGCTCATTTAAGTAAAACAAAATATCTACAAATATGTAGATTAGCTTATTTAAATTTATGTAGAATTATTTAGATTTGAATTTACTTAAAAATTTGCTTAACCCAAATATGCTTATTGTTAAAAAACTATTTGTTTATCAAAATACACTCACTCAACATTACCCCAATATTAAACTAATTTTCTTTACCAATTATTTAATGAAAGAAAAGAAGTTTTCATTTACCTAGGGAATCAACATGAGAGAGAGAGCAAATGCATAAATGCAATCCCGAAAGAATCATTTGATTATTTTCACTAATGATTATAACGAATTTACAGTCCGTCCCCCATTAATCGCTTGGATATCAACCCAAGAAGAATCAATCTAGGATTATTGCATATTACTCGATTGATTAACAGTTTTACATCACTGCTATTTATAACTAGAATATGATAGAAGTAGTAATCATAGAATAGATATATTCCAAATTAGGTTTTTTCTAAACGAAGCATGTATACAATGCGAAAATGTTTGCTTAGAAAAATAGAAGGAACATGACGTGCAAAATCTGAAGAAAAAAATACCACATGAATACTCTACCATAGTAGGTATTTTTATTTATTTATTAGTTATATTTATCTTATACTATTAATAATCAATAATAATAAGATGAATGTGATTTCAATTACTATGTTTGATCAATAAGAGAATTTACAAATTTATTTGAATATCCGCGGTTATAGAAGTGAAGATTAGTTTATTCAATGAGCACTTGTATTTCATTAGAGAGAGAGAGATGCTACATACCCTACTCATAATTTGTTTTCAAACTCTTGTTTTACTCTAATATTAAACTATTCATATTATATACATACCCTATTCATTCATTTAATGAAAATTATAGAAGTAAATGTATGAGAAAATATTAAGAGATAATAATTTTCATAATATATTATATAAGTACTTATAAAAATAAAATAGACTAATATGAATGAAATTGGATATAAATAATGAAAATATGTAGATTAATGTTATTCATATTTTATCATATGATATATTTCATATATATAATAATATCTTGTGAATTTTGTATAAAAAATGAAAGTTTTAACTGATATTTTTCATTATTATAACTGTTAATCATTTTTTATATATATCATGTATATATTTTTACTTAACATTCATGATGATATTAGTCTAATTAAATTCATTTTGGATGGATAAGAAAATTTAAAAAAATTTACTCCTAAATAAATATACTAATTATTTAAAATATTTAATTTATTTTTATTTTAACCATTGATATTAAATGTCTAAGAAAAGAGTTGGATGAAAATAGAAAATTATGGTTAAACTTGGTTATTAACTTAATTAAGTTTAAAAATGATTAAAAAACTAAAATACCATTCTAAAATGGTTACATACTACAATTTCTGATAAAAATACAAACATGAGATGGACTTAGGCCCTACTTATGGATCAATGTAATATTGGGCCTTATTGGTCATGTACGATGGATTATCATTCAATATGTTTTATAAAACTCAAATTAACAATCGATGGTAGCCCACATAAAAAATTCTAACACTCCCACTTCGACAACATTAAATGTGCTTTAGTGATAAAATTTATTTTTTAAAACGACTCTCAGGTTGAACACAACTTTAGTGGCCACAAAATGAAAAGTCCGAGTACAAAATATCTCAAAACAGAATCAGGTTCAATGACAATATTAATATCAAATCATAGCAGTCATTGTATCATTCATCAACACAATACTTTCCATGGTTACAAATATTGATGCACCACCAATATCACCAACTTTATTAAACGAGTTGCATTAAAGTTTGATAAATGTAATTAATTTGTTATTCCAAATTCACCTAATTATGACTTGGGCACTTTTGAAGGTTAAATGAACTTAGACTAATAAGATTGCTTTAAATGTTAATCTCACATACATAGGGTTATTGTTTTAACTTGTAATTAATTTAGAATTAATTGATTAGTTAAAATAAAAGCACATTATGCTAAAATAGTAAGTGAGAGAAGTTTGACATGTCAATGTAACATATGATCTCCATTATTAATATAACACCGTAAGGTATAGTGAAGGCCTCGAGATGGTTTTATTGTCATCCCCTAAGGAAGGTTTCGAGCAGTATTAATATCAAGGTTGGACTTCTTAAGAAGATCGGGCTAAGTGATGTAGTTTAGTTTTGACCGACCATAAGGCGACATATTCTAAATAAAGTTATAGAATCTGAAATAATGGGTTACACTCAAAACGTCACAATTAATATTTGAGTGGATAAATATGACTTGACCAATTAGCGACACATTATTGTTAAAAGAGAAAACATGAGATAAAGTGTAGTGTGCAATATCACTAACATCATGTGATCCAACATATATATATCATTAGTCAATTTCACATAAGATCCTTTATGTGGTCAAAATATGTACTTCTTAAAAGAGGTAAGCATAATACTTCTAAACCAAAGTATCAAAATTCAAACCGAAGCTATGACAATGCTTATAAACAAATCATCACTTCTAAACTGAAGTATCACTTCCTAACGGAAGGATTTGATCTCGAGATCTTTAACCTGCATGAGCTCATTTAAAGATTAAATTTCATAAAATATATTACATGTGCATAAACACTCGATGCAATAAAATGAGCAAAACAATAATAATAAGCTTTATTTCAATAAACTTATATTGAAAATACAACCTTAAAGGTCACACTGTAATGCTCAAACTAAAATGACATCAAGACTCCCATACATTCGATGTGTCGTATAAAATCACTCGGTCGAAGTCCCTTAGTTTGGATCTGCTAATATGTTCATATTCAACATCACCATTATCAACCATCTCTCTAACCTTATAATATTTAAGATCTATGTATGTTGCACCGCTAGAATTTTTCATTCTTTTTTAGAAACGTACTGCAACTAGATTATCACAATAAATCCTAATAGGTTTAGAGATGAAATTAACAATTTTAAGCCCAGATATGAAGTTATTTAGCCAAATACCGTGAGTCCTAGCCTCGAAACATGCAACAGTTTATGGTTGCATAGTGGAAGAAGCCACAAGTGATTGCTTTGCACTCTTCCACGATACTACATCACTTGTCACCTGCCAATAGGAAAATATAACCTGTAGAGTATTTCATATCATCTGTGCATCCTGCAAGATTAACATTTGTGTACCGAATAACCTCTAGGTTATCAACTCTTCTATAAACCAACATATGATTCTTTATTTTCTGCAAATATCTTAAGACTTTCTTTGCAGTCACCCAATGATCATGGCCCAGATTTGCATAGTATCTTCCCAATATATTTACAACATAAGCTATGTCCGGTCTGGTGCAAAACTCAGCATACATCAAACTACCTACAACACTAAAATAAGGTACATTCTTCATAACTTCTTTTTCAACCTCATTATGGAGACACTGAGTCTTGCTAAGTTAGTCCCCTTTACAGATATGAGCTACTCTAGGTTTATAACTCTGCATATGAAAACGATTGAGCACGTGGTCAATACACCCATTTTGGGATAATCCCAACATCTTTTGTGATCTATCTCTATGAATTTCCATCCCCAACATGTAAGCAGCCTTTCCAAGATATTTCATGTCAAAAGACCTCGAAAGCATCAACTTTACTTCATGTAAAAGACCCAAATCATTGCATGCTAGGAGAATATCATCAACATATAGAACAAGAAAAATGAAACTTACTCCTACTAGTCTTAAGATATACATTAGGGTCAAGTTTGTTACTCTCAAATCCCATAAATTGCACCACTCGATGAATTTTGATGTACCACTATCTATATGCTTGTTTTAGACCATAAATACTCTTTTCCAAGTGGTAAACTAAATCTTCTGTACCAGGCTATTGAAAACCTTCAAGTTGAATCATGCATACTTCTTCACTGAGATTTCCATTGAGGAACGATGTCTTAACATCCATTAGATGAAGTTCTAAGTCAAAATGTGTCGTTAAAAGCCATAATAATTCTGAATGAGTCTTTTGACGATAAAGGAGAAAAGATCTGTATAATTAATAACTTCTCTATGAGTGTATCTCTTTGCTACCAATCTGGCCTTGTAACGCTCGATTTCTTCTTTTGGATTTCTTTTAGTTTTGAAGACCCATTTACACCTAATCGGTTTAAAACCTTCCGGAAGCTTAACAAGTTCTCATACGTCGTTCTCTGGCATAGATTGCATTTCTTCTTTCATTGCCTCAATCCACTTATCCGATTGAGTGCTGGAGATAGCTTCACCATAACAAACATGATCAAAAAAATTATCGAACTCCCCTAAATAGACCATAAAATCATCAAAAATTGCAGGCTTCTTATATCTCTGTGATCATCATATTTGCATAGATGTATGAGCTGTCTCTAGCTGGACTGGTAAAAGATTTTCTAGTGGCCATTTTCATTCAACTGCTCAGTACCACATTCTTCTATAGGTCATGATTGACTACTAGAGCCTTGTTGCAAGACAATAAAAAGTATTAGAGTCTGAGGAGGACTACAAAATTCATGCGTTTCTTTATCTGGACAACACAAAAGTCTCCAACATTAAGTTCCAAAAAATTTACGGTAATGGACTCAATGACTCTTGAGGCACGATTGGGACAATAGAACCTATAGCCCTTATGGGGTGTTTGGTATATGGGGAAGTTTCCTTAAATACTAAGAAATACTAGGAAAGTAGGTCATAGTCATGTTTGGTATGAAAAGTATTGTAAATTTTTTTAGTCCGAGAATGTAGAGATATCGTCAAATGAAGGTATCTGAAACTCTTTCAACTCTAAGGGTATCTTAATACCTAGAATCTTAGGTTGCCCAAAATATCCTCTCTCACCTCCATCTTCTTCTTCCATCTCTCAATCTCTACAGACCCTGCTAAACAATAACTTATCTTTTCCTTCGTCCCTTCCCTCCTTCCATGTGATAGCTTTTTCAGTCAAAATACACTGATCGCACGAAAATGGAGTTCTAGGTCACCGCACGCATCTTTTGCCGTGTATGAACCATGGAGCCCCAAAAATTCAACACAAGGAAAGTTGACAATGATCAATAATCGATGAAAATAGTGAGTTTGGATTTGGGCTTCAACATGCTCTAATGGCAAACATGCATGGTATAGGAAATCCCACTGTTCGTGATGGGAAAGTCCCTGTAATTACCTTCCTTGGTGATTTTCCAATTGAAGCGGGTTATGAATTGTTCATTGGTTATGGGCAACTTGTCTCCTAGTAAGAAAATTAAGAATTTGTCAAGTAACTACGAAAATAAAAATTTGGACGTCTCTTGGTATTTGAAAGAGATGTTGGGATTTGGAACTAGTTGAGAATGTTTCTACTGAGGGATGAAGATTTGAGAATGGGTTTGCTTTAATTTTATGAATCTGGTGGTCCAATTGCTTCTTGTTTGGTTTTTGTTGAAAGGAATTGAGTTTTTTTTTTCTCTGATCTCCTTTCTGATAAAAACATTATGATTTGGGTTGTTTTAAGTTAGGGTGTGGTTTAATATCATGATTGAAATTTGGTAGAAATCTATTTTAGTACTATAGTTTTAATTATTGAGTTTAAAATCATGGGTATTTTTGTTATAAGAATTTTTATTTTATATTGTAAATTCTATACCACATCAATATACTCGGAGCGGTATTGGTTCAATTGTATGGACAATATTTGATGAAAATCTACATGACGTATCATAATATATTAGTTTGGTCAAAAAATTAATAAGTATATATGAAAAAAATCCATGGGTAAAATTTACATTTTTGTTATTACTTATGTTGATCATCGTATTATAAATTAAATAATTATTATTTATAAGCATTTTTGAGTCCAAGGGTAAAATTGAAATTTGACAATAATCTCTAAAACATCAATTTGCATATTCCATCAAAACAAACAAAGTAATCTGACACTCTCGCCATTAAATCAGAGTATTCTCAAGTGTTAACAAACAAAGTAATTTAACTTTTCAGGCATATATATTCTCACAATCATATTCCAGCAATCTTATTCTGAAGATCATTTTCTCACAATTTTATATCAAACAGTCCCTTAGAGTCTTCTAGATGACCAATGAAGTAACAACGAGTGGTTTTAGGGTCTAGCTTTCTCTCTGATGAATTGTAAATTCTTACTTTAGCTAGACAACCCCAAACATTAAGGTGATTCAGACAAGATTTACGTCTAGTTCAGATCTTAAAAGAAGTTTTTGGAAGGGCTTTACTAGGTTCTCTATTCAAAATATACATGGCAGTTTTGAGTGCCTCGCCTCACAAGGAATTAGGTAAATTAAGTTTGCTCATCATACTCCTAATCATGTCAGTGAGAATGAGATTACGACGCTCAACCATACCATTTTGCTCAGGGGTACTGAGCATTGTGTATTATGCAATTATACCACAACTTTGCAAGTATTTTGCAAATGGTCACAAAAATTGACCTACGTCCCCATGCTTTCCATAATACCCACCACCCTGGTCAGATCTCATGATTTTTATTTATTTTCTCAGTTGCTTTTCTACCTCAATTTTATAAATTTTAAACTTAATAAGTGTTTCTGATTTTTCATGAATTAGATAAACATACCCATACTTTGAGCAGTCATCTATAAATGTGATAAAATATTTATTTTCACATAAGATAAAAGACAATGGTCCACAAATATCAGTATGTATGATTTCTAAAAGTTCATTACTACGAATGATACCATTTCTCTTAGACTTGTTAACTTTTCTTTAACGCAAACAACACAAGCGTCAAAATCAATAATGTCTAAAGGAGGTAAAATTTCACACTTCATAAGTCTTTGAATTATTTCTTTTGAAATATGTCCTACGCTTTTGTGCCGAGGAGTGAAATATTTTTCTTTAGTTAGAACTCTTATAGTGCTAACTCTTTCAGCATTCACTGTGTTGTTCTCTATCAAATTTAATCTATATAAACCACTAGACGAAAAACCATCACCAACCATGCATGAATTAAAGTAAATTTGAAAACTTCCATTACTAAAGTTAAAAGAATATCCAGACTCATTAAGTTTTGAAATAGACACTAAATTTCAACGCATAGAAGGAACATAAACTGTATTTTCTAAATCAAGACAAGAACCATTTTGAAAAAATAATCTAATAGATCTTACGAACTCTACTTCGACTCTAACTCCATTGCATATGATCATTGTGTCCCCTCCTTCAATTGGCTTCCTAGCATCATCTCTCCAGTTTTAGCCTTTTCAGACTCTAGGTACTTTTGTCCTATGGCCTCAAGAAATCTTTTAGCATTATTCTCATCAGTTGAAATGGCTCAGAAATTGACTTTCTCATTGTCATCAGATTCAATCTATAAGCTCTCTCCCAATTCTCATATTTGTCTTTCTGACCAACAATACTAGATTTAAAGAGTTTAGGGGGGCTCATCTTCACGCAAGGCTATGTATAACTCAGTTAGGCCTAAGGCTAGCTCAAAATATCTTTTCCATCTCTTAAAATTGTTAGTAGCCAAAGTCCCAGTAGAACAAATTTGATTGTTCATTTTCAACTACAAAAATAACATGGGCATAAGTAACCATTATATATCACATCACATCATACATGAAATAAATCATGAGAGTCTGAGAAAAATAGTGTATACTCCCATTTGGAGTAAGCATGCACTACACTGAGTACACCCACCCTCATACAAGCCGATTAGTAAGACTAGCCTTTGGAAAGTCTATCACCTTTGAGTAGATAGACCTCCTATAGCTAAGATTTAAAAAATCCTTACTAATCACTCGCATTGAAATTCTAATATTATTACACATGATACCCTTTTGGAGGTAATTATATGCACTAATAATAGAAACAACAAAAACATCCCAGATTCCTATGAGAAAACTAATGAATATCAACAAATAATCCGTTTCGACAATATTAGTTGTCTTTACTCACTAAATTTCTAAACCGGGACACGCACACACAATATTTCACACAACCAAATTTAAAATAAGATTACGATTTTATCTGTCAAGTATACCTTATAAGACAACATCTAGGGCAATGTATATTCTTAAAGAACGGTATACGTATATTAGCCAAATTATATAATTTAATGCAATTATAAAATGGAAATATATAATAGCACGGTGATTACGTATATCAAGCAGATATACCATCTCTATTCATTTTTACCTTAGTGCACGTTCAAATTTATCCCAAGATCACGGTATACGTCAGACAAATATTCATACATGACCAACGCCATAAAGCAATGTCAAAAAATATTTCTTACACGTGCAACATTATGGAGGCATAATAACGCAATTTTAGTTACACAATGTAATTATTAATTTGTTATCTTCCTTGCCCTACACATACTTGGGTCCTGGAAATAAGATTTCATGACCAGTTTCAAATTTCAGCAAAGAGTTGCAGTTTATGCACATTTCAGGTGTAAGATTTACATTAATGATAAACGTCCATCATTATCGCTATATTCTGTGAAGATGCAGTATCATTTTCACAAAATAATAATAATCATCTTCTAAAACTTTTACAATGGAATGAATCTAGAATCTGAACTTATTAGGTAATCATGTAATATAAACTATCAATCTCTCCATATAAGTTCCAGAAAGTAGTTTTAGCCACAAATCAAAAAATCAATAAAAAATTTTGAAAAACACACACCACCCAATTTTCACAACCTTCTGTAAATTTCCTGGAGATAATTTTGAGTCATATACACACAAAACGTGAGATTCAAAAGAAAAAGATAATTTAGAAGACAAATATTCACGAAATTCATTTATTCTTGTTTAGTGATAAGGATTCCAGATCTAGCATGTCGTGCTCTGATACCACATGTTGAATTTAGATATCATACTAGATATAAGAACACTGTAATCATCAAAATGAATCAATATTACTAAGCGTGCTTGGATTTGCCGTCATGATGTAGATATAGAGCACTGGGTCTTCCTCTCCTTATCTCCCTTTTCCTTATGGTGGTTATGAATGGGACAAGACACCAATCTATAGACTCCTTTGAGGTACATATAGACTAAGGCAAACATGAGAGGGGACCTTTGCCAATTAGGGTTAAAACTGTATTGAGTCCTCTCATTAAGAAGCCCAATGATTACAAACCCTATACTATATTCAATCACATTCAATAAAAATCAAACATGAGAGGACCAAGGCCCCACTTATGGATCAATGTAATATTGGTCTTTCTTGGTAATGTATGATGGACTAACATTCAACCTATTTTATAAAACTCAAATTAACAATCAATGGCAGCCCACACAAAAAATTCTAACAAGATCCTGATCCATCCAATTCATGGGAAAACCATTACAGTCTCTAGGAACATGCAAAAGGCTAACAAAAATAAACTTGGTTCTAATCAAATAGATATCCTCAAGCTCTAACTTTACACCACTACCTACTGTATATGATGTTTGATTGCATTATATGTCTCTCTGACTCATCACGTTTGAAATCATGGTACATGTGGATATTAAAAGAAGATGCCAGCTATCCCCATTATGGCCTTTACGATATTCTGCTTTGATAATAACTTATAAAGGCACCGCCTGACCCTTATAAAGGCGATGAAAACAACAATGTTGTATCTCTCTCTCTCTCTTTCTCCTCTTTCATGCCAGTAAGTCAAGTGACAAAGACTCATGTGAGTAATCCGCCTAGGAACATTTTAAGAACTGTGGTCTGATAAGATTAGAGCAAGGTTACGCTGCGTTGAGAGGATGTTCCTTAACCAATGTGGTCGCCTTAGGTGTTGTGGATGTGCCACTTTCCAACCTTGGGAAGGGTCGTTGTGTGTGGAACTGCCTTTTGAAGGAATGTCTTTTGAATCTCGTTGCCATGTCCTAATGGCTCTGTAAATAATGGGCCACGTTATCATGAATGATATGTTAGGATATAACGTGGCACTCGAAAATAGGCTTGGGTAGAGATATGATCGAAGAAGGATAAGTAGCAATATATTTTTAAGGGACATCACCTAAGTATAAAGGCGGCATACTCAATGACCACACTTATAAGGGTCTCCTCTGGACTTATAAAGGTCGCGAGCCCATTGTTGAGAATATATGTTAAGTGTTGTATCCTGCCTTCGAGCTTAGTGACAAATGCTCGAAGGCTCTTCCTTGCCTAGGAACAATTTGAAAGTTATGGTCTGGTAGGATTAGGATAAGGTTACGTTGTACCAGAAAAGGAAAATCACCTTAGAAACCTTGGATGTGGCCCTTTCTGAAAAAGAAGGGCCAGAAGAAGCGATGCGTGGCTGACGGGGAAACACCCCATTATGTTGCCCTTGTGTGGTCACCCCTGTGGGAACCTGAGGTCAACTCACCTTGTGAGGCTTCCCTAGGGGAAGCCCGGGGGTGGCAAGCCATGTAAGGTAGCCTCCAGGGTGGCCCAAGGGCGGTTGGCTAAATGTGGTTGTGCTTGGGGTAGCCCGAGGGTGGTTGGCCTACTGTTACCACCCTCGGGGTGGTTGAACCCCTCTGAGATGAGTGTCATGCACGGTTCAAGCCTCGTATTTATGAGTTCTCGGTGCCATGAAGGTATGACTAGTCGCATGCATAAAGTATGGTTACGTTTTATAAATGTGACGTCGTTTTAAGAGTGTGGTCATATTTTAGGTGTGGTCACATTTTAGGCGTGGTAATCACGTGATTTCTATGTCGCTATTAAGGACGTATATGTGGTCCCCACTTGACCACATCTGTATAAAAGGTCATTGGTATCATTATGGGCATCATCAAGTTTCACACCTCCTGAGGCCAAAGACCAGAGAATATTCCACACTCAGAGTTCTCACCAACCTTAGAGTAGTAAATGCATTTGTCAACGTCCGGTGCTTGTCCTAAGATGCTTGTCCTTCACCCATCCGGTCACACATCTCTCACGTTCCCAGGCTTACTTATCATAGACTAGGTTACTCAAATCACACATCACCCAAAAACTCCTAAACAGGCTCAAAAGATTTTTCACGCCTTCTCTGGATTTGTGGCATAGCGTGTGCTCCACCACACACCACGATAGATGATACATGTGAGATTCTCTTTTGGACACCAAAGCATAAACTGTTGAGATTCTTATAAACAATGATTGATATTAGCCACATAGACATGATTAGTTAGAGTGATTATGATTAATTAAGGGAACATGTGACTAATTAATGGATTAGTTACAATGGTCCCCTTGCTTATTGCCTATAATAGTAACATTTCCCTTCATTTTTAGAGATCCATGCGTTATTCCCTTAGACTCTTAGAAAAGTAGAAAGACCATTGGTCACTTTCTTTAGGCTGACCTAACATTATCGTCATTCACCATACATACCTAATACTTAATGTTCCTGAGCTACCTTTACAATTCACTAAGACTAGGTCAATTCGTCAACTTCACCCATGTCACAAACACTCTTAAGAATTTTGGTGAATCCGTTGAGGAAGTGATATGTCTTGTTTATTTCACAATTATCATCAGACGTGAAGACTTCTTCCCGAGCAGAGGGGGTCTTGCATTTGCAGAGTGATGTTGTGAGACAACCTACTGCTAATGTCGCTGCTGCTACCAATGTTGGTATGTCAGCGATGGAACAAACTAATGCCATTCGAGATCTCTAGGGCTCCGAGCTAAAATACAGGCTTTGCTAAGTACTCTTATAATGTACATCACGTATTCTTCATAGAACCTTCCAGAGCTGCCTTCCTCAACTCATAATGTGTTAGCACAAGCTTCAACCCAAGCTAATGTCACTCATCCCCACCGTCCCTTAACATTGGTGGTTATTCCATATAGGGTGTTATCAATAACGATGAGAATTTAGTTAACTCAACCAATCCTAGCCCCCATAATCACTCCAACCACCATTATACAGGAAGTATTTGTTGGATAGTGCTCTCAAAGCATCTGTTTAGACATTTTTAATTTGAAATTAATGAAATTATATTTTTCTTATAATTATTCTTTTGAATTATTGTTGAATAGTTTATATAAATATCTGTTCATATTCATTAATGAGAATATGATCTTGTATAAGTACGAGATGATTAATATCATATATAATGAATAGAATAGTCCGCAATATATTAAAGTATGAAATCTTTAATGAATGGTTTCTAGTACGATTACTAAGCATTTTTTGAGTGCATGTGATTTATGTATGGGTCACTGATATGAATAGACATCTTAATGAATGTACTTTACATAATCAGATTATATAGGACTGGACCGATGTGGATTAATATCTTTATTAACTTATTGTTTATCATATAGATTCAATACACATCACTCTTAATAATAATATGTAGATTAGTCTGAATCATGAGTAGTCATGGACTCCAATGCATGTCTACTAGATCTTTTGATTCACTCGTTAAGTTTTGTTTCTAAAACATACTAGTAACTTTTACTTTGGAGATTGAGTGATATGGATGGCTAGGAACATGATTTACAAGAATTGGAATCCAACATTTCCTAACAGATCGTATATTGGTTTCTTTCAGTATTAATTTTAGAACTGGATAGTTATTGAGCTAAAAATATGATTATAAATTGGTCATTCACTAGTGAATTAATGATACTCATGGATCAAGATATAATTAGAAGGGTAAAACAATAATTTTGACCAGCTCTAATTTACGAACCAATAATTGGAGGACAAAACTACATGAAGTATTATATCAATGGACTACACGAGAATACTCTACAAATATATTTTGAAATTACTAAGAGTGTAATTTCATATTTGTAGTGTAGTAATGATGGAATTAATAAATAATATTATTTAATTCAAGAGTTTATTAATAATCTAGTTTATTGGAGCTTAGAATTATGGATCCCCCGAGTCACATATGTACTACACAGTTTATGGTGTGAATATTTCAGAACATGATAAAAGACTAACTGGCGATAGGAATTAAATTTCTAGGGCAAGTATAAAATAATGAGATAATGATATTGAATTCATTTATTAAGAATTAATTACTTAAAATAATTATTATAAATTTCAGCAATTATAATTAAATAATCATATCGATTATTTTTTGTGTGAATCGATAAGTGAGACAACATATTTGAGTTATGAAATTAAATAATGTTAAATTATTATGAGATAATAATTCAAATTTGAATCAACTAGATATGTTATTTGTGAACTAACAAATAAGTTAGTTGATATGAGTGATCAGATAAGTTAGTTTTAAATTAACTGATATCTAAATATTTATAAAAATTAAAATAAATAATAATTTTGAGAAAATTATAACGTGACATGTTGGACTGCCATATGTCAATCACTGATTTTTGAATAAGGGATTGACATGAGTAACCATAGTGCTACACGGCACCACAGTGACACATGGTACATCGTAGTGTCTTGCGGCGCTGTAGTGGTGCCGTGGTCTACAGCTCTCCATGGCACAATGCAGTGCTGTGTGGCCTTTCAGTGTTGCACCAATTATAGTGGGTCCTACTGCAATGACATATTTATAAATAATTTATTATTTTATGTAAACCGTAAACCCTAATGAGCCTTTACCTACAATATATACATAGATATTATTCAATTTGCTAAATTAAGTGACTGAAGCATTCACTGTGATTAAAAGTTAATCAAAGACTCTGTAAATACTCCAATTCATTTTAAGAGTTTTTGTCTCACAAAAATCCTTCTCTAAATCTCTAGATCTCATTTGTTGAGCACATCTAGAGATACAAAAGTCTCGTTGATATATTCTGCGTGCCCACACACGTCCTAATGTGTTTGAGGATTCGCTTGAAAGATCTTGGTGTGGATCTCACAGTCCGTTGTTCGTGGAACCTCTAGTTCCTTGTTGACAAGGACGCCTGATAGACTGTAAGAGATGAAATTCATATATTTGTATGTTTTAGATTTAATGTATAGATATATAATAAATCCGATAAGAAAAAGTAATTTTTCGTTAAAAGTTTTTTTAAACCGTGGAGAGGCGGTCATTTTTTCACTCAATAAAATCTTTAAATAAACCGCCACCGTTGCACGCCTTGATTTCTAATAATTGATATCAAAGCAGTCTTTATATATGTATACATTTAATACTGTGTGGGCTTCTTACATTATTTCATTATATATTTCGATATGTATGAATGAATGGATGTTTCTATTTTTTGAATGTATGATTTAATGATGAATCATTAATTGTATGGTGACTTTTGGGTTTAGGCTGTTTTTTTCCTTAGATCTTGTGTAAACCATTTTTAGGTAAATTTTTTTATATTTTAAATATTATGTTGTAATAATTCCACACGCGAGAGACGAAGAACGCACGAGCCGAATGAGAAGAAGAAAAAGGAAAAAGGAACTCCGTCAAGGAGTTCCAACGCCATCACCGCAAAGCGGTTGCCGGCGCTGACGCCGCTGGCTTTCCAACAGCAGAATTGCTGCAGGAAAAATCGACGACTGTGGCGCCATCGTAAGGTATGCCAGCGGTGGATGCGCAGCTGGTAGCAATCATAGTGATTGTAAGGGTATGTTTCACAGATGCTCTGATACTGTATTGTCCTATCCCTATGATATTTTACGATAACCATAATCCTATCTTTTGAATTTTAAAAGGATTATTATCTATTTTAATTTTTTTAAATTAAAATTAATTAATTGATTAGATTTGACATAAATTTGATGAGTCATCAAATTATTTTTACTATCAAATTCAATTAATTTTAAAATGATAATTAATGAGATTATTTAATCAGGAAAAAGTGTTTATCCTAATTAAAATGGTTTTAATCAAAACTTGAAGATTATGAAGATGTACCTTTGGTGGAGAATGAGCTATTTTAGAAATATGTATTCTTGAAGTGCACTTTATAATTATTACTTTTTTTTCAAAGATTGTAATTTAGAAATACTCAATAATCACTCGATTCATCATTTATTTATTTAACTATTTAAGTAAATATTTATTTATATGATTGATAACATGACCATGCATTAGTCGATCACATGTCATATATGAAACCCCACACAGTTTTATTTAATCATTCATCTCATTAGTAGAAACATATAAACTACTAAGTTTTAATTAGTTAAACTTGGTAATCACATCACACTAATAGACTTAGTAACCTTTAGGATAACCGACTTTAATAAAAATATTTATTAAAGTTTTATAAATGTAATTAATTAGTTAATCAAAGTTCATCTATGTTTTACTTAAGCATTTTAGAAGGTTAAATGAACTTAGAACAATAAGATTGGATTAATAATTAATTTTACATTCATAGGGTTATTTTAACCAGTAATTAATTGGGAATTCATTGATTAGTTAAAATAGAAACACATCAATTATAAAATAGTAAGTGAAAGAATGTTCACATGTTAATGTAACCTATGGTCTCCATTATTAGTACAACACCATGAGATGACTTTGTTTTCGTAGCCCTAGGGAAGGTTTCGAACTATATTAATATCAATGTTGAACTTCTTAAGGAGATATGACTAAGTGATTTAGTTTAGGCTTGATCGACCCTAATGCAACATATTTTAAATCAAGTTATAGAATCTAAAATAATGGGTTGCACTCACAAAGTCATAATTAAGCTTTGAGTAAATAATTCTGACTTGATCAAATAAGTGATATCTTATTGTTAAAAGGGAAAATATGAGATATTTTAAATTTTAATTAATAAGGATGAGAATATCTCATAGACTGTTTAAAACTAATATGACCGACCTTAAGACAGCATATTAATTGTTAGGTTATCTTATCGTGGATTAGTAATTATTAAGTTTATGTGTTTGATATGTTGCATTCATGCAACACCTTTACTTTCCAAATTTCTTGATATTTATTACAATTACAGTGAATGATATGTGTTTTATTTTTCAGTTATTATTATGTCTATCATGAGCAACCATATTACTGTTTTACTTGCACTTGCAAAGCTTAATGGTGATAATTTCATAAGATGGAAGTTGAATTTGAATTTGATGTTTATTTGTGAGAACTACAAATTTGTACTTACTGAGACATGTCCTGAGGAGTCCGCTGCCAATGCCCCTAAAAATGTTAAGTGCTACATGCTTGAAAGCATGAATGATGTTCTAAGAATAAAACATGAAAGCGTGGAACTGCCTATGAGATTATGGAATCTTTACGGGTGATATTTGGACAGCAATTTAGTCAAAGTCGTCGTAAGGCTACTAGGAGCTACATGACGACTAAGATGAAAAAAGGTACTTATGTGCGTGAACATGTTTTGAACGTGATCAAGATAATGCATGAGGTAGAAGTACATAGAGCTACCATTGAGGAGCGAGCTAAAGTCAGCATTATACTTGAATCATTCACGCCTGATTTTTCTACGTTCACTACCAACTATATTATGCACAAGTTGCAATTCAATATGACCCAATTGTTGAATAAACTGCAGGTTTTTTAGTGTCTCAACAAGAGTATGACCAAAGAGGGCAAGGTAAATGTTGCTGAGAAAAAACTTTCTTCCACTCCTATTGATAGTAACAAAAGAAAGAAGAACAATGGTAAAGGTAAGAGTAAGAACAAGAAAGGAAAGAAAGCCAAGACATTCGCCAAAGCCAAGAAGAACAAGAATGACAGCAAGCCCAAGGGAAAATGTTTCAATTGTAGGGTTGAAGGTCACTGGAACATAAACTATAATAAGTATCTCTCCGAGCTGAAAACGAAAGGTAAATATGATTTACTTGGACTTGAAACTTGTTTAGTGGAATATGATTTGTCATCCTGAATATTAGATTCAGGAGCCATTGACTATGTATGTTCTTCTTTGCTAATGCTTGATTCGTCAAGGAAGCTGGCTGATGGCGAGATGATCATGAGAGTTGGCAGTGGTGCGCTCGTGTTAATAAAAGCATTGGGGATAGTCCGTTTGAGTTTTGAAAATAGTTTTCTTGTTTTGAACTATGTTTATTTTATCCCTGATTTTTTCAAAAATTTGATTTGTTTATCGTTGTTGCATGAACAAATTTTTGATATTTCTTTTAATAATAATCATTTCTAAGAATGGATTCAATATTAGTCATGCAAAAAGTTTTGAACGGACTGTATATGCTTAAAGTAGCGAATCCTAAAAATAACAAACGATAAAGAGTTTCTCATGATGATGACACGTATCTATGACATCTTAGGTTGAGACATATTAATTTAGATAGATTAAACTGGTTAACAAAGTATGGTGCTTTGAGAGAACTAAAAGTTGGGATTCTTCGAGGTGGTGAATCTTGTCTAGAGAATAAAATGACCAATAGACATTTTACTAGAAAGGGACAAAGAGCTAAAGAACCACTTGAGCTAGAACATAGTAATGTCTGTGGACCAATCAATGTACAAGCTAGAGGTGAGAATGAGTATTTCGTCACATTTATTGACGATTACTCTAGATATGGTTATACTTACCTCATGCATAGAAAATCTGAAACTTTTAGAAAGTTTAAAGACTTTAAAGCTGAAGCTGAAAAACAATTAGGTAAATATTTTTCCATCAGATCGAGGTGGTAAATACTTGGATTTAGAATTTAATGATCACATGTTGGAGTATGACGTTCTATCCCAACTCTCAACACCTGGAATGCCAAAACAAAATGGTATTTCAGAAACCAGAAATTGAACCCCATTGGATATGGTTAAGTCGATGTTAAACTACTCATCACTACCACTCACATTCTGGGGATATGCACTTCAAACAGCAACCTACATTTTAAATGTAGTGTCTTCTAAGTCTGTAAGTAAGACCCCTTTATAGTTATGGAATGACTCTAAACCTAGATTCCATCATCTCCGTATATGCAGGTGTCCAACTCACATTCTTAGACTCAAGACTGGAAAGTTAGACTCAATGTCTGAAGTGTGTATATTTGTTGGCTATGCTTCAGAAATAAGAGGTGAGTACTTTTATAGTCACAAATATCAAAAGATGTTGTATCGACAAATGCCAATTTCCTTGAATACGACTATATGGAAAACTACAAACATTAGAGCAAAGTAGTTTTTGAAGAATTAACATCTGATGAGATCAGATCACCTTCATCATTAACATATAAATGACAAACGACAGAAACCATTGTTCCTATTCATGGAATCCGGTGCAACATCATAGTGAGAGGGTTGTAAGACAACTTATTTACTATGAACTAGAGACACATGTTTTAGTGTCTGACACTGATAAGGATGGTCCATTAACCTTTAAAGAGGGGATAAAAGATCCTGAAAATGAGAAATGGCAAGATGCCATAAACCAAGAAATGGAATCAATGTATTCCAATTCAGTCTGGGAATTTATAGATCCACCTGAAGATGTTAAGCCCATTGGACGTAAATGGATCTTCAAGAATATAAAAGTTGCATATGGAAAATTAGAGACTTTCAAGACACGTTTGATAGTCAAAGGCTATACACAAAGGAAATGAATTGATTATGAAGAGTCATTCTCTCCCGTTGTCATGTTAAAATCCATTTGCATCATTTTATCCATAGCCGCTAGTTTAGACTATGAAATATGGGAAATGGATGTCAAGATAATTTTTATGAATGACTCTCTTGAAAAAAGCATCTATATGATGCAACCAGAAGGGTTCGTGAAAAATGGGCAAGATAAAAAAGCATCATGATCTTGGAATCTTATATTTGATGATATTATTAAATCATATGATTTTGAGCAAAATGTTGACAGAAGTATATCAAAGATAAGATATATGTTTTCTTAGTTCCTTATGCAGACGATATTATACTCATTGAGAATGATATAGAAACTTTGTCGAAAGTAAAGAAGTGGTTAGCTGAGAAATTTCAAATGAAATATTTGGGAGATGCCATCTATGTTCTGGGCATCCAAATCCTAAAGTATAGAAATAATAAGCTCTTGAAACTTTCTTAGGCATCTTATATTGATAAGGTGCGGAAGAGATTCTCTATGAAAAATTTCAACTACAAACCAGACATGAAATTATCCTTTCCAATGAGCAATGTCCTAAAACACCTCAGGAGGAAGAGGATATGAGAAATGTTCATTATGCTTCAACTGTTGGTAGTCTCATTTATGTAATATTGTGTACGAGATCAGACATCTTTTATGTAGTAAGAATTGTAAGTTGTTATCAATCAAATCCTGGTTTAGAACATTAGATTGCAGTAAAGCACAATCTCAAGTATCTTCGTAGAACGAGAAATTATATACTTGTTTATTTAGGTGGAGACCTAAACCTCACTAGATATATTGATTCTGATTTTCAATCAGATAGGGACAGTCGAAAGTTAACGTCTAGATCAGTATTCACTCTAGGTGGAGGATCTGAATGGTTATTGATCTAAAATTTATAATTCAATTATAAATTGATCATTCACTAGTGAATTAATGGTACTTAAGGATCAAGAGGTAATTAGAATTGTAAAATGAAATTTTGACAACTTTAATTTATGAACTAATAATTAGTGGACAAAACTATATGAAGTGATTATATCAATTGACTACATAAGAATATTCTGTAAATATATTTTGTAATTACTAAGAGTACAGTTTCATATTTATAGTGGATTTATCATGAAATTAATAAATAAAATTATTTAATTAAAGGGTTTAATTAATAATTTAATTTATTAGTGTTTAGAATTATGAGTCAATGGTCTCCGAGTCACCTCTATACTACACTGTCTAGACTGTGAATATTTCACGACATGAGAAAAAGTCTAACTTGTGATAGGAATTGAATTTCTAGAACAAGTATATAATTATGAGATCATTATATGCAATTAATTAATTAAGAATGAATGAATTAAATTGTTTATTATAATTTTTGATTAAGTGTGTGATTAGGTGATTGAAGCATTCATTGTGATAAAAATTAATCAAAGTCTCTATGAATACTCCAATTTTTTTCAGAGTTTTTATCTCAACAAAGTCCTACTTAAAATCTCTAAATCTTAACTGTTGAGTTCATCTAGAGACATAAAGTTTCTTTGACATATTTTACGTGCCTACACACGTCCTAGTTTGTTTGAGGAGTAGCTTGAAAGATCTTGGTGCGGACTCGCATTCTGTTGTTCGTGAAACTTCCAGTTCGTTATTAGCAAGGATGTTTTATAGACTACAAGATGTATAATTCATATCTTCTTATATCTTAGATTTAATGAATATATATAATACATCGATGAGAAAAAAAAATTTGTTAAAATTTTTTTTTGGAAACCGTTGCGACACAATTATTTTTTCAATCAATAAAATTTTAAATAAACTGCATCTGGTGCGCGCCTCGATTTCCAACAATATTGATACCAGAAACTTACACCCATGTTAGTCTTAGCTTGTTCATTCCACATGAAGCTATGAAGAAAATGTTTGAGGTAGAGAGAGTGAGAGCAACATTAAACTAGCCGATTGTGAACTTCCACCCGCATTATCTTGCTGACCTTGTTATAAGGCCATATCCCATGTATTATGTGCCCCTAAAGTTTCAGAAATATAATAGCAATGAAGGTTATGCAAAGGAGCATGTAGTGCATTTTATAGACGATTTTGGGTTGTATGGTTGTAAGGAAACAACGTAACTGAGGGCATTTTCCAAGTCACTTTATTGAGTGGGTGTATACGTGGTACACCAACTTGACACCGGGATCGATTTTGATGTGGCTACATATTGCATGAAATGCTTTGTGTCCAGGGAGAAGATGAGTATTCTGGACTTGGGAAGGGGGTCCCAGGGACAAGAAGAAAACTTGATGGTCTATATGAGACGTTTCAAAGACAAAGCTTTGTATTGTCAAGGTAAGTGGAGGAAGGAAGCCCAGGTTAAAATGTGTATTAGCGGGATGCTCAATGACTATCCTATGCATTTAGAGAATATGAACATCAACTACATTCTCCCATCTTAATGTAGCTACCTAATGCACTAGACCATTTGTGTCCAAGCCTAAATTATTATAATAGAGCAAGCGTTGTAGCCAGTCTTGGAATTACTCTTCCTGATACTCAATGCAGGGGTTAATGGCGTAGTCATAGAGGCGGGGAGCTAAGGGGAACAAAAGAAAGAGATGCATTTTCCTTGATCCCTTGCTCAATCGAAAATGTTGAAGCATTGTTGTTTTGAGTCATGGATAAGTTATTTAAACGCCCATCGTGTAAACATTTTCCATAGGCGGAGAAAGAGAATCAATGCGGTAATGCTGCTATTATCGTAACATGACTCATTCCACTAGGGACTGAAGACATTTGAGGAAATTTTTTTATGAAAACTAAGAAAATGAGAGATTATCATGGGCGATATGGAAGTTGTTGAAGAGAAATTTTTTTATGAATTTTTTTTTATGAAAACTAAGAAAATGTAAACATGACTAATGCACCTATGGCACTTCGACTTCGTAAGAAGGGGGAAAGATAAGGACAAAGCCGCTATTATGAGTGTTTCTCGGGCACCAATGACCCAACGAAACGTGTCACGTCGTATTAGGGAGCGTTAGGAGAAGGGAAGTTTCAGAGGAAAGGAGTTGACCTTACCTGGTCAGTATCAAGGGTGGTCGAGTAACACAGACCCGAGCACATGTGAGAGTAAGAATAGAGCACACATGCAGAGCTTGAATAATCCTAAGCGTAAGGCCATCATGGCCCCCCAAAAGTAGCGTCCAACAGGTTCAATCATCGTGACAGAATGTCAGATCAACCTCCAAACCATTTCCTCAAACGCACATCAACAATAAATGCTAATCGCTTTATGTTAAGGTCACCTACGTTCTGGCTAATCAACAACAGTCAAGACAGGTTTCGTGTCTCATAAAAGTTCTCTAACAAGCCTCCAAGAGGCTTCTTTGACACGCTTCCTCCTCCAAGGATTTAGGTATAAATACCCTCTATACAAACAGTACAAGGTATACCTTCTCTCCCCTAAAAAACTATGCCAAAATTTTTCCAAGATACTAACTTAGGTATCAGAGGCTCTTCGATGAGAAAATCACCCTCATTTCTCTTAGCCTCAATGTTCTTTGTCTATGTTATGTAGGTTTCTGCCTGACATGACCTCTATGTAAAGAGGAGATTTCATGTCACCTCACTGTTAAAGTTTTCAGCATTAATAGTTGGAGCCTTCTGTGGAGATGACTGTAAAGTCATTGTTGTTCAAAGTATTCAGAACCATTTTCTCCATAAGGAGAGAACAAGTCTAGTGCTTTACGCCGATGAAGTCTGAGATGAAAGGAATTACCCACATTTCCCCTACCAGAAGAAGGACTTCATGTCACCATGGCAATCAGCCGGCAAAGGAAGAAGGACATGACGGGTGTAATCTCTAAGGTAACTGAGGAAAGGCATGTTAGTCATTGTTCGGGTCATAACGGTCTCTTGCACAGAAATGGTCCTTTCCCATAACTCAAATGCTCGCTAGCAGAAGCACCAGGCATTCACAAAACCCTCTGGAAAAATCACCCAGGGAAGGGCATGACAACCTCTTAACTCAGAGAGACTGAGGATGGCTGGACTATCCCTTCATAAGGTTCAGGTTGGGTCATCATCAGAAGACTAAGGAGGAGAACAAAGTCACCGGAGAGTAAACGAAGGTGAAGAACCCCAAAAGGACCCTTCGGGGGTAGTATATGAGCAACAACATAGGGTGGAGTAAAGTATCGACGGGCCACCCTCCGTCTAAATCTTAGGTGTTGTTTTTGGCCATCAACAATTTTTTAAAGCACCCAGTGTAGGAGAAAGGTAGTATGGATGAATGGGTCCGAGATCATCCCCTCACCACAAGTGAGATACAAATATGGGTTACGCGGCTTCCAATTCCCAAATTCCATTTCGGGTGAAATAGAAGGACGAAAGCTTTAACAAAATTAGGGCATGGGCTCACGATCCAAGCCGAGACATGAAGCCCCAGTGAGTGGATCGAGTTTTACTCCTACCAAGCCCTTGTGCGAGAGGGATAAACCCAATGGAAAGGAGCCTGTGACCAGCGCACCACCCGTGAAGACTTGAAGGGCCAAGATGATTAGTCGTACTCCTGCCAGAAGAGCCAGAGAGGAAGGATCGAGACAAAATTCATATCTACCCACGAACGGAATGTATTGCTTGGTAGGTCATGTCATCGATGCGAAGACGCAACTCAGGAAATGAGGAGCCCATTCATCTTTGGGGGCATACTATAATCCCGACTACCGAAGGAGGCATCGAGATCGGAATGTATGAATTTAATAAATGCACACAAGTTTCACAAGATTTATTTTGGGAACGATTCTCCATGTCAGTTTCACCCTGTTCAGAGTAAAGGAAACAATCGACTCTACTACAAAGTATGACATAGGATTAAAAACTATTGACTAGTGATGTGCTCTAACCCGACAGTCAGGATTAAATAAAAAGTGATGACTGGTAAGGTGCTCTAACCCGATTGTAAGGATTAAACAAAAAATGATGACTAGCGAGGTGCTCTAACGTGACAGTAGGGATTAAACAAAAAGTGATGACTGATGAGGTGCTCTAACCCGACAGTCGAGATTAAATAAAAAGTGAGGATTGGCGAGGTGCTTTAAACCGACAGTCGGGATTAAAAAAAATATGATGACTAGTGAGCTGCTTCAACCCGACAGTCGAGATCGAGGTAAAAAGTGATGTATGCCGAGCACCCCAGCTCGTCAGATGGGATTCAAGGGTCTAGCCAGAATAGGAATGTCTGGCTAGACATCAAGGTAAAAATAATGTCTACCAAGCACCCCAGCTCGTTAGACGGGATTCAAGGATCTAGCGAGAGCAGGAACACTTGGCTAGACATCAGGCAAAAATTGATATTTGCTAAGCACCCCAGCTCGTTAGACGGGATTCAAGGGTCTAGCCAGAGCAGGAACGTCTTACTAAACATCAAGGCAAAATGTGATATCTTCCGAGCACCCCAAATCGCTAGACAAGATTTAAGGGTCTAGCCAGATTTGAAAAGCCTAGCTAGACATCAAGGCAGAAAATGATGTATGTTGAGTACTCTAGCTCATCAGACGAGATTCAAGGGTCTCGCCAGAGCAGGAACGCTTGGCTTCATCAAGCCAAAATGTGATGTCTGCCGAGCACCCCAACTCATTAGACAAGATTTAAGGGTTTAGCTCGAGCAAATACGCCTAGCTAGACATCAAGGAAAGATGTCTGCCAAGCACTCATGCTCACAAGACGGGACTGAGGGTATAGTCAGAGTAGGCACGCCTGGCTAGACATCAAGGAAAGCTATCTGCCGAGCACTCATGCTCACAGACGAGATTGAGGGTCTAGGCTAAGTGGGCACGCCTGACCATACATCAAGAAAACCCTTAGCCAAGGAAATTTCAAAACCACAGACAAGGATACTATTGAGCATTATAACTCATAAGATAAGGATAAGGCCCTCCGATGAGCACTTCAGCTCAAGGATTTATCCATAGTAAAAATGCCTGGATAGATGATAAACGAAAGGTCCTCTTGGCAAAAAACCAAAGGAATTTAACTTGCTTTCTAAATCACCAGACCAGGAAAAAGCCCAAATAAGAGAGGACATGCTTAATTAAATGTCAAAAGGTAAACCCTTAAGGAGAGGAAGGTTCGTCCAACCAGACCTTCCGGATGGGAACACACGAAAGACTTCATAAAGGTCACGCCATGTCTATATGACTTACGAATGGGGCATCCCATTGGACAAGATCATGTCCACAAAAAAAGATCATGTCCCTTAAGGCACACTCCAGCTCAAGTCACAAGCTCGGGTTAGTAAAAGTTAGTAAGGATACAACACTCGTCATGATAATCGGAACAACTACGCAACTCAGGATAAAGGTCTCATCCGGACAAGGTTAAAGCTTTATATGCTTAAGGAATATTCACGATAGGAAATAAGCAAAGACAAAGACAAAATAAATGTAGCTAGGATGAGGAACTTAGGTAATGAAGTCTTCAGACCTGGCTAAGTAAAAACCATTCTCGTCATCGATGGGGGCAACTATTATGAGTGTTTCCCTGAGCACCAACGACCCAATGACACATGTCATGTCAGATTATGGGGCTTCAGGAGAAGGAAAGTTTCAAAGGAAAGGAGCTGACCTTACCCGGTCAGTATCAAAGGTACTCAGGTTGTATAGACCCAAGCACATGTGATAACAGGAATAGAGTGCGTAAGGGGAGTTTGAATAATACTGAGCATAAGGTCATCATTTTCCACCAAATGAAGTATCCAACAGGTCTAGTCACCGTGACAAAATGTCAGATCTGCCTTTGAGCCATCGCCTCAAAAGCACATCAACAATAAATGTTTATCATTTTATGTCAATGTCATCTCTCTTCGTCCAATCAACGACAGTCAAGACAGGCTTCATGTCTCACAAAATTTCTCCAACACGCCTGCAAGAGGCTTCTTCGACGCGCTTCCTATTCTAAGGCTTCAGGTATAAATGCCTCATCCACAAACAGTAAAAGCTATGCCTTCTCTCCCCTACGGGAAACTATGCCAAAATTTCTCTAGGATTCTAACTTAGGCATCAGAGGCTCTTTGCCTTAGAGTTATTTATTTGTATTGTGTAGGTTATCACCCGAGAGGACCTCTACATGGAGAAGAGTTTGCATGTCATCTCACTGTTGAAGTTTTTGGCATCAACAATCGCCTTTATAGAATCTCTTTTGGAAATGAGAATGTGCAAGAAATTCTTTGACACGTTGGAATTAGATAATGAGGCTAGACACCAAGTGATCCCGCATGTTGGAAGATTTTATTAAACAAAGTAGGGAAAGAGTGAAATGCTTTCGCACAATTGCCTTTAGGAAGATAAGGCAAAATGAGAAAAAAGGCGATCACTTTCACAGATGCGCATTGTTTTGTCAAGACGGTCTAATACAATCGCCCTCTCTATGTTGAAGTCACCATCAATGACATATAAGTGAGGCAGGCTTTAGTGGATAATGGGCCAGGATCAATGAATTGTCATCTACAACATGCAAAACAACAGGTATAACTGAGAGGATGTTGGTACAATAACAGGTCATGTCACATGATTTTCATCAGCGCTACTAAGAGCTATAATGTAACTAAAATGTGGAAGTGTAAGTGGGTGAATTACACACGATTAACATCTATATGTCATCAAATCTAAAACAATGTATCACATACTTTTGGAAGGCCTTCGATTCATGACCATAGTTTTATTCCTTTGACATTGCATCATTGTTTGGAATCACACTGGATGGGAAAAGTCATTACAATAATGGGTACAAATATGTTGTTTACTGAACCATGAGTGCATTTGGTTGAGGTGACCTTTTTTTATGAATCGTCAATGGTAAGAATAGTTATACCGAGTAGAATGATGGCAATTCAATTACTCAGGTGGGTGGAAAAAAAGGAAATCCTTCTTCAAATTCCCTCAAAAGACCTAACAGATGGTTAAACTTTTAGCAAAAATTGACTTGTTTACAAGTTCACCCCTACTTCTCCCAATTCTCCTTGAGACGATGAATTTATTGCGGAATGTTCTTTTGGCACCTCATCACATATACCTCGTTCATCAACCCTTTTAGTTTTGTGATTTCCTCATCTATCATGATGTTTCTTTCCTCTTCGCCGTTAGAGGGATCAACTTGTACACCTGACCCACACCCATCATCACAAACGGTCGTTCACTTTCGGTAAAGCTACTCGAGTGATCATATATGTCCCTGCCTTAACAACTTCCATCCACTGAGATGCCTAGTTGGATGTCACTTTTGGTGACGCATAAGGTAGGAATCTCTAGAGCATGTACGTCTGTTAAGTAGTTGCCATGGCACTTTCATTAAGAAATTGAATGGCATATCAAACGAGAGATCAAAAAGTTGGTGGAAGTGGGATTTATAAAACTTATAGACCACCTTACTTGGTTGGTAAACATAGTACTTATTAGAAAGAAATATGGCCAAACCCGTTGTTGTGTGGATTTTAGAGATCTGAACAAGGCGTGTCTGAGGATGCCTTCTTCCCACCGATGGATGCCACAACGAAGAATGAGATATTTTCTTCATGGATAAGTTCAATGGGTACAATCAAGATGGTGTCAGGTGACATAGAGAAAATCACCGTTACGAATTCGTTTGGATATTTATAGTACATGGTAATGTCCTCCGAGTTGAAGAATGCTTGGGCCACTCATCAGTAAGTCATGACAATGATTTTTCATGATATGATTCACAATTAATAAAACATTATGTAGACGACTTAGTGATCAAGTCCATGAAAATGAATTTATTAGACTAAGGCATGTCTTTGAGAGATGTAGAATCTACAGGCAAAAACTGAACGCTCTAAAATGTGCACTTGGTTTTTTATTAGATAAATTCACACGATTTTGTGTTCATCAATGGAGAATTGATATTGATCAACCAAAAGTGGGAGTCATCAGGGATATCCCGCCGTCTCAATCTATGAAAGATCTCAAAGCATTCATGGGAAAAGTATCATATGGCTAAAGTTTCATACCCGTTCTCACACCTGCCACCATGATGTCACTTCAGGATGATCGCCATTTGTTGTCATACATCAAATCAACTGCCAAGTCTATCAGGGCCTTGCTAGTTCTGGAAAGGAGAAGGGTTTTGCGTAACGCCTATTTTACTATTTCAGTAGGGTTTTGTGTGATACAGATCGAAGATACACATCTCACGAAAAAAAGTAGTCTTGTACTTATTTATTTTATACCACCCGCCTTGAATGGAAGACTTGCTTGATGGATAATGTTCCTGCGAATTTGACATGACCCCAATGACTCTAAAAGTGCAAAAAAGTAAGCCTTGGTGGATTTACTAGCATAGTTCTCGAGCGGCGAGCCAGAACCTACTGACGAGACTAAACAATGCGAAGTACATGAAATAAAAGTTTGTGAAGATCATCCTGGGCTCTCACTTTTGATGGATCTTCCACCTAGTTTAGAGACAGAGCAGGTTTGTCTCGAAAGACCCACTTGGAATCTGCCCTTGCTCGTCGGTATCGTCAGAAAGTTCAAAAGTTGAATTTCCCATAGTGAATAGTTGCATCACGTAGAAGCAAAATTATAAATGATTCGATAGAACATTTGGATCCCTAGAGAAAAGACAACGTCTCACACATACTGTAGGTGTGAACTAATGCAAACCTACAAAAATTACCCCGGGAAATCCCTGGAGAAAAGATGATTGAATTGTCCGTAGTGAAGGAGATTCTGTTCGTTATCCCTACTGACAAGCTTGTCATTTGCATTAGTTTATACCACATATCTGGTCTGCTACCATCTACTACAGGCTCTACCAATCGAGTCACTCTGGCTTACGTCACTCTCCCGTCTTGGAGTGCATTTAATGCACCTCAGTGCTATCATGTACGTAATGCTCTTAGCAGCTCTGCGAAATGATGCATTTACATGGTTAATTCTAGACAAACCATTTTCAGTTAACTATCTCGCCCCCTTCGTTCGTATCAATGAATTCAAAATTGATGGCTACTAGTTGTCAAGTAAGACTGTAATTTTCTTCTACAAGAGAATGATCCATAATGTTCTCTGCCACGTGGGAAAATCTGAAGAGGCTTAAAATGGGATTGGGAGGGAGAGAAGAAAGGAAATGTGGGTACTTTAGTGGAGTAATTTGAGGAAGGAGAAGATTTGAATTACAGAGGTCAATTTGGTGAATTTTGATACATGAATATTATATGATACAACATTAATAATTTAAGGGTATAAATTTCTGAAAGTTAAAACTAATTTTATAATAAAACTGATTGTAGGTATATTTGTTAGTAGTTAAATTTGATTTCGTAAATTTTAAATTGGACAACTTAGTCTAAACTGACTCGTGCAGTTAACAATCGACTCATAAAGTAAAAAAAATCTGCGGATAGATACCTAAAGTAGAGCACTAGAGCTGGCTTGTCATAAGAAGAAATGGTGGTCGTTTGGCATAAATGGATCATTCTACAGTGTGTGGATGAGGTAAAAAGTTAATGAATTTTGATTAATAATTTGTATGTTTGATTAATAATTTTTCAGAGATCAAAATTGCAAAATAGCTATGTTTGATAGGGGATTGGTTTGATAGTTTGTCTGTTTGGACAAAAAAAAGTGACAAAATCCACACTCTAATTTGAAACAAGGTCTTAGAAAATTTATATTTAACCAATTCTTATTTTACTAGTAGACACATTTTGGGTATTAAAAATTTATTAGAATAACACTGTTCCAGTGTTTTATATTTTTCGTAAATACTAGTTTTGATATTACTTTATACACAAGTTCACAACCGAGCACAAGTTTTAGAATGCACCAATTGAGTCCAGCAACTTTATTAATTCACAAACTGGTCTATGTCCATCGAGTAATTAATGCCCGTACCAAAAAAGCAGTTATTAACAACTGCTTTGTGGTGGATGGATAACTACTCTTACTCGTGCCTTGTGACGTTTATTTACTCAATGTTAAGTGTTTGATGGACCAGACTTTTGGACTAGTGTTGTGAATTAGTAAACGTGGAGAATATTTGAGGATCAAAGCCGGGAGTAGAATAATAAAAGTCTTCTACATAACCACATTATGCTAAGAGAACTTCATTCTATTAGTATGTAATCACGTGCAAAGCACGTGGTTTTGAAAATTACCATTTCTCTTCTTTTATAAATATTTGTAAGATAGTATTTTAACTTTTAAGATCATAATAACTAACATATATTTGCAACATTGACTATAGTTTTATAATAAATGTAATAGTTTCCATTGTTCATTATCTATAGTAAAATAGTTTGTCATATTTAATTTTCTCTTCTCAAAATGTTTTTAGTTTCTTTTCATCTTATCTCACGACATAAATTTGTTAGGATCATGTGTTCTTTAATTAAAAAATTCTTGTAGATAGATTATCATTTCTACATGATGCACAACTTATTCAAATTCTATTATATTTGTAATAGTTTTATTATAAATATATCATCTATAGGTGATACACGGCCTATTCAAATTTCCTTTTGTTTGTAATAGTTTAATTGTAACCATGAAAAAATTATTATTATTATTTTATTTTGTTTTAGATTTATAACATTTTGAAAGCTAATTTATGTATTTCATCGTTTGTAATAATTTTAAAAAATTTTAACACGTATGAGACACATGCTTTTCGGCTAGTACCTTTAAAAGGGTATTGGCTAGGAGAAACTTTTGATTTCCTTAAATGCCCCTTTATTTAGTTATTAACTCTTGATTTGGTTTGATTTAGTCAATACACCCATCTCAATGATGCACTAGTACATTATCCATTTTAATTATAATGATTTAATTGAAGACAATAATCATTGAACAAATCAGCTTTCAATCCTTTATTGATAACGTATTCAGATTATTAGATTCATTTGATCTAGAATGACGTAATCAAAGGGATGGTGTCCATAATTACTTGATTCTCTTAATCAAGATGCATGTATAAGGATGTAATCAAAGGTTTTATTCCAGATTTTCGGTATATAGCTAGTACAATAACTTCTCCTTGAAACATCACAACTCCATGTCCATAATCAAAGCTCTAGGCCTTAAAAGTCTCTTTAACTTGGACGCTTGGAATATCATTCACATATAGAACTTTTAGATCCCTACAATTATAAAATTGTATAATTATTTGCCGAAAAATAAAAAAATTGATACATCTAACATCTGTAAAACAAAACTACTCTATATTAGTTCTTTGGTTTTCCTTGAGATTTTGCCTGTAGACAACAATACATACACCATATAATTCATCAAGATCTAAAAGTCTTTGAGAGAGATAAGGAAAGACATGGTGAGAACATATACAAATAAAACAGTGGAGATCTTGAATTAAAGAAAATTATCTTAATAGATGAAGAGGTGAGTATGGTCATACGGTTTCATAATTCTTCTTTACTATACATTATGAAATCTCTTTTTTATCAATTGTATACATTTATTTATTACCTTTCAATATATAATTTTTCCAATACTACATGTTGTTTTTTACATTTATTCTCAAGGTCCTAATTCCTAATATTTGTTTCCTTATGTATTATTCAACTGAAAAAAAAGAATCGATTATTTCTTACCCCTCTCTCTTTCTCTCTCCAATGACAACCCTTCTAACCCACTTTAACAAAATCTCATTCTGTCTATCTCTCCCATCATGTAAAAACATTAAGAGAACAAAGAAAGAAGAAGTAAGATAAAAGAGAGAAGAGTGACAATTGAGAGATTGCACTACATGCCAAAACTCTCATTAACCCGAGAGAGACAAAATAACTTCTACTTATAAAGAGCTGATATTAAAATAGAATAACCAAAGTTTACAACTGAAAATGATAAACAAGAGATGAAGGAGGGAGGTGCAACTTGCTAAGTTAAGCTCAACAACTAACTGATGATAACAGATGTCAGTTTGGTTGAAGTTATCTAACTGATATCAGTTAGACATATGCTTGATCAATAAGCCAGGTCATCAAGCATCCTACTTGGCAGTAACTTTAGCCACATGAGTGATTAGGAGAGTGGTTAGGCTTTTCTTTAACACCCCCCTCAAGTGAAAAGGGGAAGAAGCCACCTTAATCTTGGACTTCAAATATAGGAATCTAGGAGTACACAATGTCTTGGTGAGCAGGTCTATAAGTTGATCCAACGAAGGTACAAAATGAATATCAAGCTGTCTCTTGTGCACTTTATCCCTAATAAAATATAAATCAAGCTCAACATGCTTTTGCTCTAGCATGGAGTACTAGATTGGAGGCTAATGCTAAGGCACTAATGTTGTCAACCCATAGATATGAGGCTGAGTTAATTGAAAGCACATCTCAGAAAGTAGACTATGAAACCAAGTTATTTCTATTGCAGCATTGGCCATAGACCTATATTCACTTTATGCACTTGATCTTGCTGCAACATTTTGCTTCTTCGAAGACCAAGAGATCAAATTTCCACCCCAAAACACCATATAAGCTCTAGTAGACCTACGATCATCTACATTTCTAGCCTAATCAACATCTAAGTATGCTTGAATGGTTAGGAAGTAGAAGATATAAGCTGAATGCCTTCTGTTATAGTGCCTTTTAAGTACCTTAAAACTCTCTTACAAGCTTACCAATGTAACTTTGTAGGTTTATGCATAAATTGGATTAACTTGTTCACCATAAAGCCAATATCAGGTCTGGTTAGAGAAAGGTATTGCAGATCCCTATTGTACTTCTGAAAAAAGTAACATCCTATATTGGTTCTCCTACTGTCAAAGACAAAATTGTAGACACAAAACCTGGTGAGAGAGCAAACTTAGCTCCTTCCATCTTGGCTTTAACCAATAACTCAATAATATATTTGGTTTGAGATAAAAAGAACCCATCCTGATTCCTGAAAACTTCAACCCGAAGAAGTAATGAATAGGGCCAAGATCTTTGAGTGCAAAAGAGTTGTTTAAATTTGTCACAACTGTTTATAGAAGCTCGCCTATGATCAACATATCATCCACATATACTAGTAAAAAAAACATCAGAGTTACTATGATAGACAAACAAATATGTAAGACTGTCCTTACTATAGTAGGCTAAATGTCTTAGTAAAATCAATTCCAGCAGTCTGATGGAAGCCTTTTGCAACCACCTTTGCCTTATACCTTTATATACTACCATTTGAGTTCAATTTCAGTCTAAACACCCATTTATTGCCTAAAATAAACATACTAGTTTCATACTTTACAAGATCCCAAGTTTGGTTCTTAACTAGGGTAGAGAACTCTTCTACCATGGCTTTATGCTAGGTAAGATCATTAAGAGCTTGTTTAACAGAGGTTGGCTCACATGCAAGATAGGTTGTAGATAAGGGATGTTTAGTTACTGTAAGGCCTTTAGGTTTGGAGATGTTATTTTTGGATCTGATTTTCAATGGGTGAAATGAGAGTTGAGTATTTATTTTAGTGGTATTTGAAACTTGTGGGGTAGGTTTGTAGGTGATTTGAGGCAAAGGCTCAACATGTAGGTCAAGGACCAAATTTTCAGCCATGAGAGGAAAGTCAGGTCTAACATACATATCAGTAATCGAATTTGTATTAAAATTTCCAGTCCTATCTTGAGAGGAAGGAGGAGAACTTACATTGAGAGTACCGGAAGAAGTGTTGTCATTATCCTTATTCTGAGATTGAGGAAGAGAAGGTGTTTGCAGCAAGATAAAAGGAAAAGGAATAGATTGAGATAACGACATAGAATTTGGGCTTTTTTTAGAATTAGAAAGATTGAGCATGTAGTGATATGGAAAAAAATTTCATTGAACACAACATTTCTGGAGATATAGAGTCTACCGGACTTATGCAAGCATTTATATCCTTTGTGAGCATTAATATACTCTAGAAACAAATATAAATCTGCATGAAAGTCCAATTTGTGCACATTATAAAGCCTTAAATAAGGATAACAAGCACATCCAAAAGACCTTAAGTGAGCATAGTTAGGAATTTGGTCAAATAGTTTTTGGTAAGAACCGTGAAACTCTAAAAAAGTGTGGGAAGCCTTTTTATAAGGTAAACTAAAATTTGGAAGGCCTCACACCAAAAAGTCAAAGGTATAGAGGCTTAAACTAAAAGTGTGAGTCTCATTTCAACTATATTCCTATGTTTCTTTTCTACCCTTTCATTTTGCTGATTCACATAAGGACATAGGTGCCTAAATCTAATTCTATGACTTTGTAAGAATTTGGCAAAGGGCCTAAACTATCCTCCCCAATCTAATTGAACAATTTTAATAGTTTTCTGAAGTTGTTTTTCAATCATAGTTTTGAAAAGAACAAATATTTCAAATGCTTCAAATTTAAGTTTTAAGGGATAGAGCCATGTGAACCTGGAAAAATCATCTAGAAAGCAAATATAATACTTATAACATTCCTTTGAAAGATAAGGAGTAGGTCCCCAAAGGTCTATGTGAATGAGGTCAAGAAGATTTTTTGCTACTGAATTAGAAGTAGGAAAAGGCAGAACATGACTTTTACTTTTCTGACAGGCTTCACAGAGCTGAGGTATAAGATTGGTGGTTTTGACTAAAGAATAAACATGTTTTTTAACAATGTGGCTTAATATTTTGAATAGGGATGGCCCAACCTTTGATGCCAGACTTTGAGATTATTGTCAGGTTTATTTGTGCACATATCAAAATTTACAATAAATTTTATATCATTTCTAGCTACATTAAAAGCTTCACAAGAATTATAAGCATATTTCAGAAAGTTTGAGGCATTATCAGAAAGAGAAGACAGGTTAGAAGAGACACCAAGTTTGTAAGGCAAAGTAGCACTTTTATTATATCAGACTTTGTGCTTTTACTTGAAGAAAGTTTACTAGAATAAAAAAATTTAGAATTTGACACTTCAAGACTAGGTGGTACAGATAGTTTCCTTACAATACTATTTTGTGATCCTAAATACCTTTTTAAGAAATCAAGGCTTCTTTGATATAACAACTGATAGCAGAGGGTTTTTCAACTTCAGGATAAGTAAGCAGGTATAAACCACCCTAAAGAACTCCCTATAATAAGATTGTTCCTGATGTTAAGTCCTTCACAAAAAAAGAATGAGAGCGAAATTCAAAATACATATTATTGGCTTGAGTGAGTTTAGACACTGAAATCAGATTTCTTTTAATATCAGGTACTCTTAGTATAGTATTAAGTTTCAAAAGGGTATTTTTGGAAGGAATATGCAACAAAGATGAGCCAATGTGTGATATGTTCAGTAACTTATCATTTCCCACATCTAGTTTTTCATTACCACCATACTCTTGTGCCAAACTCAAGTTTCCATGATCTGTTGTGAAATAGTTGGTTGCTACACTGTCAGCATACCAAGCCATGCCATTGACTCTTTCTGGGCTAGCCATGTAAGCAGCAGGTGAAACAGTAAAATTAGAATGTCTTGAGCTTGTAATAACCATATAGGCTGAGGGTCTTGAGTTTGTAAGGTTATTTTACTGTTGTGAGTTACTTTTCCCTTGAAAAGGAATTTTCTAATACCTGTAATAACACACTGCAGCTGTACGACCAGGCTTTGCACATACTTGACAAATGACTCTATTGTTTCCTCTTCCAAAACCTCTACCTCCTCTCTTGCCATTAAAGCTTCCCCCTATATGAACCTGATTTAGTCCTCTATTGAGGCCTCATCTATCAGACTGATTTTTTCTGTGGTCCATTTTGAAATATTTTAAAGTTGATGTCTATAGCTATATTGGCACTTAGTTTTATGTTATTCACCAAATCTCGATGCTATTTTTCCAGTCTACTTTCATGCACCATAAGGAGAGATTGAACCTCCTCTAATAATAAGTCTTCTTCTCTTGTAGTAACATTGACCACTACTGGGTCAAATTCAGATCCAAGACCATTAAGGACATATTATATCAATTCTTGGTCACTAATAACTTGTCATGTAATTGCCAGTTGTGAGATTGTACTGAATGCCAAAACTCTCATTAACCGGAGAGAGGAAAAAGAACTTATATTTATAGAGAGCTGATATCAAAACAAAATAACCGAAGTTTACAACTGAAAAATGATAAGCAAGAGATGAAGGAAGGAGCTACAACTTGCTAAGTTGAGCTCAACAACTAACTCATAATAACAAATGTTAGTTTAGTTGAAGTTGTCTAATTGATATATGTTTGATGTCAGTTAGATAGATGCATGGTCAATAAGCCAGGTCATCGAGCATCCTATTTGGTAGTAACTTTAGCCACATGAGTGATTAGGAGAGTTATTAGGCTTTTCCTTAACACATCATCTTTATATCTGCTCTTTGTACCTGGAACAAATATTCAAAGTACCTGTGAGCATGTCAGGCTTAAGGAAAAAAGAAAATTCTTTCCTAATTGACCAAAGTTGTACGCTCGTCAAGCCAACTTTGCTTTTTGGTAGTTGAAACAGCGGTTGAAGCGGACATTTCAAAATGACAGCATCGAAGATATATTTATATATATACACAGTCACGGTTATCCCGGACTGCATTCTAGAAAAAGTGGCCTACTTGAAAGAAAGGACGGGCACTGTCTTGTTTCAACCCCACTATACTGACTATTCATAGTTGTGGGGCACTGTATACTTACAGCCTCTACGATGCAAGTGAATGGGGCTGGTGCGTGGCAAACAGAACGATTCATCAAGCCATTCTCACCTCAACCCCCTAAATAAATATGAAGAGGGGTACTTTACAAATATGGGGTAATTGCTTTGCACCTGACTGTGATAGCTCTCTCGATTGTTGTTGTCTTCTCTTTGGCAGTGGGATGGGGCAACTGTGAGGATTGCCCATTAACTTCCTTACCTGCACTGGTAGTTTAGTAAGGACTTCTAAGTTTGTTCTATTCCCTAGTTCCTAGTTGTTATTGTCTTTTAATAGCTTCTCAGGCTTCCTAAAAGTGAGAAAAGAGAAGGACAAAACAACACGGATTAGATTGTGTAAAAAGTTCACGTGATCTTCTAAGGAAGTTCAAGCTAGCATGTAGCTATTATCAGCCATCAGTGCACTTCAAAACTTGGCAATTTAAAATGATGCTTAAATATATGTTTTTCTAATAAATGACATTAACTTTTTTTAATATGGTTAGTGGAGCAAATGATTTAATAAATAATAAATTCAAACACTTGATGTATATTCTAAGTTTTGCTCACTCTAAAGCATACCAAAATTTATTTTTGAACTATCCCAAGTGCGTGGTGTTTTTGTGTAACAAACCCCATCATTATATATATATATTAATAAATATTGTTCAAAAATAATTTTCTACAGAGGTAAAACATGAAGTATAAAAATTATAAATCCATATATATAAATATCAAATTTCTATTTCAAACTCAAGATTTACTTTTTGTTATTTTGTAGATAAACAAAGTGGAAGGAGGATCTATAATACCATCATCATCATGGTGTATAAATTGCATGTCTTTAGACAAGGGAGATAAATTTGAAAAATCAAGTTGTTACTATTCTATATTGTGAAATTTTATAACTCAAGGATAACTTTTATTTGTAAAGTTTAATTATAAAAAAATATTTTAATGTTATTTTTACATTTTAGTTTAGATTAAGATAAATTCAAAAGTTAATACATTTATTTTACTCTTAATATTAGTTTCAAATTTTACTTATTTGTAAATTGCATCATCACGTGCAAAATCACGTATTTTTCTATTAGTTTATTTATAAATAATCATGAGCAAATAAATCATTCATGAGTAAATCATATCACGATCAAAAAAAGAAAAATGAAAATTCTCCTTTCATCTTACATAAAGCATTAGTGCCCTCTAAAATAACTAAAAAAACATGATTATATGCTATAAGGAAGAGAAAATGAAAAAGATGACAAAATGTTGTGCAAATTGAAAGATAAAAAAGAGAGAAAATAGTTATATTATTCTACAAAATCAAAAATAGATTTCATTAATGTCAATTGAGTTTATTCTCTGTCATGGTATAGAGAGATATGATAAAAATGACGACGATGATGATGATAATAATAATAATAAAATGATACATTTTAACATCAAATCCCTAGCTTAGAGAATCGAATGATCATATCTTTTGATTAATATTTAATACAATCCTTTGAAATTTCACCGTATATTTAGAAGCATCACTTAAAAGAGAGAGATAATTTGAGTTGTCTTTTGTTTTTTCTAGATTGTAAATGCAAGAAGACAAAAATAACCCTCTATAACATTACATAGAAAAAGTTTAAAAACGGAATAAATATTATTATAATTTCATTTATGGGTGATTAATATGAACCTAAATTTTAGGTAACCCATTGGAATATGAAACAACTAATGTCAGTTTAGAAATTTTTAAACATTAGAATGGACATCATTGTTAAAAAAAATATTTTCCTCATGTTCATATTTTGATATATAGAGTATATAATATATATATAGTTTAACGCTGCAAATTGAAAAATTAATAATTTCACACTGACAACATAATTGATTGATTAAGTTTTAAGTGATCAAGTGATGTGATAATTCATATAATATTTTATTACTCTAAAACGTTTGCCGAGTCAATCTATGAATCATTGATACATTATTTTATCACTAAGAAATTGATTAATTATTTATTTGGCATATAATTACTCTTTTAGAAAGCTCAAAATTAGGGGTGTTCAAAACTGAACCGAACAAGCTGAATTGAACCGAACCGAAAATGATAGGTTCGGTCAGTTTTTTATGTATATTCGGTTCAGAAAAATCACCAAATCGAAGCTTCGGTTCAGTTCGGTTAGTTCTTTATGTATATTCGGTTCGGTTCGGTCAGTTCTTTATGTATATTCGGTTCGGGAAAATCGTCGAACCGAAGTTTCGGTTCAGTTCAGAATTTTGGTGATTTTTGAGCTGAACCGAGCTAAAACTTTAAATTTATATTTTTTATTTTTATATATAATTTCTTACACCGAACCGAAGGAAAACCTTAATTTTATATTTATTTTTTCAATAATATTTTTTAAAAAATTATTTTTATTTAATAAATCAAACCAAACCGAAATACACTTGATTCAATTCGATTTTTCGTCAAAATTCTGATCGAATCGAACCGTTGACACCCCTCTAAAAATTGAGGAGTATAAGATGAAAACTCAAAAAGAAAAGAAAAATTAGGAGAGTTCACGGGGAGACCATGAGCTCAGCCACATGCAATAGTAACATTAATAAGCCAATTTTCTGGCATTTTTCTGGCGGATGAGTCGTCGTGACTCATAACGCCATAGCCATCGCTCATCAGCCGGAAGAAATACTTTTGCACCA
The DNA here is from genome assembly GCA_003255025.1 of Datisca glomerata. Taxonomy (NCBI): domain Eukaryota; kingdom Viridiplantae; phylum Streptophyta; class Magnoliopsida; order Cucurbitales; family Datiscaceae; genus Datisca; species Datisca glomerata. The sequence goes on along the minus strand of QANY01001302.1, from coordinate 212,471 downwards.
TAACAGTCTTTCAGCTTAACCTCTAACCACCTCCTTCTGGCGTTCTGCTGCTCGGCCCTCGCCGCAACTGACCCGCTTGACCCACTGGCATCGTAGATTTCTATTCTCTGCCTTCCCTCTCTCACATCCCAAATTCCCAAATCCAGTTATATTTTTTTCCCTTTGTTTCAATCATAACAATTCTCTTTTCTTGTCTATCATAATAATTTTCTCTTAATTGGGTTTGATCCAAAAGTTGGTTCTTTTTTGTGGGTGTTTTTTTTCAGGAGGGACTGGACCTACCCGTCGGAAGGTAAGAAAGGATGAGAACAGGGAAAGGCAATCAAGAAGATGAAGAGTACGATGAAGACGATTTTAGTTCCAAAAAGGAAGTCCCTTCTTCTACTTCTACTGCTAACAACAACAACAGCAACAGCAAAGGTACCTACTTTTTTATGATTCAGTTAACATACAGTACTATTTCATGCCACGCCCAGTTCACGCTTGTCCAAGTGTCGTTTTGATCTGTATAAATTTCCATATTTTCATTGTTTCATAATTTTATATGCTAAAAGTTTCAAATTTAGGACTTTTTTCCCATTTATGTGCTGATCCTATCTTAATTTTTCCTCCCCATCATGATCCTATATTATTTTGCGTGCTCCTGAAAGAATACATTCTGCGGAAAAGTTCTAATTTCTTCAAGTGGGGGAACATTTATTTAGTAGGACTCTGAGTTTCTAATTTGCTTTCAAGGTTTTCTAATTCTGAATTTGGATTAACCAGATGCTAAGATCAATGATAAGGCTAACGCTGTAAGGTCAAAGCATTCTGTAACGGAGCAGCGTAGACGGAGCAAGATCAATGAGAGGTATGCTAGGCTGGTAGCGCTTGGGTGCTGTATTTATTTTGTTATTTAAGAGTTCTCATTTGCCTTGTTATCAATGAGAAATCGATCTATAAGCATAATCAGTCTTGTATAAGTGAACTTTTGATAACTATAGATTGTGAAAAGTGAGGAGCAAACCAGGAAGGGTACAAATTCAACTGCCTGGCTGTATACAATGTGCAAATATGAAATTCTGCACCAATTTTTATCAAGATCCTCTTTCTTTGGTAGTGGTCTACAAAGGCATCTACACACGGGGGTCGAGATGGATAAAATTGCTTTTTACCCTTATTTTTTATATATAGGATCTAGTAGGTTGGGTGCCTCACAGAACCTAAGCTTCTAGGCTAGGACCCCAACAAATCTCGCTAATTCCATCCTGGGTATAGTACTAACATATGCGTAGCTGTTAGGCATTCACAACAATGGTATCATATGTCCAATATATGCACATATTCAGAGTCTAGTAGCTTGACCATTTACGATCTAGTTTCCTTTGCTTTTGTAGAGTGTTTAAGTGGTTGAGATAACATCTGAATTTGGTCTATTCTTATTTGTCACAAAGACTATTTCTTTTCATGAATCCAAATAAACACGATTAGTACGATGTAAGAATGGCTAAAGAAGCATTGCTTGGAAAGAATTGAGTTTGATTAGAAATTTAAGGTTGTAGTACAGTAGTATAACAATTGGCAATCACATCTTAGTTGATGAATGGTAATTTTCAGTTAGGTGGCGTTAGCAACAGTAGGATATCTTGCTCTATAAAGAGTGAGGAAAGATGTTTAAAATGGTTTTCAGATATTTGAAGTGAAGTTGATCTTCTGTTTTAGTTGCAAATAAGTAACCAATTTTACTTAACGAAGTACAATTTCTTTCTTTCAGGTTCCAGATATTGAGAGATCTTATACCTCATAGTGATCAGAAAAGGGATACAGCGTCGTTCCTATTAGAGGTATATCATTGATGTTGCAATGTGTCAAAATGTAATTATTTCCTTTTTTTTCGATTCCGTGTGCGCTTCAGATCAGTAACTAATGATTCTTCTTTCCTATGCAGGTTATTGAGTATGTTCAATATTTACAGGAAAGGGTTCAAAAGTATGAGGGTTCATACCAGAGCTGGAGTGGGGAACCAACAAAGTTAGTCCCATGGGTAAATTTCTGATGCTTTGTGCTCTATCTTGTTTTGTGTATTAATCACTTGCTTGCTTGGTTGGTGGATAGATATTGGTAGGAAATCGCATCTTCGCTAATGCATTATGCAAGTTCATTAAGAATTAGTTGGTGTTAAATGCGGAAAATTGCATGGACTTTTCGATGTACTTTTGTACTATAATATTGTCCTTAGCAATTGAGTCTAACTCCGTACCACAGCTTTTTCAAATTGTTTGATTCTTTCATAAAAAAGGGTATTGTAGAATACCTTGAAGCGGCATCCAAATTTTGTAGACTATCTCAAAAACATTCATTTTCATAATTGGCTCCTCGTGTATACAGCACACTTTCTGATGCTATTGCCTGCTGTTTTAGAAAATAGTGTAGCCAGACCCTTTGACTAGAATGTGTTTACCTAAGTGGATGCTATGAGTGATGTTTTCTACATATCTTTTAAGATATATTTGGATATTAGAAAATAGGAAAGAAAGAAAAGTGAGAGCAAAAAGAAAATGATTTAGAAGAAAAGAGATGGAAATTAAAGTAGTAAAAGTTATTACCATTACTATTTTCCTCTCCGTTCCAAAGACTCCAAACAATGGAAATATAAGGGCATATTTGGTAAGTTTTCATTTTTGTTTTTCTATATTTGAAGCCAATTAGTTACACAAAAACAAGTTTTTACCAAAGTATTTCAATAGTAACTGGTTTTTGAAACTGTTCTCAAAAAATTTATACTAACATGCTTCTTCAATGCTACTACCAATTACATTTTAAGTTATTAGTTTTTTTTGGAAGGCAACATCGTTTCCCTAGTTTTAACACTTCTTTTATGGATACTCGTTAAAGGGCCCTAATCCTCCATAGTTCTTGTCATTTTCCTTCTAATTTTTTGCCATGTCCAAACATAGTCTTAATAGCTTGGAGCATGTAGTTTTTGTTTCTTGCAATTATAGACTTTGCGACCATTTCCAATGGTTGTTATCAACCTTGAGAGGACTTTTTTGGCATGCAGATCTCGTTGTTTGATTGATCAACAGTTGTTAATGGCTTGTCATGAAGCTGAACATTTCTGATGGGGAAAGTTGTTTTGTTACTGACTCATTGAATGATGTTCTAAATTTCTAATTTTTCAACTGACTATCCAATCAGTTTGTTATCTGGCTGAGCAAAATGATCTTTACACCACTTATAATGGAAGTTTACTGATGTTAAGAGGATTTATCAGTTCTTATATGCTTTGGGGATGATAAAACTTGGTCTACTAAAATCTGTGTAACTCTCTAATCTTTAATGCTTTAAACAGAGAAACAGTCACTGGCGTGTCCAGAGTTTCATTGGTCAACCACAAGCCGTAAAAAATGGTTCCAGTCCAGTTTCTACACTTCCTGGGAAGTCGGACGAGAACAGCATTCCTGTCTCCCACCCCATGATTACAGGTGCGCAAAATCTGGAGGATTCCAAGCTGAACAGGAATGTTGTACGGCAAGCTGATATAGTGAATAAGATAATGCCACTGGCAATGCCTCTTCAGGCAAACATGCCGCCTACAACTGTCAGAAGTGACAATATGCTCGCACAACCCCTACATGGACCGGCTTCTGATGTACAGTCAACTGACTGCCTCCTAACAACTGATACGCTGAGTCAACAGGAGGACATGACTATTGAAGGGGGAACGATTAGCATCTCGAGTATTTACTCTGAAGGGTTTGTAGTTACACTAATAAATTTCTTTTTTGTGCATTGTTGTTAAACTTTGTGAAAATTATTCAACTTTAGAAATCATAAGTGCACCCCACTTCTAGATCCCGACTGTTATTATCTTCGACGTATCACTAGCATTGTTGTTTGTCTGATCTCTATAATTGATTGTTGGCACTTTAGTCTTTATCGTTGACTGCTTGTGGTCATGGTAATGTATCCTTCGATGATCTCATGTAGTTTCAAGATCTAGAATATACAAATATTCATCAGAAGTACAAAGTATTTTAAAACCCTTCGCAGTTTTATTAAAACACAGTTTTCACATTAGCTTCCTTGATTCTTTAGTGATCAGAATCTTCATTTGCAGTTGGCCCTGTTTATCCGAATTTTTAGGGTAAATGCACGTCATCTCATGACTAGCTGAGTGTGGTTCTTGGCAGTTTTTTTAGCAATGTTGCCTACTCTTGAGGAAGCATACTTTTCGGTTGGCACTTTTAGTTCTTCTTTCCGAAGGTTTCAAAGTATCGGACCATATGAAGCCAGTAAATTGTTTTTCTAACACCAATTCAAAAACAGGAAACATTATCAAGGCTTACTTAGATCATTGTTGAAGCATTCTATATAAAAGGGCGTTTTGCATTTTCTTGTGTTAGTTGTTGTGGACCTGTGGTTGTGGCTAGTGATATTTTAGGGAATACATTTGGCGTGAGAAGCTCTTGTTTCCCTTCCGTTTTTTACTGTTCATATCGTCACTTAATTATAAAACTTTGTCTATTTACTGAATTCTATTCTTTTCTTTGATTTCTTTTTTCTTTTTCTCATGAGCATTTGATTTTAACGGTTCAGTGAATTTTTTTTAAGTTATGAGCTGCGAATGACTCTTGAATATGGGCGCTGAACAGGTTGTTAAGTACTTTGACTCAAGCGCTACAGAGTGCTGGCGTGGATCTGTCACAGGCTAATATATCTATTCAGATTGATCTTGGGAAGAGAGCAAATAGAGGTTTGACCTCTGCACCGTCCGTTTTTAAGGTACGAGCGGAAATTAATTTTCCGTATACAATTTCCTCTTACTCTCCCCACATTATATTGTCGTTCTTTCGATGACTTTCAGGACCATGAGAATCCTGCTTCTAGCAACCAAGCAACGATGCATCTCCGGGATATAGGCAACGGAGAGGACTCAGATCAAGCTACGAAGCGCTTGAAGACATGACTGGCATAATATATTTTCGAGTCTCCATTTCAACCATCTCTTTGCGTATTTTCCGTCTGGGGGATACACCTAGAAGTTTTTTCTTTGTGTGTACATCTTGTGCTTTTTAGTCTTCTTATCATTTCTTCGGAGTAACATCGACAGACTTGTCGACTTTGAAATAATTTGAATGAGTTGGTAGGTAGCTTTCAGATTCAGAGGGGTTCCATGACCTTTCTTGTGGTTGTATCATGAGAAATGATAGATTGTATTGGGCATGGCCTTTTGAGGCCAATTTCCTGCTGAATTGGAGTTCTAGTATTGCAGGCTGCAGCAACACTCTAAATTATTCAAGGATGACTTTATTGGACAAAATTATATTTACACGGACTAAATTGAGAATCATCGTAAACTTGGTTGAAAATGTATTTACATATTTTCTTTCTAATGTGCTATAGGGGTATGGGGCTGTGCAGAAACTGATCAAATCAATCAAATCAAACTGGATCGAAATGAAATGATTGATTTGGTAGATTTTTTAGATAACTGTGATCAGTTTGATTTTGGATTTAAAAAAACTGAACTTTCGGTTCGCTCCAAAATTTTCTTACATTTTGAAACTTAACGGATCTACCGTTTAACCCCATAGATATATCACATTTATTTTATTTCTCATTTCTCAAATTTCCTCATTTTACATTTCCCTCATTATCTTTAATGTTTATTTAACATGTAGTAATCTAAACTGTGAGTTTTTAATGCATGAAAAACATAGAATTTCTAGAAACTTGTATGATTAAATTCATTGTTGGATTTCTTGAAAAATAAAAATAATAATTTATTGGTGGATCACAAAACTTGACCGAACCTACTAATTATTTTAGGATCTGATTGGTTCAGTTTATATGCACATAACTGGTTGGTTCGGTTCTCATTATGACAAGAACGCAAATTTTAGTTCAATCTAGTTTTTATGCTAAAATTAGACTGAACTGACCATGCACACTCCTGCTATGTTAATCTGAGAAATTTCATGATGAGTCATGCTTAGATAATGGTTAGTATAGATACTGTAGAATTTTCTAGTTCATGAGTACTAGAAATTTAGGTTCAGAGCACTTGTGGACGTGGATATGGATCCTCTACAGTTGGGAGACCAACTGCAGAGGCGAAGTTCAATCACATCCGACAATAGAGATCTGGACGGCTGTGATCAAAAGTAAAAAAGTAAAAAAAATACTTTCTCCCTAAGTAAAGTTTCACGCGATCTGAACCGTTCAGATCTAATCGGACGGTCCTCAATCGATGAACTGCTTTCTCTGCCGTTGGTATCTAACGACAAAAAATCCTAATTCGTGGGATGTACTTTTCTATTATGAGAACCTGAAATATGTACATTCTCACTTATGGAACATGTACACATCATAAATTTATATGTTACTCAAGGTATATATAACATTATCAGTTGTTAGCACTATATAACTATCAGGAAAATGAAATTTCAAAACATTTTGATAAAAAATATGGAACTAATATTACAACCAATTTTAGGTCAACAAAAAAAACTTTTAAGAAATTTGACATTTTCAAATTCTTTCTATAGCTCACTATAGGTTCGAGAAACACAGAGTATATGTGTACGAATGAGATATTCATCAACAAAAGGAAGGAAAAGAATTGAATAGTGGAACTCTCGAACATTTGGCGATCTTAGATGTGTCGATATCAATAGTATGCCATTATTTCGATGAATCATTTCTTCAAACATAATAAATTATGTCAACCCTTTTTTGAAATCTTACTTATCATACTCCATTGTGGAAGACACTAATTTTTTTTTGAAGAATTCTGAATAGCTTTATTGAGATCACACAAGAGAATTGTCCAAAGGCTTCTAATTTTGTGAATTGAGCCTGTTAATCATGTCCTTTTTTATAAGAATCAATACAATCTTTATAAAGTTCTTCTTCCGAGTGAACTTAAATGAGATCTAAAGAAACCATGTCCTCATCCATAAGATTCCAAGTACATAGACCACCTTTCAACTGCTTACTACATTTAAATACCAAGCAAGACAGAATATAGTTTTTATCTTTTACAAAGTTATAAATTATATAGAGACAATATACCATATCGTGAACCCATGCCCTTATATTATGTGTGTATGAGAATTTAATAAGGGTGTCGAAATTTGCATCATCACAACTAGGTTTTTAAACAAACAAACTAGTTGTAACATGATTTGGTTTTTGCAATAAGAAATCAATTGGATTGATAAAAATATATTAAAATAATTTTAGAAGAAAAAACTGTAAAAGCCGTTTAGGGAATAGGTAGCGGAATGAAGGGGCTAATGCTCCAATTTTGTCGGCCATAAAAGCTGATGGAAAACATAACATTCCTTCATTTCCTAAACTAAAGATAAAATCACTTCTACGAAAAAAAAAAGATGTTTTTGTTTTCTTAGTATAATGGAATTATGTGTAAGGATTTTGTTTTTGGTCGTCCCATGTTTCATGGCCGATGATGAGCCGACATGTTGTTTATGGGTCGTCGTGATCTAATTCCCCGATAGTCCATTGTGAAAAACTGCGATGTGTCGCCGCCCTCCTNCCAAACTAGGAACCATTATAGATAAAACCACAACGAATACAAGCAATTATTCTGAAATTATATATATATATATATTAGAGAAAGAAGAGAGACGGGGTGGGGTACTTATGATAGATAAAAGTTTAAAAAGAACTAGATTGTTGGATTAAAGTAAATTTATACATTTGAATTAAGTGTTAATACTCAATTTTTACGCGTAGGCCTGAAATTTTGTAAAGGACTTAAACATATGAACATTTATTTTTTTAGATGAAGAAGAACTCAAGACCATTCGCTCGATATCATGCTGAACTAATAAATAGTAAACCAAAAACTTAGATTGATGGATTAAGTCAAAATTATTTATTTAAATTAATTCTTAACAATAATCTATGTATATAAATAATGTACTGCACAAGATAGAAAAAGAAAGAGGGTACTAGGAGAGAGAGAGGGAGAGAGAGAGAGAGAGAGAGAGAGAGAGAGAGAGAGAGAGAGAGAGAGAGAGAGAGAGAGTGTTAACACATTAAGTTTTTTTTAAAAGAAACAAATGAAATGTTCTAGCTATGGAAAAGACAGAGACTGTAATGCAGGCGTTTTTACCTGAAAAAGCGTTGGCCTTTTGGTTATAGTGTGATCGGGAAGCTTCAGCAACAACACTTTAGCCTGATTTAAGGTGAATGTGTTATACCAAATTTGAGTCCCATTGTTTAAGACAGGAAAAACAGTGAGAAAAGAAAGACATACTATTTGAAATGTGGAAGGGAAGTGGGTCTACTTACAGTTAGCATCTTCATGAGTCTCAGCTTCCTGTGTAGTTCTAAAGGGAGAGACTGCTCAACTTCATGAGTGCCTGAAACTTACAATTTACAAATCCCATCATTATTAGAGAGAGAGAGAGAGAGAGAGAGAGAGAGAGAGAGAGAGAGAGGGAGAGAGAGACCTTGTTCCTGCAACTGAATTTGAAGGGTAGAAGAAGGTGTTAGAAAAGTAGAGAGCAGAACACATATCATGCTAATGACTAAAATACCCATTAATTACTATCCAAATAAGTTCTGGTTTTTCTGCTAAGTTTCAAGGGATTTGAGAGAGAGATAGAGAGACTACTCTAAGTCTACACAAAGCACAAAATATAGAAATACTTATTTATATATACACTTCACACTATTTGGGTTGATTTTGTCACTCCTTTAGTTGGTCCCTTTGATCATATTTAATAGGGATAATTAGGTGGATGTGCCACTTTTTATGGTGTTTTGTTAATTGGCCAGAAGTTTATCTATTTGTAAAAATGACGGTTTTTCACTAAATAAGATTTAGTTAGATTATGTTTTTACATTAATATATTTATTATAACATAAGCTTTGCTAGGTTTTTCACGGTTTTCCATCCGCCCTTCTCTTTAGGTTTTCTTTTCCACATTCTCTTCCATAATCTATGTGTTTGATTTTTCCATTTTTCTTTTACTACATTATTGATCATTGTTATGATCTTGTGTTAAAAGGCACCATTATCTGGTCACTGTGAATTGATCGATTTTTATTTGACTCGCTCTCTTGAAGCCGAATTGTTCGTGCTGTTTTTGTTTTCAAATCTCTCCATCTGTTCTTCTTTTAGGGCTGTTGGGAGAACATAGGTGCAACTGTATCTCTTATACCTTCAATCGTTTATGCAGTAAAAAGAAAGTCTCGTTTCTTTTCCCGATTCAGTTTTTAGATTTATCTTATTTTATTTTTTATGAATATGACAATGATTGTGGGCAATTACTTGATGTTAAATCATCTCATTTGTTATGGAAAAATAAGGGACTCAATAAGGTAGGCTTTATTTAAGTATTGTTCAATTAATTGAAGTTTGGTTAATGAGTGTTTGATGTTGAATTATTAGAATTTTGTGAGTTTGGTTAATGAGTGTGGATTTTACCATTAAGATGTATAATTATGTTATCGTTCGTTAATTTTTTATCTTATACAGTTTGTCTCTCTGTTTTGCTATGTTTTTCGGAGGCAAAACAGAATATTTTCTATATTCTGCAGATTTTTTCGTACTTAAGGTTTGTTATGTGGTATATTGTTATGTACCCTAGAGTATATATGTAAATGCTATATAATTACATTTTATTTTGTATGTCATCATAACTTATTGATTGTTATTATTATGTTTTTATTCTTAAATACATGATGGTTGTTTTAGTCGATTTGTGCAACATTACATGTGTCCGACGGGGGCTGGCTAGAGACCTATACAACACAAGCAAACAAACCCAAAGAACGAGGACGACCGGTGGGTAGTAGCCTCACCTAAGGGCTTTTGATGCTTAAGTCAGATTTCTCGTAGAGATCCACGTATACTACATCAAATCCTCACTTGCCTTTTCCTTGAGCATGAGGGAGTATTTATACCTGAAGTCGAATGGGAGGACACGTGTAGGAGAAGCTTGTGTGTTGTGATGTCTGACCTCCATTAATGGGTTGGGGTGATATTAAATGCTGATGTCCCCCAAGCTAACATAAAGGCGAGTCGAGGTGACTTGAGGGACTTGTCTGACATGGAAAGCAACGATTGGACGGCTGAGTACGGGGCCTAATAGAAATGAGCCATCTCGATACCTACTTTTGACGTGTGATGATTATGCCGACGTTATGTGGTTTCCTGAACTGTTAGGTCTGCTACGAATACCCAGTGCTCCCTATGAGCCATGCTCTGTTTTGCCTGTCCTCTTATGGGTCAGTGAGGTCAGGTCGGGTTGTATGCATGGTTCGTGTTTCAGAGCTCGATCGACCTCTCATGCGACGAATGTGACGGTGCTGCGACATGTTGGAATTCACGACGACACGTGGCTGAAGGCGTGGTGATGTTTTAAAAAAATTATAAAATGATAAACGATCGCATCGTCGCAGATCTCAAAGATGAAATTTTTAATTTAAAAAACACCTTTTTAAGATCGGATCCATTTTCTATTTATATATTAAATCAAAAATATACATGGATCTAAAATATACCTTTTGTAGTCCAATCAAGCGCCCTTGCAATACAACGATCTTGATATCCCACAAACGATAGACTATGAAATCCACACCACAATCATCCAAGCCAATCTTTAGACACACTGGGACGTGTGTGGATACGTAAAATATATCAAGAATACTTTTCTGTCTTTAGATGTATTCAGCACATGGGATCTAGAGATTTTCGAGAAGGATTAATTTGTGACAAAACTCTGATCGAAAAACAATGAAAAGTTCTTCACATAGTTTTTTATTAACTTTTAATCTCAGAAAGTTTCACCCCTGATTGCAACTGTGTTGTTAGCACACTGAAGCAAATAAAATAATATCAATATATTTTTTTAGATAATGGTATATCAGATTTTTTTAAGGATTTACATAAAATAATAAATTAATTACAAATGTGCAATTGAAGTAGAACCCACTGTAATTGTACAACACTGCAGTGTCATGGTACTGCAGTGTGCCGTGAGGAGTCACAGTGCCTCATGGCATTGTAGTTTCACGGCACCAATGTAGTGTTGTGAGGCACTACAGTGTGCCATGTCTCATTCTGGTGACACGTGGCACTATAGTAGTCCACGTCAATTTCTGATTCAAAATCAGTGATTGACATGTGGCACTCCAACATGCCACATGGCAATTTTTGTAAATTTATTATTTATTTTAATCAGATGAATATCTAGATATTAGTTAATTCAAATATTAACTTATCTGATCATCTCTATTAACTAGTTTGTCTGTTAGTTCAAACAACATATTTAGTTCATTCAAAATTTAAATTATTATCTCATAATAATTAAACATTATCTAATTTCATAAATTATATATTTTATCTCACTTATCGATTAATACAAAATTAATCGATATTATTATTTAATCCAAAAATTATATTAAATAATTTTAATTAATTAATCATACATAATTATCTCATAATTATATACATACCCCAGAAATATAATTCATTTTCTCATGTAATGAAATATTCACACTCTATACTGTGTAATACATATGTGACTTGGAGACCATTGATCCATAATCCAAAGCTTTAATCAAGTAGATTATTAATTAATTTTTTTAATTAAATAATCTTATTTACTAATTTCATTATTACTCCACTATAAATATGAAATTGTACTCATAGACATTACAAAATGTTTACAGAGTATTCTCGTATAATCCATTGATCTAATCATTTCATATAGTTATGCCCTCCAATTATTGGTTCGTATATTAGAGCGGGTCAAAATTACTGTTTTACCCTTCTAATGACTTCTTGATCCTTAAGTACCACTAATTCACTACTGAATGGTTAATTTATAATCGTATTATAAATTAACACTTGAATGAACAAATATACGATCCGTTAGAAAAACTTGAATTTTAAATCTTGCAAGATCATGTTCTCAGCCATCCATATCACTGAATCTCCAAACAAAAATCACTAGCTTGTTTTACAATCAAACCTTAACGAGTGAATCAAAAGATCCAGTAGACATGCGTGGGAGTTCATGACTACTTAGGATTCAGATTGATCTACACATGATCATCAAATTGATGTGTATTGAATTTTTATGATAAATGATAAGTTATTAGATATATTAATACACATCGGTCGTATCATATATAATATTATAATATAAAGTACATTCACTAAGATATTTATCCACATCAATGATCCAGACTAGATAACATGCATTCATAATGCTTAGTGAACCGTACGAGCAACCATTCATTAAAGATTTCATATTTTAAAATATTGTTGATAATTTTATTCATTATCTATGACCTTAACCTCTTCTAGTTATACAAGATCATAGTCTCATTAATGAATATGAAATTTTTAGATATTTACATAAGTTATTCAATAATAACTTAAAAGAATAATTATAAGAAATTTATAATTTCTTATTAAAAATGTCTAAATACATGCTTTGAGTGCACTATGCACAACAATCTCCAACTTATCCTAAAGCAAATGTGGCATCTCTCTCCACCACATATTTCGCACATGACTCTCAAATGACTTTGCAGGAAGTGTCTTGGTAAATCGGCCAGCCAGGTTCTGATCCAACGTTATCTCCATAATAGTCAGATCACCTTAGTGTACGATCCAGACGTTGACTTTCGACCATCCTTATCTGATGCGGAATCAATATATCCATTAAGATTCAGATCTCCACCTGAATAAACAAGCATATAACTTTTCATTCTCCGGAGATACTTGAGAATGTGCTTTATTGCAATCCAATGTTCTAAACCAGGATTTGATTAATGACGATGAAAAATTCATATTGCATAACCGATGTCTGGTCTCGTACACAGCATTGCATACATGAGACTACCAACAGCTGAAGCATAAGGAACATTTCTCATATCCTCTTCCTCCTCAGGTGTCTTATGACACTGCTCATTGGAAAGGACAATTCCATGTGTAGTCAGTAGTTGGCATTTCTTAGAGTTCACCATGGAGAATCTCTCAAGTACCTTATCAATATAAGATGCTTGAGAAAATGCCAATAGCTTGTTTTTTATATCCTTTAGGATTTGGATGTCTAGAACGTAGCTCGCCTCTCCCAAATCATCATTTAGAATTTTTTAGCTAACCACTTCTTTACTTTTGACAAAGTTTCTATATCATTCGCAATGAGTAGAATATCGTCAACATAAAAAGCTAAGAAAACCATTATCTGTATTTATAAACAGAAGCTTCGTCAACATTTTACTCAAAGCCATATGATTTAGTAATCTCATCAAAGGTAAGATTCCAAGATCTAGATGCTTGCTTTAATCCATAAATAGATTTAAGCAACTTGCATACTTTCTGATCTTGTCCTTTTTTCACAAACCCTTCTGGTTGCATCAAGATGCTTTCTTCAAGAGGGTCATTTAGAAAAGATATCTTGACATCCATTTGTCATATTTCATAGTCTAAACTAGCGGCTACGGGCAAAAGGATACGAATAGATTTTAGCATGCAACAAGAGAGAATGTCTCTTCATAATTCGACTCATTCCCTTTGTGTATAGTCATTGGCTACCAGTCGTGCCTTGAAAGTCTCTACTTTCTCATCTACACCTCTTTTCTTCTTAAAGATCCATTTACATCCAATGAGCTTGACATCTTCAGGTGGATCTATAAGTTCCCATAATTCCATTTTCTGGTTCTTGGCATCTTGTCATTTCTCTTTGTAAGGATCATCCATCATCCTTATCAGTGTCAAACACTAGAAAATGTGCCTCTAGTTCATAGTGAATATGTTATCTTACAACCCTCCCATTACGGCGTTGCATTGGAGTTTCCTGAACATGAACAATGGCTTCTGCGGTTTGTCGTTTATCGGTTAATGATGAAGGTGGTCTGATCTCATCAGACGATAATTCTTCGAGAACTACTTTGCTTCAAGGTTTGAAGTTTTTCATATAGTCGTGTTCAAGGAATGTGGTATTTGTCGATACAAACACATTTTGATCCTTGTGACTATAAAAGTATCGACCTCTAGTCTTTGAAGTATGCCCGGCAAATATACACACTTCAAACCTTGAGTCTGACTTTCCAGTCTCGGGTTATAGCACGTGATCTGGACACCCCCATATACAAAAATGGCACAAACTGGGTTTAGAGCCATTCCATAACTCTAAATGTGTCTTGCTTACGGACTTAAATGGCACTATATTCAAAATATCAGTTGTTGTTTGAAGTGCATATCCTCAAAATGTGAATGGTAGTAATGAGTAACTTAATATAGACCTAACCATATCCAAGAGGATTATGTTTCTCCTTTCTGAAACACCATTTTGCTGTGGCGTTCCAGGTGCTGTGAGTTAGGATAAAATGTCATACTCTAACATGTAATCCTTCAATTTTAAATCCAAGTATTCACCACTTCGATCTGATTGAAATATTTTTAATGATTTACCTAATTACTTTTGAGTTTCAGTTTTGAAGTCTTTAAACTTTTTAAAAGTTTTAGTTTTTCTATGCATTAGGTAAGTATAACCATATCTAGAGTAATCATCAATAAAAGTAACAAAATATTCATACCCACATCGAGCTTGTACATTGATCCATAGACATCACTATGTACTAACTCAAGTGGTTCCTTGACTATTTGACCCTTTCTTGTGAAAGATCTCTTGGTCATCTTTTCCTTTAGACAAGATTCACAAACAGGAAGAATCTCAAGTTTTAGTTCTCTCAAAGGATTATGCTTTGTTAACATGTTTAATCTATCTACATTAATATGTCTCAACCTAAGATGTCATATATATGTGTCATCATCATTATGAGAAACTCTTTGTCATTTGTTATTTTTAGGATTTGCTACTTCATTCCTTGAGTCCAACTATCTAGTCTTGGGTCAAGAGCCATTCCATAACCTTATAGCAGATAAATATACACACTTCAAACATTGAGTCTAACTTTTCAGTCTTGAGTCTAAGAATTATTGAACTTATGTTCAGTCGGTTTAAGCATATACAATCCGTTCGAAATTTTAGCATGACAAATATTGAATTCATTCTTTGAAATAATAAAATGATTATTAATAAAAGAAACTTCAAAAGATTGTTCATGCAGTAATAAAAGAGAAATCAAATTTTTAAAAAATCCATGAATAAAATAAACATTGTTCAAAATAAGAAAATTATTTCCAAAATTAAGACGGACTATCTACAATGCTTTCGCTGACACGAGCGCACCACTACCAACTCTCATTATCACCTCGCCATCAGCAAACTCTCTTGCCAAATCAAGCATTTGCAAAGAAAAACATACATGATTAGTGGCTCCTAAATCCAATATCCAGAATGATAAATCATATTCTACTAAACAAGCTTCAAGTACAAGTAAATATATTTACCTTTGTTTTTCAGCTCGGAGAGATACTACACTTTCCCTTGGGTTTGATGTTGTCTTTGTTCTTCTTGGCCTTGGGTGACGTTTTGGTTTTCTTTCCTCTTTTGTTCTTACCATTGTTCTTCTTCATTTTTTATTCTTAACAACATTGCAAGAAGATTTTTACTGAGCAACATTTGTCTCCCCCTCTTTGGTCATACTCTTATTGATTAATTCAAAAGTCTGCAGTTCATTCAACAATTGAGTCATGTTGAACTTCAATTTGTTCATAACAAATTTGTGCATAAAAACTAGGTATGAGTGATTCAAGAATAATGTTGTATTGAGTTCGCTCATCAATGGTAGCCCCATGTACTTCTGCCTCATGCATTATATCGATCATGTTCAAAACATGTTCATGCATAAAAGTACCTTTCTTCATCTTGGTTGTCATGTAGCTCTGAGCAGTATCATGATGGCTTTGATTAGACTGTCACCCAAACATCGCATGTAAAGATTCCATAATCTCGTAGGAAGTTTCCATGCTTTCATGCTTGGTTCTCAGAACATCATACAGCTCACAAGCATGTAGCACTTAACGTTGTTGTTGGATTGAATCCAAGCATCAAACTTGTTCCTAACATTTTTAGGGGCATTGGCAGCGGCCTCCTCAAGACATTCCTCAGTAAAAACAAGTTTAAATTTGACTTCCACCTAATGAAATTATCAGCATTTAATTTCTCAAGTGCAAGTAAAATAGTAATAGGGTTGTCCATGGTAGACATAATAAAAACTGAAAAATAAAACATAGATAATTCAATATAATTGAAATAGAGGTCAAAAATTCAGAAAATAAATGTAATGCATTAATGCAACATATTAAACACATAAATTTTTAACATTTACTAATCCACGATAAGATAACCTAATAATTAATATGTCACCTTAGAGTCAGTCAGATTAACTTTAGACTGTCTGTGAGACATGCTCATCCTTATTAAATAAAACTAAAAATATCTCATATTTTTTCTTTTAAAAATAAAGTATCACTTATTTGGTCAAGTCACAGTTATTCACTCAAAACTTAATTGTGACTTTGTGAGTGTAACCCATTATTTCAGATTTCATGACTTGATTCAGAATCCTTTATTGTCTCTACGATGTAGAGTGAAGGAGGAAGACAAGAGGTAAGATTCGAGCTGACTTTTTCTGAGCACGAATTGCATTTGTGTTTGCTAGAAGCGTAGAAGCAGCATGCTGTATTGTTTTGAGGGTGGAAGGACCTACTGGTTCAGCCAAGAACCAGAAACCAAATGAAGGAAGCGAAGATAAGAGTCAAAATATGTTGTTGAGAAGAGCTTACTTACTTTTGGCTCCCAAGCGGAACGAGAAATAGGGCGATGCACCATCATTGCTGCTACGTACGTTGACCTTGACTTGACAGATTCATCCAATTGAATCCACATTGAAAGGAGGACCAGAAGCTCGGGGCTCGACGAAAGAGAGTCTCTGCATTAAGAAAATTCTCTCATAGAACTGCGAAACTAACTACTCTATTAGAAAGTAGGATTACCAAATTTGACACTAGTTTCAAACTAAATGAGTTAGAGTCGGTCAAAACTAAACTACATCATTTAGTCCTATCTTCTTAAAAAGTTCAACAATGATATTAATACAGCTTGAAACCTTCCTTAGAGGGATAAAAACAAAGTCATCTCGAGGCCCTCACTGCACCTCACGGTGCTATACTAATAATGGAGACCATAGTTACATTGACATGTCAACATTCTCTCACTCACTATTTTAGGATAATGTGTTTATATTTTAACTAATCAATTAATTCTAAATTAATTACTAGTTAAAATAACTCCATGAATGTAAAATTAATAGTTAATCCAATCTAATTGGTCTAAGTTCATTTAACCTTCTAAAGAGCCTAAATTAAAATTAGGTGAACTTATAATAACTAATTAATTACATTCATCAAACTTTAATAAAATTCTTTTAATAAAGTTGGTTATCCTAAATGTTACTATAGCCTTTACAGTAGTGTGATTACCAAGTTTCAACTAATTAAAATCTAACAGTTTACATGCAATTGATTTCTCAAAATAATTCATATAAACATATTAGGAAAGTCCTAATCAATCATGTTTCTACTAATGAGATGCATGATTAAATAAAACTGTATGAGATTTCATGTATGGCATGTGATCGACTAATGCATGATCATATTATCAATTAAATCAATAAATATTTATTTAATAATTAAATAAATAAATGATGAACCGAGTGACTATTGGGTATTTCTAATTACAACATTTGAAAAATAAAAATAATTACAAATATGACTTTAAGAATACATATTTCTCAAACAGCTCATTCTCCATCAGAGGTTCATCTTCATAATCTTCAAGTTTTGATCATAACGCTTTTAATTAGGATAAACTATTTTTTTAATTAAATAATCTCATTAATTATCGTTTTAAAATTAATAAATTTGATAGTCAAAAAATAATTTGATGACTCATCAAACTTGAGTCAAACCCAATCAAATAATTAATTTTAATTTAAAAAAATCAAAGTGGATAATTATCCGTTTAAAAAACAAATTTCAAATTTTAAAATTCAAAATTCAAAATTTCAAAAATTCACAATGAAAATTTAAAATTTAAAAGATAAATATAGGATTTGAGTTTTCACGACACATCACAAAGATAGGCTAACACGGTATCAGTGTTTAAAAATTGCCTCCCACGATATTACTCTCCCACGGCCGCCCCCATCCACCACCATCACCACCGCCATCAACCACCACTGACGTTCCAACCGGCGGCGTCCTTCAAGGTGGCGCTGACGTCACTTACGCCAATTTTTTGGCTCCAAAATTTCTTTGGAATTCCTATTTTTTCTTTGTCGTCCGTCTACTGCGTTCTTCATCTTCTCGCGATCGAAATTTTACAACATGATATACAAAAAGAATTACAAAAATTCCCATGCCCAAAACGATTTACACAAGATCTAAGGAAAAAAATAAAGAACAAAGCCTAAACCGAAAAGTCACCACACAATAAACGATTCGTCATTAACCATACTTGCAAAAAATAAACCATCCACTTATTCATACGTATCAAAATAAAAATATTATGAACGATGCAAGAACACCCATATTGTTAGAGGTGGCAAGTAGGTCATTATAATCTGGGCCTGGCCCTATACAAAACATTATCGGGCAGGTTAAGTCCCATGGTCCAGGCTCGGGCCATAACGGGCCTTGCATTCCATACCTATGCTCTGGCCGGGAACCGGCCCGGCCCGTGAATCCACTCTTTTTATCACAAAAATTAAACAATTATGTATGTATTGAAGTTTGAAATCTTAAGTCAAGACAAGTTTTGTTAATATATTGTTTAAAGTATATTCTTATTATTTTTTAACAAATTTTATCGAAACTTCATATAATATGCTTTTGAGATAAACATATTTAATTAAATAAAAATAATATTTTTCATTTAAATGAATATTTTATTCAATAAAAAATAGGATTCAAGAAAACTTTAAAAATATTAGTTTAACATTCCTAATATTTTTTGTTTTGTTAATGAACATGAATTATAAATTAGTTATTAATTATTTACCATATTTTTAGATTTTACGTGAATATCACAAGTCTATGAATTTAATAAATAAAATAATTATTTTACTTATTTTTACAAGTTTTTATATTGTGATTTTAAAGTAATAAAATAAAATAATTATAAGAAAGTAACATGATAATCTCTATATTTCATTCACTCCCCCACGAAGGTTCAAATCTCCCAATTTGCATTTTTGAGAATTACAACACATTTAAAGGAAAGGAACAGACTAGTCTGGTTATTTAATCAGAACCAGATCGTTAGTCAACCCGGTCCGGAGCATCTTAGGCCCGGCCAGTGAACTGCCTGAAAAAGCCCATAACCGGCCCATGAATTGACAGGGCCATGCATTGACGGGCTGACCCATTTGCCACCTCTACACATAGTACTTAATATACAAATATATAAAGACCGCTACGATTCCAATTGTTGGAATCTGTGACGAGGCGTGGCAGAATGGGTGTTGGTGTTTTAAGAAAAATTATAAAATGATAAACAATGGTGTGGGTCGTTCTTCGTTTGTTTACGGATGTTTCGTGACATCAGTCCTCTATCATGTTTTTGCTTTTCTACCACTTTCTGCAAGACCTTTGGTTGGCCCTCCTTGTCCATCTGGCAGTAGGTATTTTTTACCTGTTCACTCATAATTCTCATATGGTTCTCTTTTTTGAATTTCTTTTGAAGCTTCATTTGCTTTTCACTTTGTTTTCCATTGTTTTCTCTCTTTTCCTCACTTTCATATTTCTTCCTTTCTCCTTTTTGGTTTTTTCTATGTGTTGAATACTCTTTCCAAGATTTTGATGTTGTGAAACCTTCTTCCTTTGCAATTATTCATTCTTTTTATATTTCTTGCTTTTGGTTTCTTTCTTTTCAGACTTCTTCCTTTTTTGTTTCCTTTAGAGAGTAGTGCTGCAGACACCATTCCTCATAGACTTAAGTTCTTAGTGAGCTCAGGGGCTCATTTCCTTTAGAAAGCAAAAACTTTCATGAACATAAACTCTTGATGAGCTCAGGGGCTAATTTCAGTTTTCTTTAGAAAGAAAAAACTTTCATGAACATAAACTCTTGATGAGCTCAGGGGCTAATTTCAGTTTTCTTTAGAAAGCAAAAACTTTCATGGACATAAGCTCTTGGTGAGCTCGGGGCCTGTTTTCGTTTCCTTTAGAAAGCAAAAGCTTTCATAGACATAAGTTCTTGGTGTGCTCAGGGGCTCATTTTTCTGAGATCGATGTCTGTAGGCACTCCTAAGGACATAAGATTTTCGCAAAGCTCAGGGGCCCTAAATCTCCTGTCGGACTCTTACTAGAGTTTCACCACTTCTCTTTTCTTTTTCTTTTTTCCGTACACAATGGAATGAGTAGGGAATGAAGATACCGTAACTTTTTTCTAGAACCTGAATTTCATTCCGTAAAGAATTTCAAGAAACTGACTTTCGTAGCTTTGTAGCGACGTATGATTTGTCTCATAAGCTTAGATGTGTTGGTGAAACTTAATAAATGAAGCTGGCAGTACAGTATAGTCTTCTTTTTTAACATCTTTAACGAGAATTTTCATAACTTTTGGTCATGATCTCTGAACTAAATTCCATAAAATTGAACAAGAAGTAGACTTATGTATCTTTCCGATGATATAAGATTTTCCTTGTAGTTGACTCCCAATAAATTCAGTTTAATTTCTGAAATTGACCATTCTACATATTCTGCTTTCTCGAACAGCCTTCACAAAAATCATCTTAACTTTTTGGTTGTGAGCTCCAAAATCAATTCCGTAAAATTACCCAAGAAGTAGACTTCCATATATTCATAATAATATATGATTCACCATGTGACCAGCTCACAATTGATGTAGTATAGTTTCCGAAATTTACTATTCTACGTAATCTTTGTTTCTGAATAGCATGCACAAAAACTGCCATACTTTTTGAACAGGAGCTCCAAATTAAATTTCGTAAAATTTTACAATAAGTAGACTTTTGTATCTTTCTGATGATATATGATTCACAATGTAATCGGCCCCCAGTTGTTACAGTTTAATTTCTGAATTTAACAGTTCTATATAATCTTCTTTCTGAATAGCTTGTATGAAAACTTGCCATAACTTTTTTCCCGAAGCTCCAAATTGAGTTCCGCAAAACTCTTCAGGATGCTAATTTTGTATCTTTCAAATGATGTATGATTTGATATACAATTCTCCTCTGTTCACTTCTGTTTAAAACTGAACCTAGTTGATATGAAACTATTTATATGTTAAAGATCATCGCTTGAATTCTATAAATGTGATCTTGTTTGCGGGTAATTTCTGTACTACTCTTTCCCGTTCCCATTATCAAGATAATTCTGCTTCTTTCATTGGTGTCTCCATTCCCGTAGCAATGACTTATCCATTTCCTTCGTCAAGACATTTTAGTTTCCGTTATCAAGACATTTTCGTTCACATTGTTTGTTCATCCCTTATTTTCCAGTAATTTTGACACGAAAAAAGAGAAGCTTTTCGAATATACATCGATCAAAAAATTATTTTTTTGTTTATCAATCAAGAATAATTTTTGTATAGCTTGAGATAACCTTAAATTCAAAATTTGAATCCAATATTTGATTTGATTTTAAAATTTAAAATTTAAACCAATCTTATTGTAACAAGATTTAGATAAAATGTTTCAAAATTCAAAATATGATTTAAAACTTGAATTAGAATGCAGGATAATTTTATCAAAGAAAATTTTAGATAAAATATTTTATTGTTCAAAATACGATAATCTTATTGTATCATTTAAGACATTTTGAAATTCTAAATTCTAAATACAATTTAAGATTTAGATTTTTGAATTTAAAATTTAAAATTTTGTTTATCATATAATACATGCATCAAATTGATTTTAACAAATTCTTTTTTCGACCTTTTCAAATCTTATTTTCTTTATTTCAAATAATAATGGTTAAAAGAAATATGTCAATAATAACACTAATCGAATAAACAAGGAATGAGTTTACCCATTTTCACTTCTGGTTTCGCTGCCATGTCATTTCGGTTTCAGCTTCCAATTTGTTTCCGTTTCCAATGCCGTACCTGTTTCCACGAGGTTTCCATTGTCATAACGTTTCTTTCTTTTCAGAGCTATTCATTTTCAAAATTTCATTCTTTCCAAACTTTCTTCTTTTCAGAACTTCATTCTTTCCAAACTTTCTTCTTTTCAGAACTTCATTATTTCCTAACTTTTTTCTTTTTAGAGCTATTTCTTTTCAGAGCTTTACTCTTTCCGAACTTCCTTCTTTTAATAGCTCTTCCTTCTTTTCATAGCTCTTCCTTTTCAAAGTTTCCTTCGTTCGAAACTTCCGCTTTTCAGAACTTTCTTTTCAAACTTCTTTCTTTTATTCCTTTTCAAGCTTCTTCGGTACTAATATTTTTTGGCACAGTGGGGAGCGGGTCAAATTTTTCAAATTCGCCACTCCGCCTACTCCCAGCTTCCTCATCTCAAGCATTTTCCGCTCCAATATCTTTTCCATTGCTCGCTCCGTGATTGGCTGAGCGGGCCCTTCTCATCCGCGAAGTGACTTCAGTGTTCTCGTGACTGGGATTGTAGGTGGCTACCGGCTTTGGTTGTTGCCGTGTCCAGTTCCATATCCGTTGTCGAAAGCATTTGGTTTGATTTTGAACGTTTTGGGAAGGGATTTCTTGAGTTTTTCTTCTCAGCTCTCAATGAAAACACCAAATATAAAGAAAAAAATTGACAATCTTTGATAATCGGTCGTGAATTTTTTACATCATAATATGAAAATCAAGAGAATAATTTAGAGAGAGAATAAAAACACCAAGAATTACGTGGAAAACCCAAGGAAGAAAAATCACGGGGAAATTTTGATAATATTTCATTATGGAGAAAGAGTTTACATGGCTAATGTGATCTACACAGTCAACTTATTTCTTGTGGGTGTTGAGAGTTGTTGTCTGTTTGGAGTTAAATATTGCCTCTATTTATAAACTTTCCATCGATTACATGGAATCTAATACAGTTTATCTAATTCTATCTGAAAATAGGATCAACGTAATATTCCTCTAAGATCTAGTTTATCAACATTAACAACTTAAGTAAATCTTGATCATTTGATCAATCTAATGGTCTTGATTAGCTTCTTTTTGTATTGCTACGTTAGAAATTCATGTGCTTTCATCTGATTGGTCTGTTCTTCATAACTGTCTAGTTTCTCCTACGATTCTCGCTCTATCTTCTCTTTGATGGAGTTTTCGGTCTAGATCTTATCACGTGTCATGTGAAATTTTACCTGTATAGAAACTATGACAATCATGGTTAAAAAACCATGAAAAAATGGTGGATGAAATGATTTCAGCCTATGAATCATCCTAATATATAATATTTTCTTAAATATATTTCTTTGCTTTAAGAAACCCATTAAGAGTTGAAGAATCATTAGTGCCATCACCTCTGATCAATAAATCTTGCGCTGAACTTGGGTACAAGCTTTTCGACCAAGCATGTTGACACTGGGATCGATCGACAATGGGATTGGCGATGATGATTAAGGAGAAATAGGCAGAGAATCTTGTGGCTTGTTAAGGTTGTTGGACCGGGGCATTTTGGTCTATTCAATTTATTTGGTTAGTGGACTAAACCCAATTCAACCATATTTGCAATTGGGTTAATTTTTGGACAATTCATTACTTATTCTTCAAAATTGGCTATACTGCTAATTAAGCCCATGAAAAAAACCATTAACTTGGTCTTGACTCAGATCCACATCATGACACAAGTTCATTATGAACTCAAGAAGAACCCAAACCTGGCTCATATGACATATCCATAAGAATTCTATCTATTTCTCTCTATAAATACAAGATGTTTGACCCCTCAAAAGGTATTTACTATCTAGCTCTATGCCAATACCATGTCAAAATATTATCAATATGACTTAATCGTCGGAGCTTAATTGGCTATGCACCAAATCGATGTCTAATTCAGACATACTACTTGAATTTAGTGCATGAGTCTGGATGAACGCAGTAAGGGTGCTGAATTTCATCATTGAAAGCTTGAAGGTCTCTATTAGAGACTTGAAATTCTTTGATAGTTGTAGTTTCGTCCACCCCTGGTGTAACAATGGCTACTAAGGTGGTGACAAGCTGCTCTAGTGAGGTAGTCTTAGTGGCTGTTAAGTCAGCTAGTATATTTGTGTCACCGTCGATCCGAGAAGAAATCCTCGTGAGTCATGCACGCCCGACCATAGTTGAAATAATACAATACCATATCATTCCCTAGTGGAGTCACCAAATGTCAAGAAGTAAGGGGGTGTGACTGCGACGTCACGTGTATGCAATTAGAGATGTGATCCAATCTCAATAAATGACAAATACAACTTGGGAATGTGGAGGTTGGGATAGGAAGGTGAAAGATGAGTACTTCGAGCCAACTTATAGAAGGTGACAAAATACTCTTGGGATAAGGAATTTAGAAAGTTTTCTCCAAGTCTAATAGTGAAAAATCTCAAAGTCTAAAAGTCCGAAGGGAATCCCTAGTCAATGTGATAAATTTGATGATGACAAATAATACGTGAAATAATATTTTAATAAAGCACGTAGGTTCTAAATAAAGTGAGAATAAGGTTGAAAAGACTTAATCTTAGGTGTTTATGAAAAAAATTAAGGGGAATCAAAACGTACATGCGAGATACACCCGACATATTATGAAGAGCATTGAGTATATTAAACAAATTCCAAATGGCCTAAATCAAAGTTGGGTGAACTTAGAATGTTGCCCGGAATTTAGAACTGGATCGAACCACCCATAAACCAGACCGTAAAAGATCAAACCAGGTAGAATTGTGTAAAAATGTTAAGGCTCGGTTCATCCCCAGTTCGGTGTCCATACCTATGGGAAACCGGATAGACTAATTTGGAACCAATCAAACCGGTTCCTTATTCAGTGAGACCGGTTTTGCAATTAAGGCAATCACTTGCTTAATTGCTAAACTAGTCCAACCAGTGGGAAAACCGTTATGACCGGTATGTCACAAAAGGAAATTCTTCCTTAAATGACAAGCTAGTCCATCCGGTTGTTTAACCGGTCCGAACGATTTCAATAGTAAACTCAGTATTATAAATACCTCACACCATTTTCAACTTCAACACACCTCTCCACATCTCTCCGCTCGTCTCTAACGAAGTTTTGTAGAGTTTTATACTTGAAAGAATTGTATTTTGAGCAAGAATTTGAGAAGTATTCTAGAGAGAAGCAAGAAATTATTGTTAGAGAAAAAAATGAGAGATATACTCTTTGAGAGTGGGTGATTTTATAAGAGATTCGAAGATCTTGACCGAGCTGTATTGTCAAAGTCTGATTGGCACCATAAATTAATAGAGTTTGTAAATATTTGTTCTTCACCCTTAAGAAGACAGTTTGAGCAAAAAAATTTAAATGGGTATTCTTGGAGTATGGACGTAGGGATAGGTTTTCCGAAACACGTAAAAATATTTTGTATCAAATCTCTCTCTTCCCTGCTCTTTCATTTACGTGCACTTTATTTTCAGTATTTAATTTCGTGCGTGTTTAATTCTTGCACTTTAATAGTCTATATTTATTATAATATTACTTGATTGTTTATTTATAGCAATTACTATTTATTTAAAGTAATTTATTTTTCAAGTTTTAAAATCTTCTTTTTTCACTTTTCTTTTAATAAATGGGTGTTATATCAATCATACAAAAAGGCCGTTAACATATAGGAGGAATGGATCTATTTATAGAGAGCTGCTCGATGGGGTGGACTTCGACTAATCTCTTGACTAGTTAGAATTCTGCAAACTAGTCAAAGGATTACAAGAAGTAGACCCTATGTAAACCCTCCTCAACCGAATCTTGCTGAGTTGGCAACCGAATCTCCTTAACGGGAGATTCTCACGTGAGCTACCTATCACATTGCTCCATGGGTCACCTATAGTGACCACGACTCTATGGGAGAACAATGAGAGCATGCTACAACGATAATTTTCCTAGACAACAGTCATCTAGGAACCTCTAAAGGATGACTTAGGAACTAAACCCCTTTCAAAATTGGAAAGACAGACATATCCATAGCCCTAAAAGGGGTCATATTTAGGGTTGTACATGGTTTGGTTCAGTCAATTAGTAAGGTATTTTTGTAATCGAACCTAATTTACCGGTTACCTAAAGTACTGGAGCGACGTAACTATAAGAACCAAATCGAACTGAACCAAAGTTGGTTCAGTTCGGTTACTTATAACCGGTTCGGCTAAAATTAAAAACTTATGAAAAACAACAAAAGTAATTGAACTAAAAACATCAATACTCAATACAATATCCATTACTCAATACACCAACTTCCATTCAATTTCAATACTACTCAATCTAAATATTCAACGACATACCAGCAAGTTGCAACAATTAAAGTCCACCAACATAAAATTAAAAGCTTACAACATCTAAAAGAAAAAACCAGCAAACTTCATGTTCTTCATCATCTAAGAGAAAAAAGCAGCAAAACTAACACATGTATGTCATCATCAACACCTTCAAGGTATGTAGAAGATCTGTGAATTATACTCTACACGATTAAAATGTTACACATAAAATGATAAAATAAAAACTAGAAGCTCTACCATGATTAGAATATAGAACATACATCAATATCATTGGACCTATATATATTCACATTAGCCACAAGGCCATTTGGAGAAGAGAATACGTCAAGAGCAACTATAAAACTTAAATTACGCCAGAATCAACTATAAACAATTTACAAATTACGCCAGAAGTAACTATAAAGAATCATTCAGAACCAATAAAATTACCCTAAATCAATAAGAACAAATCAATTACCCTAAATCAATTTACAAATTTGAAACCTTAAATTACTTTCAGAGAGATAGAGAAAGAGGAGACGAGTTGAAGCTCGATCTGAGAGAGAGGTGGAGAGAGAGTGCTTCGATGGACTACCGAGACAGAAATTAAGAAGCTTCGAGAACCATAACTGAAACGAGGGAGAGACGAGAGAATGGAGAAGTAGAGAAGTGTGAGACAAGGGAGACAGAGAAATCTGAGACAAACGAGTGAGACGAGGGAGATAAAGAAGTCTGAAACAAACGAGTAAGACGGGAGAAACCATCAACACCGATGGAGATAAATGTTGTCTAGTGTTGAAGAAGAGGGATAGTTGAAGAACATGAATTCTAACAGAGGAAATAAAATAGCCTTGATGGCAAACTTATAAATAAAAGTTGTACTTGGTTTGGAAGATAAACCATTTTGACAGCTTTTATATAGCTTTTATGAAAGAGAAAAAATGTGACATGTAGCATGCTTTTAGAATGAGTGTTAAACGACTCTTGATAGCATTCCTTTTCTTTGATAGCATTCCTTTTCTTATTTATAAACTCAATATCAATAAATTTCTTTCTGACTCACTGCTTGTTAACAGTGACTGATAAGAAAGAGATGAATGAGAAAATTTACGATTTTCTTTTTGAAAAAAAAAAAAATACATTACTTACACCTCCACTCGCATACAATGGCCAAACGGAAAAATGTGAAACTGAACCTACTGAGCATGCCTTGCTAATGAAAAATCTGTACATTTATAATGACATATAATAAAAGTTTATAGAAACAGTATTTGGCATTCAGAATCTACAGCAAGAAAGGCCCTGCCTCCACCGTTTTAGTTTCCAGAAATTCTTCCGCTCAGCTTTTACCATTCTAACTGGACTACTATGCCACTCAGACTGTAATCTGTAAATCAAATAAACCAATTTATTAAAAAACATATAAGTTTCATTATTTGAATAGCAAATTCATAGACCAAGTAGACAACTCACATGGGAAATGCGAAAGAACGCGTGCTTGTCGTGCTGCTGTCTGACCGAAGAGAAAGGCTACCCGAATAAGCCGTTGGCCCCGAATAGTTTATGCGACTTGCTGACGGCCCAACGGTAATGAAACTCGACTCTCCAATGTCATGGTGATCTGTACTAGACGTTGGTGTGAGCGAGTTGAAGTTACAATTATCCTTATCCGTGGGAGGTAAGGATTTGCAATCACATGTCATGGTGCTTTCCGTCTCGAATTTGCTGACATTGGCATCGCTGCGTTCTGGTATTTCTGGTGAAGAAACAGGACTGGAGTTAACTGAAATTGTTTCAACACAAGCACTGTTTGATGATTCAGTGGCTGCAGTAATCACACCAGATGTTTCTGATTTCGATTTCTCGTTAGAGACCTGCACGAAAAACAAACAATACTCCGCATCAGCCGTCATATTTCTAGTGACAGTTTTTAGTATAATAAATTACACTTCTCGGTATGTTGCAGAACAATCAATCTTCTTGCTAAAAATGGAAGCGTACCTGGACAAGTGGTTGCTCTAGTTCAACCTCATTGCTGTTCTTATTCAAGGACTCAAAAGAAGGCAAACTCTCCGAACCCAGCTCTTCCACGCAAAGTTCTGAGAAATCTTTGTTAGATAACATTTCAGAATCCTTTGGCTCTGTCATCACTGATTCATTGATCAGAGTCAATATCTCATCATCTTCATCTATGTTATTCTCTAATAATATCTTACCATAAGAAGAAGCAACTGCAACACCCTCATCAATGCAAATGTCCATTATAACACTATAAGCATTCTCTTCGTAGCGAAATCCCAATTCGTTTGACAATTGATATTGTACTACGATTTTGTCCGTATAAAGCTCCTCCAACTCCAACAACTCTTCGAATTGTTCTGTCTTAGAAGAATCATGTCCAGACGCAATCCTACCGATTCCGGCACTCTTGTTGCACGTTAAATTATCAGTACCCTTCTCATTATCTTCCAGAAAACGCGACTGTCCATTTTGATTTCCATTCGTCATCTGGTTTTTCGGTTTCGGTCCATCACTGTCCTCATTGTGAAAAATTATAGAAGCAGGTTTGGGGCCAGGAGTTGAATGGCTAGTTACAATCTCGCTTTCTGCTATTACTGCATCAAAAGAATTATGAATGCGAGTGTAAATCTATGTTTCCTCTGCTACTAGTAACCAATGGCAATTAGGCATCAAAAAGACAGTTCACTGACAAATTCCGAGAATTGGAAATGCAGTTGGCTGATCAAACATATAAACAAACAGGGATAACATGCATAAACAAATAACTTAAAATCAAATTTCCCGCAACCCCAAAATTTTGGGGAGTTTTTAGTTTGGGATAAAATAGAAGTTTTCTTTGCCCAAATTTTGGTCAATATTTTTTGTTTGTTCTCTTTCATGTCAGCAACTTGTAATGAAAAAATGACAAAAATCACTAAATAAAAAGGAAAATGAAAGTTGAGAAGTAAGAAGTGTTCATAAGAAAAAAAACACATGAACTGTTTTAAACTATTTCACATAATGTATGAACAAAAAGTGTATTAAAAAAAACATGAAGAGAAAATGGAATTACCGAGTTTCATAATTTGAGCAATATAGAAGAGAGATTCAGCACTTCGAAGATCGATACATTCACAGATATAAACCAGAAGCTGCAAGTATAAGCTTCTATAAACAGCCCTGCCATGAAAAAAAGTGCCAAAGGAAAAGGGTTAGTAAATTCAATATATGACCAGGAAAGCTTCTGGACTAATAGTCTTTTTCCTTTGTGGAATCTAAAGTCTGCTGCTCTATCCATAAGGAAAGGCGCATAAAGCGAAAACTTTTCGAAAGCTTCCGTAAACTTTCAACAGCAAAATCATTACCCAAATTTATTAAATTAAAATCTAAGATATCTTTTGTCCACTAGCAACCCCATTACACTGTTCTTTTTAAAAGTAAAAATGCAAGAATATATTTTGAACAGAGAACCAGCCAGTAATTGGATGACTTATGAGAGAGTTTGAATCTGATTTGAACACCCAAATCTCAAAAACTAATAATAAAAAGAATATATTCCGAATTCGCACTTACCCAAGAATGAAAGACACAGTTCAAAACGAAACAGGTCTTAAGAAGACTAGAGTCAGGGGGAGAGAAGAAAACCTTAGCTCCTGGATCAGCAGAGCAGAGGAAGATAAGAAAATCCAGAGTGCACTAAAGCCAATACTATACAAATATCTATGTAATGAATCCCAAGTAGGATAGTAAAAAAACGGGTGCCTATGTTGGTTATTTAATGAGAGAGAGAGAGAGAGAGAGAGAGAGAGAGAGAGAGAGAGAGAGAGCGCATAAATGAAGGAGCAGAGTAAGGTCACATGTAATTGTCTATTAGCCTTATTAAGATTTAGGGATCAACTGGGAGGACACCTCTCTCTCTCTCTCTCTCTCTCTCTCTCTCTAAGTCTGAGAAATTTATACCGAAAGAAAAAGAAACGGTTTCTTTAAGCCTCTAATTAATTGCTTCAGTTTCTGCATTTAATATACCCTGAGTTCCTTCTCTTACTTACCGTATATTTAATTGCCTTACCTTTTCACGCTTCCTTTCCTCTTGCAACCAAATTTTCCGTCTCTCCAAACACACGGACCTTCCCCAAAAAATTCCCCCCCACAACTGCAAAAGACCTGAGCCGTACGATCCGTCCCCGATCCCCAAAGGAAGCATCGGCGCCCATGACAGAGCATCAATCCCGAATGAACGATTTCTCCATGGGTTTCTGAAACTTAATTTAAATCAACCCCCTGACTAAATTCCCGACTGTTTAGAAATTATGGATATGAGTTTTTTTTGTAAATAATGATACATTTTTTTGAAATAAAATAGATTATTGGAATTAGTAGAAATTGCTACTCCGACGTAGTCAAACCTTTCTTATGTGTTCGGGACGCTGACTTTTGGTGTTGTTTTGTTCTGTGGCCACTGGCCGAAATAAGCGACTGTAGATGAGCTGTATGCAATGCAATGTCAAGCGGGTTGAATATCTAGCATTCTTGGGAGTTTGGTAGTATAAATTATGTAATAAGGTATTTTAGATTGTGTCTGAGTTAAATTATAAAAAAAACGTGATGGAAGAGAATTTGAATATCATGCTATTTTGTGGTGTTTCGTGAAATATTTACGTGAGAATTTGCTTTTCATTAACTTTACAAATGATACAGTAGAGAATATAAATACAAAGAAAGACGGGGAAGAGAGAGCTAACAAGGTGAGTTACTGTTACCAACACTTATTGACTTTCTAACTAAACTAACTTAAGAGTGTAAGTCGTTAGCTTACTAACTGATACTAAGAGCTCGAATGAATACAAAGACTAATAAGGATTACAAAGGCTAACTAAGTTACAGCTCTAGAGACTTCACTAATACTCCCCCTTAAGTTGAGGGAGATTGAAAGATATGAAACTTGTTCCTTAGTAGCTCAAACTTGGACTCAAATGATGACTTAGTTAGAATATCAGCATTTTGTGCATCAGTAGGAATGAGCTGCATTGTTAGTTGTTTGCTTAGAATTTTCTCTTATAAAGTGCACATCCACTTCTATGTGCTTCGTCCTTGAGTGAAAAATAGGATTTGGAGCTAGAAGACCTTCATTAATATTATCACACCAAAATATAGTGTAAGGTGACAATGAAAACTGTAATTCAGCAAGCAATGACTGTAACCAAAGTATTTTAGTGGCTGCTTGTGATAAGGCCCTATATTTTGACTCTTCATTGGACTTAGCAACCACATTTTGCTTCTTAGAACTCTAAATAATCAGGTTTTCACCCAGGTAGACATAATACCCAGGTAGACATAATACCCTCCTATCATCCAAACAACTACCCTAATCTACATCTGCATAACCTATCAAAGTCAGATAAGAGGCTGGTTTGAGGTGTAAACCAAAGTAGAGGTGCCTTTTAGATATGTTAGAACATGTTTGCAAGCCTTTCAGTGCTCGGTTGTAGGGTTTTATAGAAATTGACTAAGCTTCTTCACTGAAAACGATAAATCCGATTTAGTCATATCAAGTATTGTAAAGCTCTTATTGTGCTTCTGTAAAGAAAAGGATCTTTAAAGACACTACTTGAGATTTCACTGAGTTAAACAGATGAGCATATAAGAGTAGAACATGGTTTTGAGTCATGCATGCTAATTTTATGCAAAAGATCTAATACATACCTAGTTTGTGTTAGGTAAATTCCTGAATTGTTTCTAGTTAATTCAAAACCCAAAAATAGCCAAGAGAATCAAATGTCTGAAAGTGCAAATTTTACTACTTAGATCTGAGATAACTTTGTGAATAAGAGAGTTGTCACTTTCAATTATTAATATGTCATCAATATACACTGGCAAAAGGATAATTTGAGCATGTTTTCTGTAGAAAAATAGTGAGTTATTTGACTTGGATCCCTTAAAATCTCAAGCAATTAGAGCTACTTTAAGCTTGTCAAAACAAGCTCTTGTGAATAAAGCCATACATTGCTCTATTCAACTTACATGTGTGAGAAGGATACTTGTTGTCGATAAAACCATTTGGTTGATACATAGAATGTTTCTTACAAATCACCATTCAAAAAGGTATTGTTGATGTCTATTTGTTGAATGTCCCACTTGTAGGTAAAAGCAAGAGTTAAAATGATGTTGATGGTGCAAGGCTTCACCACACAACTAAAAGTTTCAAAGTAATCAATACTTGGAACTTGCTGGAACCCATTGACAACAAGTCTTGCCTTATACTTATTAATTGAACCATCTGGCTTACACTTAACTCTGTAAACTTATTTATTATAAAAAATGAATAACTGAGAGTTTTAAGGTTCTAGGGTCCAAGTGTTATTTCTTAACAAAACTTGAAACTCTTTAATCATAGTTGCTTTCCATTCAAGAGAGGACAAGGCCGTTTTTACTCTTTTGGGTTCTGAAATAGATGGATATGGTACTTGAAGTTAGAGTTCTAAGTTTAAAAATACCATTCTTGGATCTGGTGATCATGGGATGGTGAGATACTATTTGGTTTTGAATATGCTGGTCAGTGTGAGCTTGGCTAAGCATGTGATTTGCATCTGTTATGGTATAGTCAAATGTTGGCAGGTTTGATGGTGAAGGATTGACAAAAGGAAATTGTTCTAGTGGAATAGAGTAGGTTCTTATATTTGGTGAGGGGCTAGTATGGCTGAGAGTGAGTGATTAGAATTTACGACATTAGTAATTGAATTATTAACTATTGTTGCTACAAATCTTTGAGCAAGCGGCTTCGGAGGTAGTCTTACAATTTTTTCATGTAGATATTTTCTAAAAAAACAACCAAATCAAGACTTCAAATATTCTTTTGTACCAACAAAATTAAAAATGGAATATACATGATTACTGCAGTTGTGCCAATTCGATTTATTAAACTTAATCTATCATTTATTTCACAATAAAAATTTGTGTGTGTTATGAGCAAATGTGTGGATGGATTATCGACAGAACTCTGAACTAATGTTGCTCATATATTTTTGACTTGGTTAATTTTTATTAATCTTTAACAATACCCATTTAAATTCAAAAGGAAACAACAATAAACAAGCTTCTAGAACAAATAGTTGCTCGTGTTAGTATCTATCTTCCTCAACACAACATTATTAGAGTAATAGATTATAGGAAAATTTTACATAATAGACAACTTTAATGGTGGTGTTTTAAAAAATAACAGGTTTTCAATAGATTTAGGTAAATAACATGTTTCTTAATTAGTCAATAATTTTGAACTAAATTGACCCTCATCTATATGTAACATGTTAGACATTTTACGTTTATCTCATTAGAATTCGTCAACAGCTGGTTGATAACGTGAAACTAAAAATCTGTTATTTATCTTATCAGAATTAGAATCAATCATTGAAATTAAAATATTTTCTTATCAGAATTAGTTACAAAAGGAAATTATAATCAATCATTGATTATCATCTAATTTAATTTAAAAAAATAACGTTTGAATTGAAAGACAATAAATTTCAGAATATTTAATTAAATGCAAGAACCCCATCAAATCTGATTATGAAATCTGTAAATCAAAGTTTAAAATCATCAACTATAAATTCATCAACCGTTGGTTGATGATGTGACACTAAAAACATGTTATTTATCTTATTAGAATTAAAATTAACAATTGAAACTAGAATATTTCATTATCAGAATTAACTAAAAAGGAACCTATAATCAATTATTAATTATAATCTAATTTAATTAAAAAAATAACGTATGAATTGAAAGACAATAAATTCGTAAACAGCTGGTTGATGACGTGGCACTAAAAATCCGTGTTTACCTATAATTTGAAAATATTAAATTGAAAATATCAATAATTGAAACTAGAATATTTCCTTATCAGAATTAACTAAAAATTCGTAATCTGCTATTTTTTAAAGCCCCACCTTTATTGATATTATTGAAAGATAATAAATTTCAGAATATTTAATTAAATGTAAGAACTCTATCAAATCTGATTATAAAATCTGTAAATTGAAGGTTAAAATCGTTAACTATAAATTTGTAAACAGCTGGTTGATAATGTGACAATAAATTTCTTAAATTGACTTTCAAAACTTGTCAACAGTTGGTTGATGATTATACTGGTTAATGATGTGTATGTATGTGCACTTGGATTTAATATATTAAATTAACTATTAAGTTATATTAACGAAGTAAACATCGAGTGATTTACTTCTTAAGTAACGTGTCAAATTATTATTGTTGGTGCGAAATTTTTCTAACTCATTATACTTTATAATTGCGAAATTAAGGCCCATACAAAAAGAATAACATAGAAAAACATTCCACTACTTTTTGTTATAAGAATGCTGACTTGTTTTTGCAATTAATATTATAGAATTTGGAATTAGTGGGAAATCAATTGCTAAGAATTTTCTTAAATCCTTGATTTTCAGCTGAGTTCAATTATTTCAATGGAGGTGACACCTAACCTAGTTAGACCATAATATTCGTACTAGTTACGAATTGTGATGTTATACAATTATAATTTATACAACACTAGTACAATAGTAGTATTTGATGTCGTGCTCAAATCAGTTTTGTTCTAGTTGGATTTATTAGAGAGCTCTGTTTTATTTGTAAATCTATTGTGAATTTATCTATTTTTACTCATCACTTATGCTTCTATGATAACAAAAGATTCTTTTTTATGTGAATTATGTGAAAAATGTACATATCAATAATTACAATTTTATGTATGAACAATTCTTCAATATCTTATTCATTCACAACCAAATATTTTCTTTGTGTGGCTGGATCTATTTACTTACTTTTAAAGGACATTTTAACTTTTATTTTAAAAATCACAACGAAAAAACAAAAAATTCTCTTTATTCAATATCTCTATGAGATAAAGAAAGATAAAAAAATGATTAAAAAAACTTATTTATTATTGTTATAATGAATAATAATCAAAGATCTTTTTGAAAAAATAAATAGTTTTGATTTTCAGGATTTGTTTAAAATATCAATAACCTAATTTATAATCATGACAATTAGAATCACCGTGATTGTGTGAGCATGAGAGGGTATTTGTTGGTACCAAATTTGAACATCTCTAACCATACCTTTAGCAGAAAAAAAATTGATTTCATGACCTTCAGTGGTATGTTCATTTACTTAGCCTCCTTCAATCTTTGAAATCTTTTTAGCTCAAATTGGTTCAAACTATTAGAGTTGAGAACACTATTCAACCTAAACCTAAAGCTAACCAAGTATTTTAAAAAAACAAGAGAATCTGAGAATGCTTTAGGCCTTCGGATTTTGGAGCTTAAATAAGAACCCAAGATCATTATTCTAAAGTGTTCTTGGAAAGGTATCTCACAAGAATGAATTAAGGTTGCATCAATTTTCTTTCACCTTTGAACTCAAGGACTGATCAGGTTTCTGACTCATGAAACCTCTATATGACAATAACTTAACATGACGACTCACTATTTTTTTTTTGGGCAACTAAGAATCTCTTCTCTAACATCTCCTGCTTACGCTTGAGGTGTAGCTTCTCATGCAATTATCTCTACATCTGAACTTTCTTCATAATTGCATCATCAACGTCAGTATCTACTCAGAGCATGCAAGTGTTATCAATCACGAGATTCGTTAAAATTCAACCAAAATTATCAAAACTCAAATCATTTTTAATGTTTCTACCCTGATACCTAAAAAATCCACACTTCATCCTGTTATGCATAATGTTATAATAAGTTGCCTTCTTTTTCTCTTCCACTATAAATCGGTTCGGAGCTATATTGTCATTTCACAAGTTTTTGTTCCTCAAAACATATACAAAGGAGAAAATAATTATCAAACAGATTCGGAGTCGTCTCCAAGATATTTCGTACAGCATATCCTTGCATCATTTATACATCCTCAGCAGACAATAAAATGTTCCATATAGTGTTGCAGATATCTTTAAACTAAGATAATCACAGGCAAGCAAGTAAAAAACAGAGTAGCTTATAATCAATAGCATGCAGTCTCTATCATCCTGACCTGAGACACGGATCACAGAATGACGCCTTGTGAGCCGTGATTTGAGATCTTCAGGAAGCTATTTGTTTGAATAATTTCATGAGTCCGTAAGCCGGTCCATGAGCATTTCTACAATGGTGGGAGCATCAACTGTGACTGCTACCCTCACTGTGGGTTTATCGCACCATTCAGTAACTTCACCAAACCTAGTGATCCAATGATGGAAACAGCTAAGCACAAACACAATCACACGATGCCACAATGACACAATGATACAATTATAACAATCTAAGGAGCCTGTTCATAAAGCATTAACATATAAACTGGCAGTTCAACAACATAAGAAATCCATAATGACACCATATTGCATTTAAAAGAGGACAATTCCATCATGATGTGGAAAATTGGAGACCAAGTTCAAGTGATGAGGAGTGTGTGTGTGTGTGTGTGTGTGTGTGTGTGTGTGTGTGTGTGTGTGTGTGTGTGTGAGAGAGAGAGAGAGAGAGAGAGAGAGAGAGAGAGAGATTCAGCAGGAAGTTGATAGTCAATAAGATTGGAGAACTTGAATTAGCAAGACTTACCCTGTGTCACATTGTCTAGTATCTCCACTCTAACTATTCATTTCACAATCTACAATCTACAAATATAAGTAAGGACTATCGTGGAGAAACATTTGCTGGACATCAATATCCATGTGTTTTACTTATAATTCCAAAACTATCTCTGAAACATATAAACAGTACGCCTTATCTTTATTTGTTGTTGTTTGAATTAAGGACATTGATCGAACAATTTTGTCCACATGTTTTTCCTATTAATCCTAGAATGCCCACTGATTAAGACTACACGAGGTGCATTCTGATTCATTATCCGTCTTATTTTACAAAAATGACCATCTAAAATTGTAAGTTGATAAAACTATTATGGTTTAAATGCATTGGACAAGATGGTTAGTTGAACATGGAGATTGTAAATTTGTTTCATTTTTCTAAATTTGTTCTACTCACGTATATATTAGCATTATATAATAACATACATAGAAAATTGTTAGGAAAAAATCTTAATTTTACCTAGATAAAATTATGGAGTTTGTTTAGAGGTTTTGCTGATGAAGTTTGATTAGCACATACACTATTCCGAAATGACACTTGAATATTTTTTATAAGAGTAATCAATTTATAAAGATAATATTTCATCTTCACCGATCAATTTTGAAATTTAAGTACTAATACATAGGTATAATATGAATAACTATTATAACCAAAATGTTAATGCAAGCATGCTAATATCTTAGTTCATACATCCAAGCGCTTGTTATTAGGCATCATAAGTATAAGTCTTCTATTTATTCTTAATTATATATTATGTTGTCAAAGAATAATATTTATATAATATGTTTTGCATACAAAACTACATTTGCAAATCTTATGCTAATCTTTTTCAGTAAAATGTTACCGAAATTGTACAATGCAAGTGCAAGCACGTGCTGTCTAGCTGGTATCTATACGTAGAACTAGAGATTAACCAACTAAAGTATTCTAAACCACATAATCTTGAATGACACAACCAATATCATTGCTGATTGTAAGTAGAAAAAACTACCTTTTCTGTTTATTATACAATATTGTGAGACCTCTAGTAATGCCAGAAGTCTGGACTCTGACAACACCCTCTGTGTAAGTAAAGAGCGAAGGATTGATAGCTGCAAGGATGGTCGTTGGATCATGAAGAAATGCTCCTGAATAACACTAAACGTAGTATCAGCTAATTAAATCAGACAGTTAAACCAGCAATTAGAGCTCCAACCATTCAAGAAACAAACCTCTCATGTTGTATGAATCACGATGATAAGAAAAATACACCTCCAAAATTTTGCATAGGTATTGAGAATATTTTCCCTCAGACCTTGCCAATTTGTCACGATCAGAATCTATGGTGTTTCAAAGAGATTAAAGTAAAATCAAATGGAGTAATGACTAATGGCATATGTGCAGAGATTGCAGTTATAAGATTCAGGTCAAATAATAATTTCTGTTATGAATAAAAATAAGATCCAGTCAGCATATTACTCTTCGGAATATTTTTTTAAAGCCTTGAAAAGAGTTGCTAGACCTTAAAGAACAAAAATGCAGTGAAATATAGATGAATACCCAAATGAAGACGAAGGATACGCAGATGAAACTCTGTAGTTTGATTGATGAGGAAGGGAATCATACGAGTCCCTTGGGATTAGTTGGATGCACAAAAGCTCGCTCAGACACCCATGGTTACCAAAAAGAAAGATGTGGTAAAGGGGCATCTAATCAAAGTCTTGTACAAAATTCATCCACCTTTTATTTGAGGATAGCTTCAAACAATAACTCAAATCTCCAACTGGATGAGAGAAGGTCTCTTTATGTTTTCATATTGTTTTATTTACGGTGACTAAATTTTTTTTATCATTTTCTTATTAGAAGGTTCTATCCTGTTGAACATAGTTACACTTACAACTAAAAGGTAACAAGATATCGTGATTGATTAGATAAGGATAATGGATAGTGTTCTAAGGGAGGAAAATGAAAAAAAAAAATAAAACAAAAAGTAGATTTCTGACAAACATTAAATCTACCAAAAATGATGTGATTCATTTACCATGACAAAAGAAGTCAACTGATGCAGATAGGTGGGCTGAAATGGTTCTAATTTAATTAATAAGATTGCAGAAATAAAGGCATGTCATAGGCCTGAATCTTCTGAAATACATTTTAGATTTGCTTAAACTGACGTCAACAGACATATGCCGGATATGCACAGAAACGTGATGAGAAAATAGCATCAAATTTGCAGAGAGAGTACCTGTGAAGACAACTTGATGGGTAACATTAATCCCCACAGCTACCACATCTGCACTGCTAGTGAATACAATATCTGCAGCATCTGGATCGCCAAATACCTGGTCATCAAATGCCAACAAGAAGACAGGAGTCAGGACCAACTGAGGACGACTTTGAAATATAACCTAAAAGTTATACAGGGATTCTAAAAAACATAGAACTTCTTAAATTCAAAATAAGTTATTGAGTGGATAAGTGAACTTGTCATATTTTCAACTCCTCTCTCTCTCTCTCTCTCTCTCTCTCTCTCTCTCTCTCTCTCTCTCTCTCTCTCTCATGATAAATAAGAAAAACTTTCAAATCACACACCATAAAATCTAAATTTTTTATAAGAAACATAAATATATTAAAAAAAAAGAAAGGAAATACAATAGAGTTCATGTGCATAAACACGCAAGTTTTGCATAAAATCACTATATCAGCTTCCTGATGGATTTCCAAGAACAACAGGATAACAATATTTAGAGCCTGAATATCTAAAGTAAAACTCTTTGAAGCGTGGAGTCTGAAGATCAGGATTATAACTTTAGATCAACTTACATTTGCTTCTGCCGCTGGATTGACATTCCCGTTAACTGCAAAAGCACCTCCAAGAAGAACAATTTGCTTAACTTTCTTGGGAAATTCAGGATCTAATTGCATAGCCTATGATACATCAAGAGACTTGTAAGCTAATGTGAAAAGATTATATTAATTACTGAAAAAAAAACGTATGAAGGGACAAGAAACTGACAATTGCAATATTTGTAAGTGGTCCCAGAGCCACTACAGTAATTTTTCGTGGAAAAAGGTTGGCTTGTTCAACAAGAAATGCAGCTGCTGACTGTTCAATTGGCTTTCCTTTCGGTGGAGGAAAGTTTTGGTTGCCAAGACCATCCACCCCATGAACAAAATCAGCAATATGAAGTTTTGTACCTTTCTTTAAGAGAAGAGAGAGATAATGAATTCATGAACTAGGGAACTTGAATCTATATTAGCACATCAAATATATCAACCTTTCCACAAAACACTTGATTTAGAGTACCATAAATTAGACATAAAAGTGCTTTTCAACTCACCCCCAAAGCCGTTAGTTTAACTTTGATTTTCTCTTTATAATTTGGTAATAAAAGATCACACTGAGCCAAGAGCTAAACATATGCATGGGTGGTTCAGTTTGGCCAAAGGAGCAAACGTCTCGAGATAATCGATGCCATAGGTGATGTTAAGTCTTGCTACCATAAGAATTCGACCTATTGCTCCGCATCCCCCCATCAGTTTACTATGAAGAGAAAAATCAAAAGGATCGAACTACCTACTATTATTTGGAGGTGAATCATAGAACACTAAAAGCTGTAGACATATCTATTTTGCATCATATGGCCACATTCGACTATGGATATTGGAAAGCTGAGTTTTGATATGAATAACTGCTAGTGCTACCTAATGTAAAACATCTCCTTTTTGAATATTAGAGCTGTGTATGTACACAGACAACCATG
Organism: Datisca glomerata; assembly: GCA_003255025.1. Lineage (NCBI taxonomy): Eukaryota > Viridiplantae > Streptophyta > Magnoliopsida > Cucurbitales > Datiscaceae > Datisca > Datisca glomerata. The sequence continues at coordinate 171,716 of QANY01001302.1, read as the reverse complement.
TTGTAAGAAAATGGAAATAAAGAAAAAAACTGAGATCAGAATTTCTCAACGAAAAACTGACAGTGAAGAGCACTTCTTACGTGGAACAACTGAGTTAATGACAATGACTCACAGTGATGGTGACATGAGATCCTTCAGCCACTGGAATATCAGTTCTCCCTGCAACCTCCAGCTGAAGAAGAAACAGCAAGCCAACCATGAAGCAATCTCTTTAATTCAGTTAGCAAAATGCCTAAACTAATCACATAAATGAGGAAATAAAATACTATTACTCAGCATGATGTAAACGGAAAACATGAAACAATCACTTTACCAAATGCAAGGCATTTCTTGTGGCCATTGTAGTATAAACATTCCCAAAAATAGTTGTCAGTCCAACCACCTCCACCTCTGGTGATCGTAACGCCAGAAATATAGCCATGGCATCGTCTATGCATCATTAACCCACATAAATCACTAACATCATTGTTCAACCACAAAAATATCTATAAAAGAAGATAATTATCGTTTATCTAGTTGACTGGTTGCAGTAGAAGAAATAATAAATTCCAACGAAATTGCGTGCAACGCAAACACTAAAGATGCACTGGTCAAATTTTAGTTAAAGGAGTAGATCACTGAATTCCATGTAAGGAAGGGTCCAAATTCTAAATTTTCAAATTCTTCGCTTCCGATATATTTCTTCGCAATTGAAGAGAAAAAGCTCGATAGAATCAAATGGGAATATTTTTACAATTGACTGACCTATGAACGCCTTTTTTACTGAAGAACTTTATAAATGGAAAAAACGTCTCAAATATCGAAATCGCCTGAAGGCTCTTTCTCTCTGGTTTTTTTTTTTTTTTTTGCAAAACAAGGCCCCGTTGCAGGTTTGTGAGTACAGATAAGGCTCACCGATGCCAGGGTCAGTATCAATGATGATCTTCTTTGGCTCAGTTGTCATGGCGAATGTGCTAATTGATCAGATAATTATCGATGGGCATACACTGATAGGGATGGAAATCAGAAAACAGGTCGAATGCAAAGTCGTCGGATTGATGACTCAAATCAATAATTAATGAGATAAAGTACACCTTTTGTTTAACAAAGTTGGAAAATAAATGTTAAAATGAAAATCATACTGTATTTTTAAAGTTACTTATATACTTTTAAATAATTAATTTAGTCTATATAGTTTTTAGGTTTTTCAGATTAGTCCTTCTCTAATAGAAAATGTATAATTTCAAACGGACCCACATGCGAAAGATATTTTTCTCAAAAGTAACCCTTCACCAAACCATTTCTCTCCTGGGCTGTGGGATGCGTGTCCCGTGTTTGTAATAAGGATATTAAATTTGACGGTACTATCTTAACTATTTGGCAAGCAGCGATAAATATATTTTTTAACACGCAATTGAAGGTTCTATAGTATACTTCCATTATTATCATCTTTAAGGTGATGTGACTCCTTCGCAATCAAGCTATTTTGAGAATAATGAACATGTCTTCGTTGAATCTATTGTCTTGCTTTGTCGTTCAGTTCGTGAAGCATTCTCTTTTAAGATTGGCACAATGCAGAGTCAGTAGAGAAGCTTTTGATATTTCATAGTTTTATGTTTTGGGCCGTCATTCCAAAGCGTCGTGTATCGTGAAATTTTTTTTGGCATCGTCCCCCATCATGTTGGATTGAGGTGAACACAAATGGAGTGACTTTTGGTAGTTTTGGGTTTGCAGGTTGTGGAGGCATTTTTCGTTCTTCTACAGATTTTGTTAAAGGTTGTTACGCTATTCATATTGGCGTATGTTTTACTTTCGAGGCTGAGTAGGCTAGTGCCATCCATACGATTGTTATGCTTTAACCTTTAGATTGAGATCATTGTGGTCCAAAAGTGATTCTGTTTATGTAGTGGTCACTCTTCGTTCTAGATCTTGAAATGTCCATTGGTGTTAGCGTACTGCTCGGGATAGATGTTTAAATTTAATCGATCAAATGATATTTGTTGTCACTCACATTTATCTGGAGGGTAACCAGGTTACAAATTGTTTAGCGTCCAAGGCCTATAATATAGCTACTCCAACTTGGTGGCGGAGGTGGAATGCGCCAAATTTTTATTCTTCGCTTATTTCTAATGATATTTGTAATATGAATTCTTTTAAATTTTGCTGCTTGTTTTTCTTTACGTCTTATTTTGTTGATTTTTTATTTTAATTCTATAATATGTTGTATTGTGTTAGACGATTAGGGTGCTACGGGGGTGTCAGTCTAAATGTTCTGATGCATCTATTAATTTCTCACCAATAACCTTATAAAAAAAATTATTCTCAGTTCTAATTTAAACCTTTCATATATTTTAAGTTCCTTCCCTCGTGTGGTTTTAACTTCCATAAATTTGTAAATTCACTTCAAATGAGCTAAATTTGAGGTTTGGCAGACTCATCGACTGAGACTACGGATTTCTTAATCTCAAATTACAAGAATTAATAGTTTCAAGGTTTTACTTGATCCACTGAAGGGGAAAATGGATAAATTTAAGGGGCCGTTTGGAATGTTAGTGAAACTTAGAGATCTCCTTATTTAGTATGACAAGTTACAAATTTTTAGATATCTGGAATCTAAAGAAACCCTCATTTGAGGGTATCTTGATACCCCAAAAAATTGAGGAGTATTTCCATACCCGGCATCTTCCATTAATTCTTTCTTACATTTTTTTTTCAAAATAACCTCCATCACTCCCTCACATAATCTTTTATATACATGCTAAACAAAAGAATAATTGGATAATTAAAATATATTTTAATGTGATCAATTAAAATTTGTTTACTAATTACGCAATATGACTATAATTTTTATTTTTGAAATATCAATATGAATATGTACATGGTAAACTAGGTGTTTATGGTCTCTTGGATAGATGGAATTATTTTTAAATATAGCATTATATATTAGTCTAAAGGTAAGGGTAAAATTATAAATTGATTAATTCTTATGACGTTCACTTACACATTCCATCAAAACAAATAAAAGAATTTAACATTCTCACTGTTTAATTTATTTTTATTTTTTCTTAGTTGTCATCATTTCTTATTATTTTATTTGTATATTACTAATTAATTATTTCATCCTCAATATTTTTAGGTAATTTTACAATGTAACCATTAATTAATTATTTTCTAGACATCATAGTCTCCCACAGTACTATAATCTTGATTATTGGCTGAAAATCATGGGTGTTTTTCTTATAAGAATTATTATCTTATAGTGTAAATTCTATACCATATTAATACACTTGGAGCGGTATTGGTTCAATTGTACTGACAATATTTAATAAAAATCTACACGATGCATCATAATATAATGGTTTGATCGAAAAATTAATAAGTATATACGAAAAAAATCTATAGGTAAAGTCTAAGGGTAAAATTGAAATTTGACAATAATGTCTAAAACATCATATTGTTTATTCTATCAAAACAAACAAAGTAATCTAACATCATCAACATTAAATCAAAATATTTTTAAATGTTAACAAACAAAGTAATCTTAACTTTTCAGGTATATACATTCCCACAATCATATTCCAGTAATTTTATTCTGAAAATCATTTGAACCCTTCAAGTAATTATTATTTTTGCCGGTAAACACCCATACACCAAATGATTATTTGAAGGGTTCAAGTAGCTGTTTATGACTACTTGAACTCTTCAAGTAGTTGTTTTTTATTTGATCAGCTTAGCAATCGAAACGCTAGCGACTACTTGAATGTATCAAGTAATTTTTTTATAATTACTTGAACCCTTCAAATAGTTTTTTATGATTACTTGAATAATTTTTTACGTCCAAAAAATAAGAAAAAATGAACGTTGAGCACTTGAAGGGTTCGTGTAGCTTTTTATGACTACTTGAACCCTTCAAGTAATTTTTTTTGTCAGTCAACAACTCATACACCAACTGGCAACTACTTGAAGGGTTCAAGTGGTTGTTTACGACTACCTGTACCCTTCAAATAGTTATTTTTTGTTTGGTCAGTCATCAACCCAAAATCAGGTGATTACTTGAAGGGTTCAAGTAATTTTTTATCATTACTTGAAGGGTTCAAGTAACTTTTTATGACTACTTAAGTCTTTTTTTGCGTAAAAAAGGAGAAAAGGAACGTCGAGTACTTGAAGGAGTAGTCATAAAAAATTACTCGAACCATTTAAGTAGTCACCTGGTGTTTGCATTGCTAACTGACAAAAGAAAAAACAATTACTTGAAGAATTCAAGCAGTCATAAACAATTACTTGAACCCTTCAAGTAATCACTGGTGTATGAGTGTTGACTGACAAAAAAGAACAATTACTTGAAGGGTTCAAGTAATCGTAAAAAACTACTTGAACCATTCAAGTAGAAGAAAAAACTTCGTTGAAAAAATAGATATTATTAAATTGATTTGACATGTCCATTGAGAAAGAAAAAGAAATGATAAGGGAAGAGAGAGATTACAAGTTAGTGGGCCGTGAGAATAAAATTCTTTATTTTAAAGTATAAAATTCCTTAGCCAAATTGATAATTGTATTATTTTTCAAATAACCCTAAATTTAAACTTCGGCATGTTTCCTATAAAATTATAAGTATTTTTTTAAATATGATTGTAGAAATATATATGTCTAAAAAGTTAATATTACCGAGTTTGATAATAATTAAGAATGTTATAGATATATTTATTGTTTTCTAATTTTGACCTTAGATTAATTAAAATATATTTATATATTATTTATTCCATTTTATACTGTATTCCCCCCAAAACTCTCTTCCCCTTTTCTTCTTCCTTCATCTTGTTTAGGGTGCAAAATGAAAAAAATAAAAATTCAGAGTGACGAAGTGCATTTTTTTGTTTTTCAAAAAGACTGTGATTCAAAGCAGTTACCAATACCATACTGTTAGCATCACATTGTCTGAATTGGATTGAAATGGCGACTTCACGTATGCCCACACAGACCTTCAGTATGCTTCTTAGCCACGACTCGTGCCTCGCATCCACCACGCATCAGCACAATCATAAGCATCAAGAAGGGAAAGGAGCCCCTGCGTTTCAGATCTGGTGGAATCCTCCTCAGAAATTCAGATCCCTATCCTTCTCATCTGTACTAGTGCAAGGTAACAATGGCTGTGTAAGAAAGAGCCACCGCTCCTCTTTTGCGCAAACAACTGCTGTTCGTCATCTTGCAGGTTCTGTTACCAGAGCTCAGGGCCTTCGCTTTGCGGTGGTCAGTTCTCTTATATAAACATTTTCCAGTCTCATTGTCCCTTATCTCCCATGTTTAGGCTGATTCTCAATTTACTCATTCATAGCCTAATATTTCTTATTGAGTCATCGGATAATTTACAGCATTGCAATGAGTCTTTTTGTTAACATTAGATTTAGTTGGAAAACTATACTTTTAGTCTCTGAACTTTCAGAAAAAGTTCTAATCTTCCGTGAACTTTCTTTGAATACTTACACCCCTCAACTCTCATTTTCGTTTAAAATGTGGTCATCGTCAATTTTTCCCTCACTATAGTATTTGCTGACATGAACAATCTTCGCTTATATGACAATAACATATAATTAAGAAATTAAAAAAATGGGAAAATGTTATCAAGATTATTTACGGTCGATGGGAAAATCATAGACGACACAGTCACAATCAAGGTATTTCTTTGTCAATGATTATTTATTTATTTTTTAATTTCTTAATTCCATGTCAGTGTTAGTAAACTAATATTGTTAACGTCAGCACATACTAACGAACTACTAATGAAAAAAATTGATGGAAGGAGTAAGGACAACATAGTTGATGGCATGAATGCTAAAAAAAGTTCACCAAAAGTTGATAAACTAAAAGTGTAGTTTTTCCTTGATGTTACCACATACCATTGATGACCTGGACCGTCAAGCACATCTTGATTCTAATCATAAGCATCCTAGTTATCAATGACACAAATAATTTCAAGTTTTGAAGCTTAACGAAAAGACTTGATTGCAACGTCTTCAATTATTCAATGGCTTGATTGTGGTAATTAGACCTACAGGGACCATATTAAGCGTCAAGGTAAAATTGGAAGACCAAAAATGTAGTAGCCCAAATCATTTAACCTTTTCACAACATTCTGAAATAGTAATGCATTGCTTCCTCCAAAATATATTGTAGTTTGTGACTCTACTTCTAGATGCTCTGTGGCAGTGTCATTTATGCCTTACAGGAAAGTAATTTTTTTTGGATGAATGGGTCTATCGATTCTAAAAAGTGTTTGGCGAAAACAAATTAATTTTTGAAGTTCTAATATTCAAAAACGTGTTTAATAGTTCTATTCGAGAAGTGTTTTAGTATAAATTTTCTAAACATATATAAAAACAGTTTTCAAAATAAGTTAAGATTGAGAATTTTCTATTTGTTTGATAAACTTATTTTCAGGAATTTTTTTATTTCAGAAAAAAGAAAAAGAAAAATGAAACCTCTTCCAAACCCCTTTCTAAGTCTTGGGCCAAAATGCACATTATCGATATGTGACTCCGCTATATGGAGCGTTAAGTAGATGGCCTTTAGACAAAGTCGGGGTCTCATCTACTTGGAGACTTCAAGTTGCTAAACTTCGGTTATTTGCAGTCTTTGAGTAGCTAAATCTAGGCTACTTGGAGTGTTCAAGTAGATGGCCTCTGGGCCAAACTAGTGGCATCGTCTACTTGGAGACTTCAAATAGCAAAAGCTTGGCTACTGGGGGTATTCAAGTAGATGGCACCATACTAAACCAGAGGGTTCCATTTAGTTGGAGACTTAAATTAGCAAAACGCTGGCAACTTGGGATGTTAAGGTAGATGTTACTCATGCAATTGACAAGGCTACTTGAATTGATGAGGGGCAGTTGAGTCTTTGTATAACATTTTGGACCAAAAGACAGGTTTCAGATAAAGTGGACTATTTTCAAATGATTTTTAAGATGGACCATTTTTTCCTAAAAATCTGAAAAAAGGAAAAAAAGAAAATGAGTCTTATGAGGGGTTTCATAGTTCATTCATGTGTTGTTCCCTTTTGTTCTTTAAAGAACTTAGCTTAAGCATATGAATGGTAGCAACCAGAGAGTTTTATTTTATGTTCTTTTCATGTGTTTTGGGGACTAAATCCTGATTATATTTTACTTATTTCTTTATTCGATGTCACGAAGGTTGTAGCACGATTTAATGAAATAGTGACGAAACAGCTGCTTGATGGAGCTTTGACCACGTTCAAGAACTATTCAGTACAAGAAGAGGACATTGATGTATGCAGTATCCATAGCCTTTTCACTGATAATTACCTAAGAAATATCTTAAAATGCTCGTCTTTACCCACCCTAGGTGGCTAAGTGGTAAGGGTGAGCTTGTGATTGATTGTGCGGCAGGTGCGTGGGTCATGAGTCTGATTCTCCCTAGGATAGTTTACGTTCCTTTATCATGAAGATGTTATAGATTTATTGAATTATGAGGTGATAGGAAATTTCTCATCTAACTTAGATTAAGAATGTGTTCTCAGAATATTTTACTATCTTCTGGATGCAAACAAATGCTCAACCATCAGTAAGTAATCATGTATACATGATAAATTTACTAAATTCTGTAGTAGTGAAGTTTGGCAGTTGCCATGTTCAATCACTTGGAAGTTGCAGTTAGCTGAACTGAGTTACATGATTGATTTTGGTAAATGTAGTTATATAAGATTGTGGTGTGCAGGTGTGGGACTTGCTGAATGTATATAATTGACATATTCTTGGTCTTAATTGTTACTATATTAGTTAGACATATAAACACATCAGTGATTTTTTTGGGTAGTGGACTGTTGTTTAGTTGAGCTCCATGAGAAGAGTAAACTTGTCTATTGTCAATAATTGCTTAATTGATTGCTGAAGAGTTGCTATTCCAGTGTTAAATTCTCAAATTTTCCTGCAGCCTTGACTTGCATGAGCAAACTTTTTCAGGTCTGACTGAAATTTATTTCTCGATCAGGTTGTCTGGGTTCCTGGTAGCTTTGAGATTGGTGTTGTTGCAGAAAGGCTGGGGAGATCAGGAAATTATCATGCAATATTATGTATTGGAGCTGTGGTACGATTTCTCTTCACATACCTTTAAGTCAGTATTGAAAGACATCAGCCTCCGGTGCCTAATTAGTAAAAACATGTTATTTTCAATAGATAAGAGGTGATACTTCACATTATGATGCTGTTGCTAATTCGGCTGCATCTGGAGTACTTTCAGCTGGTCTAAAATCTGGTTGGTATTCTTGTTTGCATTGGGTGCGGAACTGACTTTGTTTCTTCATCATACATAAAAATATAGAGTTGACTAATGCATCTGGTCACTTGTAGTTTCGAGTGAATGTTCCAGGTAATTATGTTATTCAGAAGAGTTGGCAGATACCCTTTTAACCTTCAGTAAGTAGAATTTATGCTATGTAGATGCAAACTAAATTGTTCTTTGTCAAAACCACCTCTCCTTGTATATCCATGTGTGGGTGGTAATGTAAACTCAACTCTCAAGCCCATGTTCCCATGAGTTTTTTCCCTTCTTGAAATTCAGATGTAGGGCAATATTTATGGTTCAATTATAATTATTCTTATTTCTTTGTTTTAGATATTTTTATGTAATTTTTGGAATTATCTATGCTAATTTTAGGAGAGATTCTAGTTTTTTTTATTAAAATAGAGTCCTATTATGGTAATACACAGGTCAGTGGGATTTTAGGATATTTAATATCATTTTTATGATTTTGGAGTCTATAAAGAAGGCCTAAAGTTGAAAAACGAAAATAACCTAATCATTTAAATATAATATATTGGTTTTGAGAGTTTCTCCTTTTACTGGTGGATTCCAAAACTCTCTCCATCTACAAGAATTTGCGTCTACTAGATTAATCTATCCCATCCCGCTTCTGTTGTGTCGGAATCTTTAGTAGAAGGAAGGTTGCCGTTACTGACATAATTTTCCTGCTAATTTTGAGTGAATCTCCACCCTGTTTATGTTGGGGGGGGGGGTTAGTTTTTAAGGGCTTTTTTGTTATAATATACAAGATTGCATGTTCCTTTTTGTACAAATTTTCTGGTCAAAAGGAATATTAATTTACATAAAAGATTACGTGTACATGTTGAGCGGAATGCTATTAGTCGCTGCTGTTATGTGAAACTGGAGGTGAGAGTTGAGAACAACAAGATTTAGGCAGTTCAAAGGCTCAGAATAATTGGTAGTTCTCCAAATTTGCATTATGTGTAACTTGTTTGAAACACTAGTTTGGTGATCACTGCTTTAGCTATATTATATCTTTAATAGTGTCACAAACTTCTCCTTTGCTTTTACTGAGGTGGTTGCTTTTGATCTTGTTACTAGACACACAGTTGCTCATCGTTTATTATTTTTATTTTTTCCCTAAATTGAATACGTGAGCTGCCTACTCACTGATTTTATATTCTGGCAATGGAGAAATTTTTTATTCATTAGCATGTAACTCTACCATTTCTTTAGTTAATATTAGACCATTCTACTTTTGACATGCCTGTAATTTTCTATTGAAGTTCCTGATGAAAATTGAGCAATTTTCTCATTTCTTTGTAGGAATTCCATGCATTTTTGGTGTCCTCACTTGCGATGACATGGATCAGGTCAATTTGATTTGAAGCGATTGCTGTCATATTATGGCGGCATTGTTTACACTGTAGAGTTTACGTGTTATCTATTGAGATGTCATCTTTGACCTTTGGCTTCTATGTTTTCTTGCAGGCTTTAAATCGAGCTGGTGGCAAGGCTGGGAATAAGGGTTCTGAAGCTGCTTTAACTGCTGTAAGTTGATTTTGAAGTTATTTTGTTAATTTTTGTTTGTCGAGCAACAACAGATTGGCTTATTAATTAGATCTCTGATTTGAGGAACTCTTGTTTGTAGTGCGTCAGAGTACGAAGCGGACCTTTGCTTGGGGGTGGGGGTGGTTTATAGGGTGGATGACTAACCAGGCTAGTATCGGTTATCTAGGTGCATATGAAAATGGAGGCTAACAACCTCTACTGTAGATGCGTGGGTTTTTTGGAGAAAGTAACACTCATGGGGTGGGATTAATGAAAAGTAGAAGTTTCAGCAAAAATGGCATCATTTCAGTATACAATGGACCTGAATACCCTAGCCTCATGCTCGACTGGTTGAATTTTCAAACTGGTGTTAATTCATTCGACCATTTCTAGAAGATTTTTCCAAAAATCCTTAGATGCATTGTAATTGATCTTGAGATAGGCACCTTTGGAATTGATTAACAACCTTTTATCTTGTCATTTTGGTTTAGCAAGTAGAGAGAAATGAGGTTATAAATTTGGAGGGAAATGAATTTGCCATTATTTTACGGTAGTACGCGTAAATTTGAATTGATTAAAACCATGTCTGCTGCCGCCAAGTTGATTGGAGTTATCATGCTGGCTCCGGGTAGTACAAGTTATTAGTCCTAGTCGTTGATAGCTGCAGATTTTGGGGGTATAGGGCTTTAGAGGATTGCAATTTGACTAGCCTCACTCTTTCACTTGATTATGCATACACATCGTGTCTGCTGAGCTCATTTGACAGAGGTCTTATTCTTTTTTTTTTGTTTGTCCGCCAGTCATTGGCTCAATATTATATGGTAATTTATTTATTTTTTCACTGCAGATTGAGATGGCATCATTGTTTGAGCACCATCTGAAGTATTAGTACTATTCCTCTGTGATATCAGATGGCGTCAATTGTGTTACTTAATTATCCTATGTGGCCTCCAATGGCCTGTACTTGATTTGATATCTGAACTGCCTGGCCTTTTAGGCTCACCTGATCAAAGGAACTGCAAAGGGGTAGAACCGTCTTAAACAACAAAAATGGCTGTTAGTTTTTACTGCCTTGGAAAGGAAAATAATTTAGTGCTAAAGTTAAGTATAAGCAGACGACATGCTGTTTATGATTCATTGCTCAATAAATTTTTGAGGTGCTTGCATCAGAGAGGTAGACTTTTGTGATTAATGATTAATCGGATGTTCTTATCGGATTGTAATCCAGCTCAAGAGATAGACTTCATGAGAATAAACTGCGTAATCAGTAGGATGTCAATAAACGAGGTAATAAGTGAGAGAAGAATGAGACAAAGATAGAAAACAGAGTCTGCTCAGGAAATAGCTCAGATATGATCACTTAATTACAAGATGCAAACAGAGTATTATTGTTTCTAGTTGAAGTTCTAGACTATCAAATCTAAGACAACAATTATTTGCACGTGTGTATGGCCCTCATTATGTTACTTACCTTTTGATGTTTAATTTTAAATATAGACATCAGTATAAATAATAGCACCTCATTTTGTCGAAATTAGAGGTGTGTAAAAATCAACCAAATCTATCAAATTAAACCAGATTGAACTGAAAATGATCGGGTTGGATGGGCTTTTAACTAATTATGATGGGTTTGGTTTTGAATTTAAAAAAGTTGAATTTTCTAACATTTTAGATCAGAGCTATTGTTTATCCCCTTACATAAATCATTTCATATTTCTCTATTTTTACATTTTTTTCATCACTTTTTAATTTTTAATGTTTAGTTTGCATGTTGTACTTTACATTGTGTGTTTTTTTATAATATAAGGAATACTTATAATTTTTTAAAACATGTATGATTTAATTCATTGATGGACATCATAAAAAATAAAAATAAAAATTCTTGGCATACTATAAAATTGAACCTTACTGACCAATTATTTTGTGATCTGGTCGATTCAATTTATATGTACATAATTGATCAGTTTGATCATTATTTTAATAAAACTGTTAATTTTAGTTTAGTCTAGAAACCCAGAGTAAACCAACCATGCATATCCCAAGTCGAAATTCAATGTAGTGTCATCTTTTTTTAGTTTAACAATAAATATTGTATACTTAACGTGAAATCTTATCATGTCATATACTTAATACATCTTTTCAAAAATTTTATACGTACCAAGCTAACCTTTACTTCCAAGTAATTTTCTTTTCACAATCTCATATTGCTTTAATGGCGGCAAAATCATACATGCGTATTCAACCAACTAATTCTTCTATCTTTTTGCACTGCGCTATCTGAATTCAAATCTTTTTTCCAATCAGTTGAGCTCCGAAATCTCAAGTAATCGCTAATATGCTTTGCTCTAAAAGATGGTAGCACATAGACCTCTCTCAGTATAAAATCCAACGAAAGAGTTGTCTGCTAAGAAGTAAAAACATTGGGTCTAGAAAGATGCAGAGATCTGTGAGTGAGTGAGTATATGATTAAATTCCTAGTCTCATTTTCCATAGTTTGCGCAGCCGCAAATCAAATGTAAAACTTCCGAGCCAAGTACACTTCCTCTGGCTGGACAGACAAACCAATAGGAGCTCTGTACCAGCGTCAATAAAGAAGTATTGCAAAATACATACACCAGTATTTGCGATTCATGCACCATAACAGCACCGGTGCGTAACAGCACCGGTGCGTGGTGCCTTCTTAGAAGCCGTAACAAGCAAGAGGTACAAAATTGACATGACGCGAAGCAGTAGAACTTAGTGTGATTAGGAGATACTTGCTTCTTTCAAAGATGTGCAGGTCACTATACCAGCAGAAGTTCGCATTACATGCACCCCAAGCATAGCAATGCAATTAGCATCTGTCTTAAGATGAGGCTGCACCATTTCCCATATCTTTTTCTTCTGGATCTGATCATTTTTAGATTGACCAAGATTAAATAATATTTAAGGATGACAATTGACAAAATCCATAAATCCTATTAAGAAACTATCAAACTGAACATGAACGGCAACTGAACATGAGGGCGTGTCAGCAGTAAAAGAATGGAGTTAAAAACTAAAAGGACATGATGGCAGGGTGAACTTTTGTGCCTCACAAAATAGGAAATTTCTACGTACTGCTATCGGAGGTGTATCCACCGTTAGATCGCCCCCAATGTGATGTGATGTGAGATGATTTAACGGCGGATACAACCCGGTACCGTATTCTTACCCTAACAAAACATTAGACATATATCTGCAGAGCACAAACTATTTAAATGAGTGCATGCCTGATGCTCTAATGAAAGAAAAAAGTATGCAGTGGAGAATGCAGCAACTTGTAACTAGAAGAAACAAGATCATCGTTGCTTACTTTAAGAGTACTAGGGAAATCACCTGTTAATTTATCGTTTAATAAACCTCCTCTTCAGATGACTCAAGAATAAAAATAGAGAATTTCGTGACCAAGCCAGGACTTCAATAATATGTGACATGAAAAAGGTACTCGCTTCTTTGAATGGAAAGTCACAAGTTCTTCAGAGAGAGAGATGCTACCTGGTTGGGTGTGGCAGCAGCAGGTTGATTTTCTTTTTCATCTTCCAAGCCAAACCATATTCTTTCACCAGGGAGTGAACCCTCAGGAGGCAGAAGAAGCTCAACTTTCTCATGTGATGAATCAGAAGCAGCCATAAGCATGCCAAATGATTTGATACCCCGCATATTTCTTGGCTTCAAATTAGCAAGGACAACAACTTTTTTATCCTGCATTTTGCTAAATTTCAATAAGGGCTGTAATACTAAGCTTAATTTAAACCATATCTGCAGCTTATGATACAACAAAAAGGTATCTGGCTACCAAAATGTAGCTAAAGTATCACTAACAGAAACATTTAGGTGATGTTCGGTTCAATGAAAAAGACTTAACGCAATTTCCAAATCATGGGATTATCTTCCAACAAACATCGTTATGATTTCTTCATTGAATGATAGAAGAAGCAAAAGATTAAATCATTGTTTCTCCTGTTTTGCTAATAAAAAGATACAATAATCTTTTCTGGTTACCCATTGAATTGGTCCTAACAGTTAATTCCCTAACATTTTATCAAGTTGTTTATAACAATTTTAAGTTAAACTACACGCCAGAGGGAAAATGGGGGAAAGCAGTCGGTTCGTGAAAAGTGAAATTCGAAGTCGTCTGGACGCTGTATTCACGTAAGTACCTGAAGGTGATCGATAGGGATGTATTTAACAAGGCCGCTGCAGATAATTCTTGGCTCAGCTTCACCAACATCAACCTCTTCTACGTAAAGAGAATCCGCCTCATCATGTCTCCATGCTCTATTGATTCGCCCAACTCTTATGTCGAGCATGTTTGCTGAAGCCTTAATATTTTTCTCGTCATCTTCATCACTATCATCACCAGGTGATGCTGATGGTGATGCAGTAGCCTCCTTATCAGGAGCTTCCGTGGAGGAACCAAAGCAAAATGAGGGCGCCAATAATCTACCTCTTCTTTCTTCAAAAGATAATTCCTTATCCTTATAGATAGATTTTCGAAGAAGAGGGGAAAATTGAATAATAGAATATGAGATGCGAGGGGATGCAGAGAAAAACATACGGACACCCCCACCAGTTTTGGAAACATTTGCTCTCACCGCCGCAACTGTCATTGTTGCGACCGCACCCGCCATTGAAAAATCGTTGCCTTTATCTCGTGCTAAAAATCTCAATGAGAGAGGAAGATAGGTGACAGCTGAAATGGAGCTTCTTCAGTCATGAGATGACGGCCGGGATCACCTCGTGTGTGGGACTTGGGAGAGAGAGAATCCTCCTTGCGTAATCTTGGCCGTTAAAGACAACATGAGATTGTCTTAAATCTAATTCATACCATAAAGTTTTACTACTAGGTAACTTTTAGGTTAAATACAATAAACACCCTTATACTTTTAAGTCTCTACAAAACATATTTTTATATTTCATAATTAATCATTTAAATCCTTATACTTTTAAAAATTTATAAAATATACCATTCTCTCACGTTTACCGTTATCACAAACGGAGAGAAATATCCTAACTTAAGAAAACACAGAGAGAGCAATCCTCCAAAGCTTCATCCCTAAAAACCCTAAGTCCATCGTCGAAGGATGAGCTTTAGACAGCTTCATCAATGCCTAATTTCAAGCTCCATTTCACGCCCGATTTCGAGCTCCATTTCACAGCACCTTCAAGGTGATTTCAAACACAGCTCTCTCGATTTTGAGCTTGAGATATATACATTCAGTTTGAGCTTCAATTTTATAGGTTTATCTTCAAGCTCGAGATCTGTTTCTTGTTCTCTTTGATTTTCTTGGCTGCTTTATCTTCGAGATCGATTTTTGGTTCATTTGACTCTATTGATTTTCTTGGCTGCTTTATCTTCGAGCTCGAGATCAGTTCGAGCTTCAATTTTTGTTGCTTTATCTTCGAGCTTTAGATGGTTCTGATGGTTCTCTTGTCTTCGATTTTACAGGTTTTCTACTAATTTTTTAGTAATTTTATCTGCTAACTTTTACACGAGGTTCTGTGATATTATTTCCTAATTATTTTTGCTTTGTACCGAATAATCTCAAGGCTTTGAATGTGATATTATTTGCTAATTTGTGATATTGTTTGCTAATTTCCATGCTTTGAATGTGATAGTATTTGTTAATTTATTTAGATTTCATGACATCATCTTCAAGCTCTTCACGATCACCTGTGTCATTCCAATAAAATATTGTTATTGTGGACTGGTGGCTGAAGTGAAGATTTCACGTACTCGTGAAAATCTGGGTAAGAGATTTTATGAATGTGCAAGATATGGGGATGGTGCGTCTTTTGAGTATTTTGAATGGCTAGATCAACTTCATCGTGAGAGACTCAATGAGAAAATTTCACAAAACCACTGTCAATAATCTAAATGTGAAATTGAAGAAACAGAGAACATATGTTGATAGATTTAGAAACAAAGAACTTTTTTGTTCATTATATTGGTTATGTCTGTATATTATCACGTATTTCATATGTGAAATGAGATTTCAATTATTATGAACTCTGAACCCTCTACAGATTTCTAATCAAGATATATATTTTTCATTGGCATACTTGTCTTGTTTCCAATCAATATATAGACATAACATAACAAGTATGCCCATTCATAAAAAAGGGCAATGGCAATGTATCTTTCATATATAACATACAAAGAGTATCAACAAATACCAACGTATCTTTCATACATTATGCCCATGATACAAAGAGTATAAAAAAGCATTCTGCCCATGATACAAAGAGTATAAAAAAGCATTCTGCCCATGCAATAACTTATGCTGTGTTGTTTCTTCATCAGAAGAACTATGCACGGACCTCATATCATCACTATCCACATATTCAGATAAACGGTCCAATCATTCATCATCCAAACTAACATCCGTAGATTCATTTGATGATTTACTGTCATCGCCAATAAGTTTCCTCATCACTTGACTCAGACTCATCAGTTTCATGCAAATCAGAATTATGTGCTTCATCCTCTACAGGGATATCATTCCATCCAGGACCAGGAAGTGCTTGGGGAGTTCACTGGGACATCAAGACAATCGACCACATGTTCTAGAAACACATGAACAACCTTATATTTCTTATTATAAATGGCATCCAAATGTCTTGGCTTCAAATTTATACCAATAGTCTACCCCACATCTCTAACCATATCATATATATCTTATCAATGATATGAACTCAGGATCCAAACCTTCTTTTCTCAAGACATCATCATCTTCATATCTAGTTGTTGGTGAAAACCTTATCCTTCCACTGCAACTCGAAAGTAATGGTTTCCATTTTGTTAATTACAATAAATAAAAACAAGGAGAATAAATAAACCAAATTTTAGACAAGGGACCCACCCATAATCGATTAAATAACACAATAAAATAGTAGACAAAGGGAACAAAAGGGGCCCAATACTAGAAACACACACAAAAAAACACAAAACCGAGAACCACATAATATATGAATCCATCAAAACTATACTATTATATCTAAATCCAAGATAGAATGTTTAAATTAAAGACAAACCTGAAAGTTTTCTCGAAGTCAAACAACGAAGACAACATAAATCACAGAGAAATCGAAGACAAACCACATAGATCATAAAGAAATCAAGAGAAACCACATAGAAATGAGTTCCACCAGATTTTAAGCAAATAAATCGAAGATAAACCTGAAAAAAGAAAATGGAACAATGAAGAGAACCAGAAACTGAACCAGATTTTGAGTAGATCCCGGTCTCGAGCTAATAAACTAAAAGAGGAAATCATAAAATCACTACCAGATTTTGAGCTACTAAATCGAAGAGCAATTTCAAGCTACTAAATTGAATACCAGATTACCAGAGAACTCGATCTCTACTACTTCGTTGACGATGAACTCGATCTCGAGCCTTTCTTTCGAGTTCGTGCAGGTGTAGGGATGGAGCTCGCCGTGCCTCTCTCTCATTCGAGATGAAGGTTTTCTTCAAGTGGGGCAGGTTTTCTTAAGGAAGTCCCTTTCTATGTTTTTATCAAACGGTAAACTTGAGAGAAGGGTATATTTTGTAGATTTTTAGAAAGTGCAAAGATTTGAATGGAAAATTATGAAGTGCGTGGGTATGTTTTGTAGAAACTTGAAAGTGCATGGGTGTTTATTGCATTTTAGCCTAATTTATAATCATGAAGTTTAAAAGAGAATACTACTCCAACAAGTTATCTAAGAGCTCGTGAAACTATTTGAAATATCATGCCTAGCTTTTGGAATGACTTTCGAGCTACTCTAACTGTTTATAATCTTATGGATATTGAGATGAAAGAGGTTTTCTATACTCGGATTGGCTAGGGCAAATGTAGTATGATTCTTTTTCAGTTAGATAGATCTCTTGCTCTCATTCTTTTCTTGATATTTGGTCACATATCTCTTGAATCATAGTACTGAGATTACACTCGGACTATCATCCTTTTGCCGATTTCTAATTTTATGATCTTTTCAGCTCGAATATGATTCTCTTGCTGACTTGAATACGGTTCTGAGGTGACAAGAGATTTTTCTGAGAGAAAAGTGTAGGACCAAGCGACTTGCAGAGGGTGGTCAAAATTCTAACTTTTTCATTCATTGCTTAAGCGAAATGGGTGGGAAAGAGTCTAGTTCTTTCATGCAGATTGGTGAGGATATTTCTTATGATCCATCTGAGATTGTTGAATCATGTTATAACTTTTTATCAAAATATTTTTTTTGATGTCAATTTCTATCATTCAGGAGCATGCTCCTTTTTTGGCAAATGCTAAGGAGAATGCATTGGTTCTTTAGGTTCCATCTTCGGATGAGATGAGGAAGCCAGACATTGACATAATCCTCTCAATGCTCAAGGCCTGGATAGATTCTCGGGTAGAACATCTCATCATTATTGGAACATTGTGGGATAAGATTTGGTCTTGACAATGCAATATTTTTTTATGTATCATGAATTCTAACTTTATAGATCTTGTTATGGGTATTTTCGAACTACCAATATTATAGCATCACGTGTCATGCCACGAAAAATATTTTTACTTAACTCTAGGAAGAGGAATTGGAGAGCTGAGCTTCCAATAGGAAATGAATTGACCTAACCAGGTTAGCCTCTAAAGGAGCTCGAGAAACAATCGACCAACGTGAGCTAGGAGGATTCAAGGGGAAGGAATCTCGGTTAGCCCTCTATTAGGCATCATCATTATTCACCAAAAGTAGCGCCCCATGAAGCATCGAGTCAGCCACCAAACAGTCTCATTGACTATGTCCCATAAGACTAAAAGGCCATCACCTCGCCCAAAGTTTACTCGACACGCTTCCCTTTCCCAAGGCTGGGTATAAATATCCCCTTTTACAGATTGTGTGAGGTACGCTACTCTCTCACAAGGAAAACTCTGCCAAAATTACTCCAGGATACTGACTTAGAGACTTTTCAATGAGGAAATCACCCACGGTTCTCTTCATCTTTAGAGTTTTTCATTTGTGTTGTGCAGACTTCAAGCAGAAATGATCCACTCATGGAGGAGAGACTGCACGCCACCTCACGCGTGAGATTTTCAGTAGAAACGGTTGTCATTGTCTGTGGGGATCGATGATAAAGCTGTTCATCCCTTTCTAAAAACTTGAAATAGCCCACTCCTACGAAGGCATGTTGAGCTTGGCATCCTCATCTCACTCTGAAAAATTTCATAATGAGTTGGAAGTAGAAAATGAGGACCCACCCTCCTCTTCACCAAGAGAGGAACTACCCACCAGCCCCTTGGTCACGCAACAGAAAAAGAAAGAATCGATAAGTTCTCTCTCCAGGGTAGTCAGGAAAATGATGAGAGAAATGGTGACCCTGACCACGCTGTCGCGACCTTGTTCCAGCAAGTCCCCTCCTAGTTACTCATGGACACTACCCCTAGAAGCAAAAGGAATCACCGACCGGGTCATCCCACGATAGGGGGCCAAGGTGGATGACCACTTGGGAAAAGGCAAGGCGGTCCCCAATGTGGAAGAATGAACCAGAGGTGAAGAGGATCATTCCACTAAAACTGTTAGAGAGATGAAGGCGACGAACCAGACTTGTGATAGCTTGGGACCGTGGGCCGAGTTACATAAACTCCAGCTGATTATAGAGGAGTTAAGGAGGGAGTATGGGAAAACTATCAGGAGCTCCGTCAAGGACCCTTATGGGGCAGACTGAGTCCCCATGTTCGGTGGAAATCCAGCATGCCGAACTCCCCCACAAAGTTCAAAATGCCCTCGATCGCCTATTACGATGAGACCAAGGACCCGCTTGCACACCTAGAAATCTTCAAAGTCTGGATAGACCTACACCATATCTCAAAACCTTTGATGTGCAAATTGTTCTACTTGACGCTCAGCAGACCCTCCAAAAAATGGATAGGGCAGTTAAAGTTGAACTTCATTCATTCATTCGCCGAGCTCTCCCAATTTTTCGCGGGGCAGTTTTTGAGATGAAGAGAAAGAAGGAGGCCAGCCTACTTCCTGATGATACTGAAATAACAACCTGAAGAATCCTTGAAAGACCACATGAACCGTTTCAACCTGGAATCCCTGCAGGTTGATAATGCCAGTGAGGACATGATGGTGGCCGCACTGTGGAGTGAGATCACTCATTCCAAGATGAGGTGGTCCAAGGCCAAACACGACCCTATCTCTCTCGCTGAGCTCAAAGCTAGGATCCAAAAATATGTGAATGCTGAGGAGGTGATGTGAGCCGAGAGAGAACTGGAGAGGCCAAGTATAAGAGACTCCCATAAAGGGAAGGAATTGCGAGACGATAAATGAACTTGTCCTTCCAAGCCCTTTTACTTGGGACTTACATCATTTGAGATTCGCCCGCATCTCGGCGACCAGCGCGACGGGAAGAATCCCCTAGCCAGTTAGTTCATCAACCACACCCCTCTCATGGCTAGGTGGGAAGGAATTTTCAACGTTGTCTGGGACAAGAGAAAGTTGAAGCAGTTCCGGGTGATACGAACACCTGAGGAGAAGAAGGATACCACCAAGTATTGTCAGTACCACAAGGATTCCAGGCATAACACAAAAGGATGCTTTGACCTCCGTGAATAAATTGAGGCCCCGATCCAGAAGAGGTACCTCAAGGAATTCATGGTCGACCATATGAACCGTGGGGACATAGCCCCCTAGGTAAGAAAGAATGGTGGAGAGGTAATTGAGTAGAGAGTTGTCGACCCCACAGCCCCATGTGGGAAATCAAGATATTATTTGGGGGTCCTAGCGTTTCAGACTCCAACCTGGAGCGTAAAGCATTTGCTTGAGAGGCGCGATATCCAGTGGTTTTCAACATCCTCCCACGACCACCTCAAGCCAAGGTAGAAGAAACAGTCACATTCATCAAGGATGAGTCCCACCATATTCATCAACTGCATGCCGGCGCGTTGGCCATCTCCCCAGATCGTAATGGACGACGGGAGCTTAGCTGACGTCCTAAACTACCCAGCCCTCCTACAGATGCGGTTAGACCCCAAACAACTCCATCTGTGCTCAACCCCCTTGGTTGGATTCGACGGACATGAGATCATCCCTGAAGGAGTGATGAAGCTCCATGTGATCCTCGGTATGGCCTCGCGGCTCACCACCAAGTCAGTGGCGTTCACAGTGGCAAGATGCAATGAGGCATACAACGTCATCCTCAATAGGCCCGCCATCCATAACTTCAAGGAAGTCCCCTCCATATAACATGGGGTGATGGAGTTCCCTGCCCCCTAGGGCGTGAGATCAGTGAAAGGGGATCAGAAGACGTCGAGGGAATGCTACGCCACAGCCCTCAAGAGGAAGGAGTCGATGATGGCAGGAGAACCAGTACAAGAAGGAACTCCACCCCCTTGGAAACAAAAAAGGTGGGAGGATTTGTAATTACGCGAGGCTTATCAATGAAGAACTCGTTTCACCACGAAAGATGAAAGGAAAAAGTGATGACTGGAGTGGTGCTTTGCCCACCAATCAAGATAAAAAAATGACGTCTATCGAGCACATCATCTCGTTAGACAGGAAAGAAGCTCTGGGCAGAGCAGAAATGCCTGATCAGATTTTTTAAAACAAAAAGTGATCACTGGTAAATGCGCTCTAGCCGACCAATCAAGATTAAAAAGTGACAACTGACGTGGTGCCCTAGCCCGCCAGTCGGGATCAAAGTCATGTCTGTCGAGCACACCAGCTTTTCAGACGTGAAAAGAGCTCTGGTCACAATAGAAATGCCTGACCATACTTCACAATGAAAAGTGATTACAGGCGCGGTGCTTTGGCACGCCAGTAAGGATCAGAGAATGATGTCTGTTGAACACACCAGCTCATCAGAAGGGAAGAAACTCCAAGAAGAAAAGAGGAAAAGCTTCATACCGAGTAGGATAACCATGATAAAACACAAACAAAAAGAAGATGAGGTGTGATTTATCTCGACATACCTATTAATAACTCCCAATCGAGCACTAGAGGAAGGGAAACCACACCTACTCCATCACTTGACATAAGGAAAACGTGCTTCAATCAAGACAGAAGCACCTTGGTGAACACGATGGAATGTTTGGAACATGTTTACTCCAAGAAGACCCACTACAGGGGTCAGCATGCCCCCTTAGTGATCCGGCGAAATTGTTCGACCCAACCTTTTTCCAAAGGGGGCAACCCGCCTAAAGGAAAAATTTTAAGTTACACAAGGCAAAAGCCTATCTAAAAGTCAAGGATCCCCCACCACTCAGGACATACAAGTGTTGATAAAGGGACTCGTAGACGGATCAGAGACAGAGACGACAAGATCAAAGAAATCAAAATTCATACAAATAAAGTTAATGGAAGAAACGAGGTCTGACAAAAATATTTAGAAAAATGCACAAATACAAAAAGAGAAAATCACAAGCTGCAAGGAACACAACTGGTTAAACGATGGGGCCTATAGAAACTTCGGCAGCATCAGTAACAAGGACCGGAGGAGTCTCTGCCGAGTCGACAGCCCCGATGGAGTTGGGAAGTGGCAGAAGGGCCTCCTCCTTAGGGTGACCCGTAGGTAAAAGAGGAGAGACCTCTGCATCCAGCTCGAATAGGTCGAAAGAGCTCGGCGGACTGGGAAGCCTAGGAGAGGCAGATGGATATCTGGGGACATCTGGAAGAACAAGGGGAGAGCGCAACATCCCAGCAGCTTTCTGAGCCTATCGGGCACTAGGGACAATCACCCGCTCATAAGTTAGCTATGTAGAGGTGGGCGGAGGATCTGATGGACAACTAAGGAAACTCAAGTCCACCTCAGGATGGGCTTTGACGATCTCATCACGACAGCTTTCATAACTTGAGGTGACTCCATGCGGAGGGCCGTCTGATACTCTGAGGATGCCTTGAAGTCTTCCATCCACTTAACATGACCTTTGATTCAGTGACCGTGACTCACCTTTGATTGTGTTTCCGTCAAGTCAAGTTTTCATTGAGCATCCCTCTCCCCGTTCTCCGCTTGGGTTCGTGAATGAATCTCCCAAGAAAGCTTACCTTCTAGGAACCAAATCTTGTCCTTCAAAATGTTCTCCCGTTATTGAAGATTGCAGATAGACTTCTCCTACTCGGACAACCAAGCCTCAAGTCCCCTATGAGCGCTAATAGCCCGGTCGGCCACAACCTAACTCCCTCTCAAGCTGGGCGAGTTCCCCATCGAGGCCCCTCAACCTTTCAACCTATGACTGGACCTAGTCATAGGCATTACATAGAGAGTTAAAAGTCCCCGATACTCCCATCTAGAGTAGCATCCGCCCTAGAAGATACTCGAATAGCCTCAAATACTTGGTCTTCGCAGCGATCGAAATGCACTAACATCACTGTGTTGAAGGTCACAATATGTGAAAGAGGAGAATATAAGTCAGGAACTAGACGAAGACAAAAGAATTAAGCCATTAAACCATAGCTGGAACTTATGTCAAGAGTGTGCTCCATGAATCTAGCTGGGAATCGTGCCCCGAGCGCCTCGAGAAGGGTAATTCCCCTCTCGGGATCGATGTGCTTAGACATCCAATCCAGCACCCTAGCTACTTCAATCTGAGCTCGGGATTGGGCCTCAGGCTGTTCAGCCTCCTTTGGAGGCATTGTACCTTTGCGCTTATGGCCAGCGTGAGACCCCTGCTACCTAGAGGCCGACGTGCTGGAATCTCAGACCGGAGGGGGAGGGGACATGAAATCGTCTAGGGCAGGGTAGAAGGCTGAGAAAACTGAAAGAAGCTCTGAGGAGTTACCTAGATGCCTTCTGGACGTAGCAGGTCTTGCCCAGGATGAAGAAGGATAGGAGGAATCAGTGGCGGCACCCCGAGAAATAGAGACTGAGGAATAGAAGGATGAGGTACCGAGGGAACCGTCTTCCCTTTCGACCGTTCCAATGCCTTAGCACGGGGCTCCTCCATCTTCTGTATCTTGGAGGCATCGAGTTTCTTCCGTTGCTTCTTGGAATAAAAGTTGTCCCTGGTCACTACTACAAAGAAGGAATCACAATTATGAGAGGTAAGATAACAAGGGTTGCGACGAAAGCCAAAGAGTGATTGAGAGTCATGCTCATACGAATAAGAGAATCTTTCATATGGTTCTGGACAAGAAGGTCAACTATTATGTCCTCTAGAGGGTTCAAATACAAGTCCGCCTGAAACAAATATTCGGGTCTAAGAAAGGCGTCATAACCACGAGCCTCGACAGGGATCTCAGCTAGGCAAGAAACCAGGAACAAGAGGTAGGCATGAAGCGATAAACGGGTATTCTCCCGTATGGAAGAATAAATTCACCTGTGAAGACCCAAGGGACCGAGGCGCAGACTCTAAATCCCCAAGGTGGCCATCCTAGAACCCATAAATCATGAGCCATCAATCTTTCCAATCTTTGAACCAAAAATCCAACTCATAATTCCCTTCGCTTCCCCAATACGGTTGTTGGGGTAATATCAACCTAGGCCACGAGGAGGCACCAATGTTTCCTTGTTCTTGGGAGGGAATTTCAATTAGAATATGAAATTGAGCTCATCCAGAGTCAAGTCCTGAGGTGCAGCCTTCATAGCACCCAAAAACCAATCAAAGTCCTCTACGAATTTGGTAGAAGTTGGGCCAGGGCAATACCCCCCGAGGAAAATCACTCGCTTAAGAAATATTGTAAAGAGAGCCTTAACCCACACTCCAACAAGGCCAGATACAATCCAGTTTCCCAATGTGTTAGAGCACTAACCCTCTTGCCTATCTCAGGCAGACGCAGTTGAACATAATCAGGGATATAGAAAGCCATACGGATCTCATCTAAATCGTCTTCAACCAATGAGGAGGAAATATCGTGGGCCCCCATTGCTCGACCATTTCAGTAACACGATGACACTTCCCATACATTCTATGCACCCCCTTTGAACCCTCAAATGCTATAAAAATTAAGGAGGCAAATAAGTTAAAAGGAAAGACTCAGATAAGGAGAAAATGACTTACCACGATAAGCTAGCAACAAGAAACGGATGGCGATACGGGGAATAAACGACCTGCAGAGCATCCTCCAATGTAATAAGGATAAGTGTGTGAGGCCCAATTAATAGAAGGTGCGGCCACACTTTGAAGGGAAACATGATAGTGGCAAGGACGGGGAACGAGGAAAGAAACGCCACCGATTGCGGACTTAATTCCTGTCTCCGCAAAGTGAAAGATTTTCAAAAGATAGGGTTTCAGAGTCTTTTAGGGGTAAAAATGTTGGAGGTAAAAGGAAGGGGCCCACCTATTTATTGGTCCCAACCCATGTAACCAATCAAGATCATTGTGTCAATCTAACGGCCCGTATGGCGTCCAATCATGTAGGATAGGGTAAGCATAGATGTTCAAGCCATGAATTCGAAGGAATGACAGTAAGGGTTCAAGTGAAATAAGGCCACACACGTGCCCACAATAAGACAACCACCCCGAGGTGATCCCGAAGAACCTCAGGCAAATGAGTCTTTAGATCTGGGTGGTTGGGACCCACCAAAATTTGACTAGGGGACTGTTACGGGCATTTCTAAACTACCAATGGTATGGCGTCACATGACATGCCATGCTAGATGTTTTTACTTAACTCTAGGAAAAGGAATTGGAGAGCTGAGCTCTCAATATGAAAGGAATTGACCTGACCAGGTCAGCCTCTAAAAGAGCTCGGGAAAAAATTGACCAATGTGAGCTAGGAGTCTTCAAGGGGAAGGACTGACGCAGACGCTCAGTTAGCCTTGTGTTAGACATCATCATTATTCGCCGAAAGTAGCACCCCATGTGACATTTTCCCATTTTTGACAAGCATCGATTGGCTTCAAATTGTCATGATGAAGTGTCGAGTCAAACACTAAACGGTATCCATCACATCCCGTAAGACTAAAGGTAAATCGACATTTAATGCACGTCAGCTCGAGGGACAAAGGAATTTAATGCTGTCTCTATCTCGTCATTTCAACGAATTTCGTCACCTCACCCAAAGCTTACTCGACACTCTTCCCTCTCCTAATACTCCCTCTATAGACTGTGAGATACGTAACTCTCTCCTAAGGAAAACTCTGTGAAACGTACACTATGACACTGACTTAGGCATAAGAGGCTCTTCGACGAGAAAACCACACTCGGTTCTCTTCGTCTTTAGAGTTTTTCATTTATGTTGTCAGACTTCAAGCAGAAAGGATCCACTCGTGGAGGAGAGATTGCACGCCACCTCGCGCATGGAATTTTCGGTAGCAACATATCTTTTTCTTTGTGATGCTAACATACATCGTTGTTGAATAGTTTAGCCCATTTGTTTTAGGTGATTTTTGTTTAAAGTTATTGTTACAGCCCGAACCGTTTAAGATTACTATAATATTTATGCAAAAAGCTCAGTTCAAATCATTTAAAAGTATTTGCTCAATATTAATTCAAAACTAAAACGATTAATTATTAATGAATTGTTAAAAGCGGAAATGATGAAATTTAAAGAAAAACAATTAAACTCCAACGCTTTAAAAAACTTATTGACTCTTGTCTCGTGTTAGAGACTTTAAACCTCATCCATATCAAATGCATCATCATCATCTAAATATTTAGGATAAAATAAGGTGAGCTAAAAATATACTCTGTAAGCAAAATTTTACCTACATAACATTTCTACAATTGCAATCACATATTGTACATATATCATTCGTTCAAAGCTTTCAAATATCTCTTACAGAGCTTGCTGGCCAGAGATTACCCATTGATAATTGTTAGCTTGTGAGTTACATACAAGTGAAATTCCTCACGAGTATTACTCTACACGTTCGAGAAGATGGAACAAAAAATAAGATAACCTTTCTAGAACTCCTTAATCTTGGAGGTTAAATGTGATCATAATTTCTTAATTTCAAAATCCTCAATTCGATGAAACCCTAATTTAGGAAACCCCCATGTTAAAAACTCTAATTTGTCCCAAATAGAAAATCATTTTCATGAAATAACGGAAATAATAAAACATAAAAAATGCTTAATTAGAATAAATTTCACTAAATTATATCGAACACATAAGAAAATCAACATCAGAAATCCATAATTCATGAAATCCAACCTCGAGCCTTGTTTGTAGAAAAACATAGTAAACTGAACATATAACAACATTTCTAACCTAAACTTCATAGCGATTTATAAACTGAAATATTTGGTTATTAAACTAATTTTAATGGTTATGACAGTCTCTTACTCATGTTACTCACCATCACCACATGCATCATTAATAACTGTGGAGGAGTGAGTAGTAAGGAGTACTTAATAAGTATATAAACATAAAGATATGCATCACCCCGTGTTAAATGCAATTATAACATAGCTTAACTTGACATACTTAATTATGTCTTGGCTGAGCATAACACATAGTTAGCATGCGTACATATAAAATCGTATACCATGCTTAATCATATCTTATCTTTCATATTTCTTTGTTAACAACTTAATAAGAACTATTCACACATGAACTGAAACAAACATAACATGCCGAATTGGGTGATGAAAATAGATGGCATTCATGATTGATGGAAACATATGGCACCCAAAGTGTGACGGAAATATGAATAAATGACACTCAGCTCATATAAATGAACAAAACGTGACACTCTGATTTCTTGTTAACCAAGAGATGTGCAAAATTCATATCTACCACTTGACTTATGAAGCTTCATGATTCACTATATCCAATACGTGATGAAGATTAAGAATACGACTCACACATAAACGTATATTGTATAATATTACATGTAATAATCAAACTTGCTTAACTTATTACTACACGGTATCATATAATCATACCCAATCAAATGTCACATGGTAATTGGCATCACAGTATAACAATACAACAAGATAACTATAAACATGATAGTAAGTATAGACATACCATTAAACACAATTCAACGTTATTAAGCATAAACACATGCCACATTCATAACATAGGTATCATTCATCATGTAAGTTCATTTACCTAGACTGGTAGAAAACGAACAATCAACTATTGACCTGAAATCGAAAGATGAATGATAACTTGATTGTTCCAATTATATTTGCCAATAAATATGTTTGCAAGTCCATATAGTATATAGATATAAAGGTAAAATATAGTTTTACCCCCTGTAGTTTGGGGTGGTTTTCATTTTCAACCCTTCACTTTAAAAAGTCTCAGACAAGACCCTGTAGTTACATTGTTGTTCCACGCTAATCCTTTTGTAGCTATTCTGCTACCATAAACTAACGGTCCATCACGAATTACTTTGTTGGCAGTACGTGGAAAATAAATTGATGCCACATCACTCTAACTTTTAACCCCAAGAGACACATCAGTTTTACCTTCACCTCTAAAGCCAAAACACACGAAACCCTAACTCACCTAAACCTTCATTTCAACAAAACCCAACCTGAGTTCTCTCATCCTTATACCCGAAGCACACTCTATGATGATTTTAACGAACTCTTCTTCCCCTCTGCGATGCTACCTTCTATCTTCGGCAACCTCCAAAACGCAACCTCAGATGCGTGAAACCCTAACTCATCTATCTCTCTTTTCATTTCAACCGAAGTCACAATCTGAAGCTCAGTTATCTATGATGATTTCATATGAAATTTTGTCTGTCATCTCTGATGATTTCACACGAAATTTTTTTCTAAGGATGTGGAGTAGATGATTTGCCAAAAAATTGGTGTTATGGACATACGGATTTCAAATCTAAAACATATGATGAAGTGTTTTCTTTCTTGGTGTTTTATGGAAAATTTACAAATCTCCTTCTTTGTTTTTGCGTCTTTGGTTTTGGGCTTCTGATGGTTGTGGCAGTGGTTGCTTCTAGTGGAGGAGATGTTAGGTGGTGGACCATGGTGGTTGCTGGCCCATCGAAAAATTTGAGGAAGCCATGTTTTTAAAATTCCCAATTTACAACCTTGATCGCCAATTGGCTTAAATCGATAACTGAAATAGCTCAACGAGGACCTTATTTATTCATTTTCACATTGTGACCGGACCTTATTATTTAATCACTAATACAAGGAGGAGGAGGAATGAAGCTTTTCAATTCTCCATGGAAGCTACATGAACTCTTTGTATTGATTGATTTTAGTTCTTGGTCTGAGATTTTAATGAGAGATAGAGAGATTCTCATTGAGGAAGAAGAAGTGAAATAATAGATGGGTTTTTGTGACAACGAAGAAGAGGTGAGTGAAGGGTCTAATATTTTAATTGGTAAAAAATAAAAGACATAGATGACGTGGCATCAATTTAGTCGTCACATATTGAAATGATCCACATAATTGCTAGCAGTGCAATACGTTAATGAACTGGGTGTATTCGTTAGCGAAATTATAACGGAAGGTCTAACGTGGAATGATAACTAAATTATAGGATCGCATTTGCTACTTTTTAAAGTGAATGGTTAAATTTAAAATTCACCCCAAACTGCAGAAGACAAAAGTGTATTTTACCCTAAATATAAATATAAATTAGTTAAAATGATGATTATGGTGACATTTTGGGTCGAAAATGTATTGTTAGAGTCTTAGGAGTAAGAGATTAGGGTTAAATTTATTTTAGATTCAAAATTAACATTACCTCTTAAATAAAAGAATCATTATTATCTTAATTAATATATGTATTATTAAAATATCCTTTAGGAGGGTAGGGGTACTACACTCTCATAAGTCTAACTAGAGCATATACAGAGATCCTCTCCTGAGGATGATAAGGCAATCATAGCAGAATAGTGAGTACATGACTCTAATGGCACAAAATATTTTCTTTATATTTTCATGTGACATTCTTTCTTATCTAATAACATGTATAATATTCAAAAATCAAGGTTTATACATCGCAAAAATATCATAATATAAATTATATTAAAATTGAAAGAGGCATCACTAAGCAATATCATTACACGGTAAACAATCATAGTTTCATTCTAAAATTTTCAGCCAGTGCGTGCACGCATTTACAAATGTAAAATTTCACTTATCTGATTGTCTGGTAGGAAAAGTTAAAGAACAAAATCTCCTGAAATAAACGATAGTCAGCCTATGACTATGATTCAAAAAATGTTAATGACATCATATTCTATGGGTTCATAAAAATGTTAATTACATCATAAATATGATTTTTATCATATTTTTAATTTTCTATTTCATTTTGTTGTTAAGTATGTCATATCTTGACAACATCTAATTTAATGTATAAATTGGCAGAATGAGAGCATATAGCAAATATGGGGCAAAAATGCATGCATGTGACCTACTACTTGGGGCTGCTAAGATATTCCATGAAGTATAGAACAAATTACATGTGAAGTCAAATTATGTCAATAACTAAGTAATCACCAATCTATAGGGTAAAGTTGTTCTTATATTTCAACCTGCTGTAAAATGAGGTGAGGGTGCAAAAGACATGATCCGAGAGGGATGCTTAATAAATCCTATGTTTTCCATTTTTTTCTATATTTATTACTAAATGGGGAGAGAAAGACTTTGACAAAAAAAATTTGGGGGCGGGGGGAGAGTTAATCAGAAAATTCCTCTTGTAAAAAGTGTTAAACAAAGAGAAAGTTACAGAGAGAGGGTGAAAAAATGGATGAAATATGAAACATCAGAAAAATGAAGAATATGGAGTAAGTAAAAATTTAGGGAAAAAGTGGAAGAAATTAAGGAAAAAGAAAAAAAATGAAGGAGGAAAAGACAGAAAAATGAAAGGTTTACATAATATACTCCAGTCACGTACATACTAGTTGTGCATGACATTAACGAGCCGTTTGTTTTTGTTATCGAAATAGTCGCATAAGGTCTAACGTGAAATTATTATGAATTACAAAGATTGAACTAAGAATTTTTAAAGTTCAGGACTATTTTGATACCGAACTGCTGAGTTAAATGTATAGTTTATAAAAAAAATTGACCGAGTGTATATAAGGGTTTTTATGGCTTTGATATCCTTTTAGAAACTTATTATCAAAATAAATTAGTTTTGAAATAATTTATAGAAATAATGCAAGTTTGGGACACATGGAAATCGCCTATTGAAGAGGTGATTTCATGCCACATAGATGCAAGGTCAACAAAACTCGCCTATTCAAGAGCTGAGTTAATGTACAAGAAACTCGCCTTTACAAGAGGCGAGTTCAGTTATGTGTTTCAAACACAACTCACATTTTGAAGAGGTAAGTTCAGTTATGTGTTTTCAACGGAACACACGTCTTGAAGAGGGGTGAGTTCTTTTGTAATGGACCTCTCATCTTCTAAAGGCGAGTTCCATATTTTCGCCACCCTCTCATAAAAAAATTCTTACTTTCCTCCCTATTTAGATAGTACCTGCAAATTCAATTGATCCACCATCCACACATATATTCGACAACCAAAACAATCTTATTTATCTAGTCCACTATGAACTCTTACATTCATTAATAGTAGAAATCCATCAACATCTAAACAACTTCAAATTAACTAGGAAATCAATATTTTAACAATCATAACTAAAGAGTTCAGATAGATAACATTAAGTTATAACATACATAACATACATAAGTTATAACATACATAAAATGTAAGGCAAATAATCATGGTGTCCCATAAGGTGGTGCTCTTCTTGTTTTTCTAGGTAGTCTTGCATACATTTATAGTTGAGTGGATTCTTGTGATGTATCCTCATGATCTGTATCACCTTCTTCGTTATACATAGTTGGGATGTCATCAAAGATCCGAGCATGTCATCCACTACTTCATCATGCTGTCCTTCGTCTTCTATGTCTTTGAGGTTGATGTGCAGTTTCAGAAGTAGAAGCAACTTACATCACATACTTATCTCTAAAAGTTTCGAAGACCGATGGTGCAAATGGCTCATACTCAGACATGTTGTCCTCAATGTCTACAATTCGGTTACGGTGTTGTGATGAATATTATGTCCTACGAGGCGTACTGGATGAACGATAGATCTCATGCACTTGTTCTATTTACTTAAATTGTTGTTCCACAAACATCACATATAAAAAGAATCACCTGATCTGGATTATGCAATGTCAAGTCCTTGATGTGGTATATGGTGTCCTTCTGCATGAAACAATAAAAAATATACGTTTAAGTACAAATTAAAAGTATAAACAAATAAAATAAATATTGATAAATTCATATAAATACCATGAACTCGTGGAAAGCTCCTTGTCGGCATATGTACCGATGTGTGATACTCCGATACCAGTTGAAAGTAAGAGTCATCATATTCCTTTTGGGATACTACATGCTCAAGAATGTTATCTATATGTGCATTTCATTTCTCAATGTACTGATGATGTTCGAGTCGTCAATCAAGTTCGTATCTTCCCTTTAAATCAATGGAATGCAAGTCCAGTTCACTATCACACGATTCAGGCACGATTTAAGTGAAGCCAAATTGTCGCGTCACGTGATCAGGTCTATGCCATTCCACTATTTGAAAGAAGATCAATGTGGATACAATTTACCTATGTCATAGCTATTAATACAATAAGCTGGAAGGCTAGAGATGACATTCGAGTAAAGTTTCCGTATAAGCTAACAAAATAATGTTAAAAATAGTTGTACAATATATCCAATATTACATGATGTCAATCTAACATATATCATAGTTATACGATGTTACCATGTCTGGGGGCTGGAAATCTAACATGAATTAGTATTGTATTAATAGATGTGCGAGCCTTTTGCGACACAAAACGAATCTTTCAACCTATGGAATATCTTAAGTCATAAATTAACACATAATAAGTAATATAAAATAATAAATATGGGGTAAAAATATCAAATCAACATACCATATACCAAACGAAAGCGGAGGCAATGGAAGACCGCCTCATTTAAATCAACATGTACAACTTGATGTAATCTCGACGTTGCTAAATGAGGGAATCTGTCCCATGCTCATACTTGCAATAATATCAAGGGACCGATAATTTTATGTGTAGCCTTAAGACAATCTCTACATAGCTTTCTATATAACCAAGTGAGACATGCACTACCCCAGCTATATTAAACGACAATGCCAAAGTCATCCAACAAGGGTAGAAACATGCACGGATTCTCTAGCTATAACCATATTCTCATGTTTTTTGCATTTCACCACCCATAGATGAGACAAAGACTGACAAACAACAAATTATTGATGGCGAATGATTGAATATCATTTCACAATATATTGAAGGTCTGTCTTATTCTCAAAGCGCAGTCCTTTATAAGATTCATAAGATTTATTCCATATTCCACTACATGGTACACATATTTGATCTGACATGGAATATGTGACATCCTAGTCTAACTGTGTAAACATTGGTGATGAGACTTCATGCATACATTGAAAATGAATTTGCTCCACCAACAATTCCTCCTTAGCGGTAACATCCTCAACGCCATCATTTATTTCAACTTCTTCGTTACAAGAGGCCAAGATCTCAAATACTTGGTCATTGAATCTTGGACTAGATACGTCACTGTCTAACGAGTTATGAGTACGAATATCATCATATGAATGAGGAATGTGAGCACTATCAAACGTTGTGCTTGACATGCCATGTAACTAATGTTGTGCACTAGGACCAATATCTCTATACTCCATTGAATCGACATGTCTTAGAAGTGATATGTGTAAGTGTGATATGTATTTTGTCTCAAGATATGATTCAACAAAGTTAGGTGACAGGAATTATAAGATACAAGTAAACATATTACGAACATCCCCATCATCTTGTATTAGTAAAGTCACAGAGTTGCACAACCCAAACACCAAGTTTAAATGGTAAACGACAAGTTATGTCGAGTTTTGTAAGGGTAAAGTCAATCGACAAGGCATGACATATGATATCATGTAATTGGCCAAAGTCCATTCCCCTATAGACATTGATTCCTTTAATCGAATTACGATCATAACCGACCTCATTTGAATCGTAAACTATTTGACTTACAACAAATAAAAACTCAAAGGAAATTTGAATAAAAAAACATAAACACTTACAGTTTCAAACAATGTTTATAGCTAATGTACTAGGAAGGCAAGAGCTTGACGACTGAGACAATGGTAGATGACCGGCAACGAATGAAGATGGACTAAGGCGTGGGGATGGCTGAGGAGGGATGGGAGAATTCAGGGAAGAGATATTCTTGTGATGAGAGAAAAATGATGAAGAAATGAGTATAAAGGAAAAAATCAACTGAACCAGTGAGTTCAGTTGGCGTCATTTTGATTAAAAACAACGCCGTTGCAATAATGAGGGAAGGGCAAGTAGAAGTCACCTCTCGAAGAGGTGAGTTCATGCCCCATCCCATCTTCAAAGTCGTCAGACCTCTTAAAGAGGTGTGACATGACAAGAGGTCGTAAACCTCTTTGACATAAAGAGGTCTGTGAGCTCTTAACCATGTCTCTGTTCGACAAGATCTTGATTACCTTATGAACGATGTCTAAAAAATCTCTTAAGACCGTGTGTTTTTCAAAACACGAGGTCCATCTTTATTGATCTCATTTTTCAAAACACGAGGTCTTTAAGATTAGACCTCTATGAACCTTATGTTTTGAAAACACGAGATGCATTTACACAGAACTCGAGTTTTCAAAACACAACGTCTCATCTCTCTCCATGTAAGCAACCCACCCACGAAATTGCCTCTTATTCATGTTAAGCTGTACACTAATTTTTTAATTAGTTTGAGAATAGGTTCATTTTAATAATTTTTTATTAAAATAATATAAATTTTTTTCCCGCAGATCAATGATCAGGTTTATATAGCACGATCAGATCCTCTCTGTGAACGGAGAAATCCTCTCCGCTGTCTTCTCCGCCCTCGCGGGCTTTCTAAAATTTTGTTTAGTGTTCTGTTGCAGGGACACTTACTCCCCCCCCCCCCCTCCGGGGGCGACCCAAAACCCTAGATCCTCTACCAGCTCATAATCTATCAATTTCCTCCAAAATGGCACAAGATTCACTCTCTGAAGCTCCTGATTCATTTTCATCTCTGATGCCATCCACAATTCAATCTCAGTTAGATTCATCCCAATCCCGTAACGTTTCTTTCAGTCGACTCAACGCTCAGGCCCCCGAGTTTGTTCCAGCTCGGCCTCCCCTTCGGACTGATTTGCAGCACCAACCACTACCTCCGCCACCACAGCAATCACCGAGGCTCGCGATCCCTCCTCCTCCTCCTCCTCCTCCTCCGGGAGTTCTGCATATTTTTCATCAACATCCGCCTGCTTCTCCCTATGCTCCCATTCCGAGTCACGGCCAGGGTCCTACTCATATGCTCCCGGTTCAAAATCATCATCATCATTCTCATCCTCATCTGCACCTCCACCACCAGCCGCAGCAGCGCTCCTATCATATTCCAGTACAGTATAATCCTCATCAGCATCAGCATTATAGCGGTCGCAGTGGATTTTCAAAGCAGGAAGCAGCTACGCCACAAGCTCTGACCGAGACTGATCATAGTAATTCATCTAAGACTAAGCATTCTGAAGAGACTACTCAGAGGCTTTTGAACCAGGTCAGCTTCTCCACTTCAAATTAATTTTAGCTGCTACTTCTTTATTTACTGAGGTTTGTTCGAACTGTACTTTCATGCTCGCTTGTCTTATTTTTAGTTCTAGTTGCTTTAGATGCAAACAACGATCGGTGATTGATTCCCTGTCCTCATTTCTCAGTTGAGTAACGTTCAAATATTCCTCCTTTAGTAAGTCATCAACGGTAGTTACAGAGTCTGAACTTGATTTCGCGCATATTTGAGAAGACACATAACACATTGAGGATGTTGGTCGAAAAGTTTTTGTTACACCAGTTTTGGCTTTTCTCAAGTATTCAATCGTGAAGCTTTTCTTACATAACCAACAATGTGACAGTTGTGCGCAGCCGACATACATTGTAGGGGTCAATGACGATCAGACTAGGAGGTCACAGCATACAGACGGAATGCCTTTATATTAATGGCATATATTTAGTTTAGAAATTAAGCCTGCAAATATGAAATTGGGTTTTCACTTGGTGTAGCATGTGCCTGTTTCCATAGTCAAATATTGTTGGATGTCTTTCAGATTTTTTAATGATCATGTAAAATACTTAAGGTCGCTGATGAGCTTTACCGATTAAAAAAAATGTCATTGATGCACTTCACCGATACAAATTCAATGATGCGCTTGGTGTTTAGGGTTTCATCTTTGCTCCTAAAATGGTTTAATGAGTCACTTTCGGCAATTATACTGAGTTGCTATATCCAAAATAACAGCCTTTACTCTAAAAAAAGGTATTACATGCTATTCCTGACATTTATTTATCAATGAGTTCTAGGAAGAAGCTAATATATATCGGTGTTAGTTTGAAGATATTTTAATACTATCAACCCCAAGGGGTTGGCCTAGTGGTAAGGGCGAATGCTGGAATGTGTGGATTAGGTGCACGTCCCAGATTCAATTCCCTCTAGCGTCAATTTCTTGGGGCCACTGGGAGGTCTCCCGGTCGAACTGCCAGGGCCCCAAGGGAATAGTCGGGTGAAGTCTATATACCCACGGTCATAAAAAAAGAAGAAGATAGTTTAATACCATCGATATGTATTCAAATTTTAAGGGTGTAATGTAATACCAAGGTTTGCATCTGATGATGTAGTAAACATATTTTTTCCCTTTTTTTCAGTAAAAATGTAAGTTCATTAGAAGAATTCTCGAGTTCCTAGATGTAAAGCATGCACGTTATTTTTTGAAATTATTTTTGCTCTATCTTTTTGGTTTGTTATGGTGCTTTGTTTGCCATATGATTTAGAATGGGTAAACTTGAATCCTCTAATCAAATATCATAAGGTAAACTTGATAGTCTATCTCTTTTGGCTGCTTCTTGAAGTTAAAACATTTTTCTAGTCTTAATTTCACAATGCAACAAAGCTCCTCCTAAATATGCCTTTCTCTACTAGTCGACTGTTTGAAAACCAAACTTGACTATTGATAGACTTAAGAGGAGAGGCTTCTCGGTTTCCCATTGTTGTGTGCTATGTAAGGAGGAGGAGGAGTCTAATGATCATATCTTCTTACATTGTAGCTTCTCCTCTTCTTTATGGAACTTATTTTCACCAGTTTGCATTTTCAATCGGTTATACCGAGTAACGTTTTGGATTTTGTTCTTTGTTGGTGATCACCTCATGTGCCTTATTTTAAGTTTGAGCTTCTAGGATGTTTTGCCGCTAGCTCTTTTTTGGTCCATTTGGATGGAAAGAAATGCTAGGATTTTTGATGGACAAGAACTTACCTCCTGTAAAGTTTTTTTAGGTCTCCTTAGAACTTTGGTAGACTGGCTTGAGATTCTGTTTGTAGGTTTGGTGGAATCTTTGCGATCTACTCTTTCTTTGAGTTAGCAAGTTAGGTTGTATTTTCCCCTTTCTTTGGGGGTTTGTGAATAATACATATTTTCTTTATCGATAAAAAACTAAGCCCATAAATTGTCATTCTTTCGACAAAGAAGTAGGCTTTCTAGAACCAACCCCGACCTCTCCCAAATTAAGAGCGTTTCACAAAACAACCATGGAAGCTACGTCAACATAGGAAAGTATTGAAAACATTTGAGAAGACGAGGAAAAATCTAATAGAAAAACAACATAGACAAAAACATACTTGTTACCCTACCCTTTTTTCCCCCTGAATGATGCACTTTAAGACGTTAAGAATGGAAGAGGAGCAGTCGTCGATTGATTGAAAGTGGATTGGATTTACAACATTCATCAGTTAATTGAAATTTGACTTTTCTTTTCTGATTGGGCGAGGTCCCTTTTGGGCTAAAAGTCCATTGATTCATAGAAATACCGTCTCCTTTTGGCTGTCGCTTTTCGTCAACCTTGTCAGTCCCGGTTGCTGCCACATGAGTTTTGCCTCCTAACACACTCGAAGCGCAATTTGATCCGCCAATCCTTGGAAGTTATACTTAGACTGGACTCGCCTAGAGCGAATATGCCACTGATGCATAAGGCAGTGTGGCACCTCACCTAGAGCGAATATGCCACTGATGCATAAGGCAGTGTGGCACCTCGCCTAGAGCGAATATGCCACTGATGCATAAGGCAGTGTGGCACCTGCTGAATCATATAGAGTTTGTAGCTAGTGCTTCTTGAGGCTCTTCTCTTCCCCCTGAACAGTAAGGTCCTGTTAGCCTGGGAGAAGATGGGGATAAGGATTAAGGATTTAAACCCCCTAGCTCTGCCAGGGACTGGTCATGGGTTAGCTCTCTAAATGTGTAGAGTGTCAAGTGTAGTGTGTGTAGTGTAGTAGTAGGCACTTCTAGGCCCCTTCCCGATTACTGGATCACTCCAGTGCTTTGGGTCGTGCTGTGCCTTGAGATGTCCGTCTCCTGTCCCCCTGCCGGTGGGGAATCCGCTCCGGGTCGTCGCTCTGCTGCATCTGGCCCGTCCTCTAGGCCAAATCCTGAAGAAAGCTAAAAAGCGCTGTTTGATGAGCCTGCGTAGTATTAGGTAGTTGGTCAGGTAAAGGCTGACCAAGCCAATACGCGTGCGCCCGGAAACATAGGCCGACTGCTGAGCCCACTCTGGCTCAGTCGCACCACCCGGGGTGCGAGCCACCCGAGAAGCAAGCTATTACAGTGAGCGGCTGGTTTGAAGCAGCAGCCTTCTTGTTTAAACTTCAAACTCCGAACAATTCCCTCTAGCTAGTCTTGGTACTCTCTCTCGTTATCATCGAATATGTTGGAGCAGCCCCTTTCTACATGCTATCTTAAAGCTCGCCAAAAGGACAACCCTCCTCCAAGAAGAATTGTGCTATGCCCCCCCGATCCCTATAGAGCGAAAGAGCTGCCTGGTGATCCCTAGGTTACAGCACGTCCGGTCGTTAACTCCTCGCGTCGTTGCCTCCGTTTCTAGGACCGACTCCCCTTGCATGCAATGATGTGGTGGTGAACCTCTCATTCTAATTCAGTGCTCTCCGAACCGTGCGGGAAGGTTTCCCATCACACGCCTCACCAACTTGATCTTTCGCGGGAACCGTATGTCCGAACAGGCCTGGAAAAACTGGTACGATCTCGCTTTCCTTTGTCACTCAAGTGTACGGCAGATGCCGTGCTTAGGCCCCTTCTTCCCTTCCCTAATGAAAGAGTCCACCGCTAGTAATATGGAGAAGACAAAATTGTTTCAAGCACCGACAGAACCAGAAGCGCCCCTTGTTTCAAAGAGAGGAGGACGCCCTTTCCAGACCTTATTTCATTTCCTTCGGTGGGTTAGCTTTTTGGTAGGAAAGGCGGTAGTAGAGTTGCGTCAGGTCCTTCGCCTTACTCTACTCTTTGTTTTCCAGGCGGGGATGCCCATTGTTCCCTGCTCTAACTCGTCCGAAAGTCAGAAGACAAATGTTGATATTTTCTTTTTGTACCTGAAAAGAACCTACTCTCGATGAGAAGAGCCTTGACTTTCTATTATATTAGTAAAGCGCTTGCGTGCTACTTCTAGCAGCTTGCTTCAAAAACGTATAAGCTACAAGATAAGCTTAGAGAAATGTTCATTTGCTGAGATACTGGATGCTTACCGAAAGGCGAACAATCGCATATGTAAAGGTGGGCGAAGACACCTGGATGGGCCTTTACTGAAGGAAGATTGTTGATCCCTTCGCCGACTCTCCTCTTGCAAACTTTTTTCATATTTCGAACTAGGGTTCCCATTTTTTTAGTGTCGAAGTTCCTCACCTTGGGGGTTGGCGTGGGGAACTTCCACCGGTTTTGGAGCCAGCGGGTTCTGAATGACCTCCCTCTCACGGTTAAAAAAGTGGTTAACCATCTCGAAAAAATCCATCCGTATCGTCTGTACTACGGACCCTCTGCCATCCATTGTGGTAGAGCCGTTTCATGAGTGGGAGGACTAAGCGCAGTTCTTTGAATCAAATGTTGAATGAAATCGATTCCTTTTTAGATATCGAAAGAAAAATCAGACAGGATAGTGTATGGATCCATCTTTCTATTCATATACATTACCAATATATTACTAAAAAGGAATAGATTTCTTATGTAATATAGCACGTGCCATTCCTGTTAAAAGCCCTATATTCCTCTCTTTCCCTAATCGCCAAAATGAACAATTGCAGAAGGATTCGAAAATTAACCTGTAATCTTCTCCAACCTTCAAGTGACGTATGACGGTCCTCACAAGATTGTCCAATATTTTTTTTTAAAGTTCAAAATTACATACCAATATTGACAAGTCTGTCAGACAACCAAGTGAGTCCTGAAGTTTGGTTTTTTGATCGGTAAGTGCGTCCTGAAGTTAGATTTAACATTGACCGAGAACATTACTTTAGTGCCCCAGTGCCTCTAATGTCGTCTGTCAAAGCTCTTGTCTGTTGCAATTCAAACCGGTAAGTGGGGTTTGAGTCGTTTGACTATATCTAAGTGTATCAACAGACACTTGTTGCTGTTGAGAGATGGTAAAATACTGCAAATACTCTCGGAGCCAAGTTTTCTAAAGGGGAAGCCTTGGGAAAAAGCCTTTAAAGAATGGTTTGACATAAAAGATATTGTATGCCTCTTGTTATATTGGGATTTAAAATAAGGATATTTCTTCCCTCTTTTTTGTTCCATTATATCTTGTAACTTTTCTTCCACTTTATGTAGGCCTGAGTGGTTGTTTTTTAACACTTGTAGGTGGAATATTATTTTAGCGATCTAAATTTAGCAACCACTGACCATTTGATGAGGTTCATCAGTAAAGATCCAGATGGATATGGTAAGAATTTGTTCCTGTAAACTTCTTGTTCATTTATTTGTGTTCATTTTGATTCGGAGGGTTTAAAGGATTACTTTTGCAAATTGTGATAGAAAAAGATTAATTTTGAATTTTGCGAATCACACTACTGAAACATACTATTAAATGTTGCTCGATAGTTTTCTGGAAATATTGTCGGCGAGAGAGTTTACCTCATAATTAATTCCTTTCCATTTTCTTTCAGTCCCTATATCTGTTGTTGCATCTTTCAAGAAGATCAAGGTTCTCATAACTAGTCATTCCCAGTTAGCAAATGTTTTGCGGAACTCATCCAAGCTTGTGAGTTGATTAAGTTCCTTTGCTTCACCATACATATCTCTCAGGAAGGAAAACTCTCTTCCGTTATTGATTTACTTCGATATATGATTCTAACACTTTCTCTATTCCTAAATTATTCTGGATGCGACAATTTACAGGTGGTTAGTGAAGATGGAAAGAAAGTTAGACGCCAATGTCCACTGACTGTGCTAGATATGGAAGAGTTGCAAGTAGGTGTTATTTCATTGTGTGGGCCCATTTTAGATTATGTTAGTAATATTTTGTTTATTACTCACACTGTAAAGTCATAAAATGAAGCATTCTATACTTTCATGTTATGTTCTGCTTCTTAATATTATATTTACAAGACATGTATATATTTTTTTTGGATAAATTCTCACTAACCGAATCTGTCTTATTCAATATTTGATGGTTGAATTTGCTTTCAGTCGCGCATAGTAATTGCTGAGAACTTACCTGAGGATCATTGCCACCAAAACCTTATGAAGGTTTTTTCTGCTGTGGGGAGGTACCGTGGTCTCATTAAAGTCATATTAGCATAACTTTCTTTCTCTACGCTTGTACAGCTTTTAGGGTTTCTTACCTCACAAAAAAAAAAAAGAAAAGAAAAGAGTTGAAAATATTCCTGGAGATCTGATCATGGTTGCTTTTGCTTTAACCTTTCGGCAGTGTAAAGAGTATCCGAACTTGTCAGCCCCAAACCTCCAATGGCGGGGCTTCTTCAGCGTCCAGATCTGGTAAGGCGGAGAGCATGCTTTACAGTAACAAGGTATGCTCAACCTTTAACTGGGTTGGGTTTATTATAGTCTCTCTTACGACTGTTTAAAACTTTATATCTCATGATTGTTAGACATGTTTTTCGCTTTTATAGCCTATAGGCGGTCTTCAGTATTGGCTTTATATATTAATTTCAAAACTGCTTCTGTGAAAGTCTACTACACAAACGACGCCAAATGTATTGGCATAAGATACCATAATAATTTGCTATCAATAAGGAATGATATAACTCATTATTTTGTGGTTGCATACTTGCTTGGACATGTGCTATATTTAATGCATGAACTCATCATTGTAAGTATTTTAAAATTGGCAAGGATGTATTGTCATTGTCTTCATGTGTAATCATGATGGAAGAAAAGTCCAACCCTCCAGTGGATATCTGCCAATGTTAGAATAGCTACTTTAATTTATCTGTTGAAAAATTTGGTGAAGGGATTGTCACTATTGTTTTACTGTGTTTGTACTTAGCTGCATATGGTAAGGATAAAGCAGCTACACACTTGAAATTATTTTTATTAAAAAAAAGTGAAATGACATTTAATATTCCATAAGCTAAGATTTAGTTATTGTTTGCAGCTACATGCATTTGTCGAATATGAATCTGTTGAGATGGCTGAGAAAGCAGTAAGTATCTTATTTTACTCAATGTAGACAATTCCTTGCTTGAATGAAAATTCAATGTTTCTTGACTTTGCAGGTTGTGGAGCTCAATGATGAAGGCAACTGGAGGAGTGGACTTCGGGTTCGTTTGATGCTTAAACGGACGGTAATGTGAAAATTGTGTTCTTGAGTTTTTTAGTTGAACTCCTTGGTGGTTATGTTGAATGTAACATAGACATAGGCATATTGACAGTAGGTGATTTTAGAAAAAAATGTCAGGATATATTGTAAAAGGCTAAAGATATTAGGATTTCTGGGAGCTGTTTGTTTAATGTACAAACGTCATCTGATGTTTGTTTTATGTGTGAGTTGTGTTTGACAGTGGATGTGTTTGTGTGCATGTGCCCGTGCATGCATGTAACATATGCATAATTTACCATCATTATATTTTTTCTTGCGCTACCTTAATGTCCAGGAAACCTGACTCTTTAGTCTTTCCTGTTGCATCTTGTTTTTAGTTGGTTCATCAGTCTGTTTAATGCTTTTAATTCTGCGTTTCTTCCCTAGTCAAAAATTGTCCAAGCACGAGGAAAAAAGGTGAATGACATGGAAGTGAATTGTGATGAAGATGATACTTCTGATCTGCAGCAAAAAGAGAAACAAGCTGATGATGCTAGCCAACAATGTGATACCTATCCTCATGAATATACAGTGAGTTTTTCTGAACTTTCTAGTTTAGTAATACAAGATTGAGTCTTCCTTACACTATGTTTGGATCTTAGAAAATTTTTTTTTAACAAAAAGAAAAATATGAAAGTTTGTATTTCTATTGTTTGGAGTGTTTGGAATATGTAAAGAAATATAGTTATAAGAATGAATTTTACTATATTAATAATAATTTCCTTCCATTTCCTTCTAAATCCACTTATTTTTCCTCTAATTTTTATTTCCCTCCTAATTTCCAAGATCCAAACATTGTCCAAGGAAAATTATCTCCTCTAACTATCCAAGGCTATATTGCTAGCCAATACTAAGTTATCCTTGAGCTGAAATATTTAGTTTTGTACATTTTATTGTGGATATATGTGGTTGAATCTCTAAAGATCACCCTTTTCTTCTGATGGAGGGGAAAAGAAGAAAAGTTGAGTCGTCGATCTACCACTGTTGAAAACTTGTATTTTTCACAAAAATCCCCAAATGTGTGTACAGAGCTAGGATATAGAATCAAACTGATGGAAGAGCATAGAGTTCACCCAGGTTTTTTCAGAATCATATACCGATGGGTGAACAACCAGTCCACTCTAATAAAGCCCTATGTATCAAGACTAAGACTTTACAATAAGAATTGTCTATACCATCGGAAACCCTAGAATTCATTTCCTTCCATATAAACCAAAAAATAGCTAAAGGAATAGAGTCCCTAAAAGCTGGATTAATCCTAAAATAAGAACATGTTTCCAACTAGAGAAGAAGCCTAAGGAGCTTTTCAGCATCTCCCAATGGACATGCATGCTACCAAAATACAAGACCACACGAGTGAGCTAGGAGCAATGCAAAAAGAGATGATCACCCGTCTCCTCTTTTTTTACACAAAGGGCATCTATTAGGAAAAGAGAAGCCTTTTCGCTCAAGCACATCAAGCGTGGTTGGCATTCCACGCAGAGGTCCAAGCGAAGAAAGCAAACTTGGGAGGAGCCTTACATGATTTCAAGGTGCAACCAGGCGCGCGGCTTGCAGCCATGGGCGCGCCTCTGCACCTGCTGAGGCGCGGTGATTCAACCGGGCGAGCACCTTGCTCGCCATTTGAGCTTCTTGCGCATTGCGCCAATAAGGCCAGGCGAGCGCCTGGTTGAATACATCCACCGATTATCTTCTTGCAACCGAATAGGAAGCTTATGGCAGATTTTGCATGCACTAAAATAGGAAATAAAAGATATCTTCACTTCATCTCTCCATTCTTCTTCTTCTCCATTTTTTTCCCTTTTCAGACCTCTTCTTCCCATGGGGAAATTCCGTCC
Source organism: Datisca glomerata (assembly GCA_003255025.1). NCBI lineage: Eukaryota > Viridiplantae > Streptophyta > Magnoliopsida > Cucurbitales > Datiscaceae > Datisca > Datisca glomerata. The sequence continues at coordinate 127,463 of QANY01001302.1, read as the reverse complement.
AAATGGACAGAAAACTGTTCAGTTTAATAGAGTTTTCTTAGGGGAACTCTGTTCAACTGAACAAAGGTTTCCCAGGGAAACTCTGTTCAACATAACCGAGTTAAAGCCTCTGTTTTGCTCGACTGAACACAGCTCTGTTCAGTCAAGTAAAAACAGGGGCAAAGTCTGTTGTTTCCTTTCTCTAATAATGTGAATGCTATGCTCCTAACATAATATACTTTTGGTCGATATTCATATTATTTAACGCTTTCTTTAACAGTTGAATAATATGAACTTTGTTATCTATCTATAATGATATTACATCTACATTGTTATCTATATAGTTTTTGTGTAATCTATGATATAAAATTTCCTATTAATATATCAAATTGCGCCTCTCTTTGATCAGACAACGCCATTCTAGCGCCTCACGCCTCCAAGCGACCAAGAGGGTTGTCGCTTTAGAGTGCGCCTTGCGCCTTGAAAACACTTGAGCCTGATTTGTTTCCGTGGGATACTCAATCATAGAGTTATTTTTGTCTCATGGCTATAAAAGGATTGCATTGTGAAAGCACCAGTAGCAACAAAATGCCACACTACAACATCCTCGTTGGTAGGATTACGGCTGTAAAGTCTGCACAAACGGTTGCTAAACATATAATTCTCCAAATTATTAAAGGCTCTTCTGAAAACCGGATTCAACACACAAGTCCCACTACGTCTCTCGAAATAGCCACTGTCCCGAGCATCTTTGTCTAATGCAATGTTGAACGAGGAAGGGAAATCCTTAGCCAATGATGTATCACCACTCCAAATATCAAAGCCAAAATCTCACCTTGGATCCCTCTCCCACCCTGAATGTAATGAGTTTGAAGAAAGAGTCCCAATCTTGGCAAATAAGTCCCCGAATGTGAGAGGCTTGTCTGCGTTTGGCAGGGGAAGGAAACCAATCATCAGCATGGTCATTTGCAACGGCAATCACAACTCTCCTCTACAAGCTACCGTGCTCCTGAGAAAACCTCCATAGCCATTTCTAATACACAAACCCCCTTGCATAAAGTACGACACACATTTCTCCATCCAAACAAGTGCATCTTTTCACAATCTTCAGTCCCATTCCAAAGGAAATCTAGCATTTTCCTTTTCGAAATATCAGCAATAGGAGAATGAATAGGAATGCAAGACAAAAAGTAAATGGGGAGGTTAGAGAAAATGCTCTTTAACAGAGTGACACGACTTCGCTTGGATAAGTAATGATCTTTCAAACCTTTTCGACATGAGTCAAATCTGTCCACAATAGGATCCTAAATATCCAAATCTCTGGCAGAGGCTTCCGAGGGAAAACCTAAATAAGTGGGTTGGGAAGAGCCCACTTTACACTGGAAAATGTTAGCCAGTATACCGCAAGTTTGAGACCCCACAACCTGGAATAACTCACTCTTATAGAGATTAATTCTCAACCTAGAAACCGCCTAAAAAAGCAGAGAATACACATGAGATGCAATAAGTTGCTTATGTCTCCGCCTACTCAATTACAATACCCCTCCAATCCGAGGACCAAAAAGAATGGAAAATCCTGGAAAGTTTGATAGAATAAACCCATTTAGAAGGCGTGATTTCACCCCACAAAGTATTGGGATCTTTAATATTCCTTTCAAAAGTTCTCGAATTTCTTTCAATCCATATGCACCAAAGCACCTCGAACAATGAAGCTCTCCACAATTTTCTCTCTTCCCGATACCCTCATTTGAATGAATCAATCAACATTTAATCATTCACATCCTTCGAAATCACCCAACACAAGTCAAATTCTGATAAGAAAATGAGCAATGGATAAACAAGTGATCTAAAACTTTTGCATCCTTTTTACAAAGAATGTGGAGAAAAGCATACCTTGAGATTCCTCCAATGCAACAAGAAATGATCATGGATCTTTATGCGTTATGCCCTTCTCTAATACAATGTACTCAGATGGGTACTACGGACACACAGGGTTTTGTAGCGTATCACAAGTATTACTCCCCTTTCTCTTAGGGGTTGTGAGTAATTCACTTCTTCTTTACTGACAATTTTTCTTTTTTTCTAAATACAATAACATAGACATGCTTGCAGTTTAGAAGGAGTCTTACACAACATCCAAATATCTTACCTTCAAACAGAATTTTGATTTACTATGTCAAGGGATTCCACGCATGCACCTGCTGTTGCTTGTTATCTTACTTCCATATTATGTGGATAAGCATAGAAGATCAACCTGAAATTCACCGCAATTGCTTGTGCCTCTGGAGGGCAGTTGCCATCCTTATTTTCAAGTTGTTTCTATGACTTAATCTTTGTGCATTACAATGACTTGTTGTAAAATTTGTTGTGGTAGGGAGAGGAACATGGCAATGACAAGGACGTTGGACAGAGGAAAGGGCGTAGTAGGGGCCGCAACAAGGGACGTGGGCGATTACAATATCATCCTAATATTGTGGGCACTCCTCCTTCAAGTAATTGTAACAGTTTTGAGCAGCCCGGCGTAGCCAAGCAACCTCCTGGGCCCCGCATGCCAGATGGCACGAGAGGATTTGCCATGGGCCGGGGAAAACAGATCGCTGTTGAAATTGCATAGGGGCTGTCTTATTGTATGGTGTTGATAGCGGGTCTTACAAGTGCTGCCCATTCATCATAGTTTATGGGTCAACTTAGGGGAAACTTAGTACTTTTTTGTGTTGATGTATTGTATTTAGTTAAGGATGAATCAAAGAGAGCTGTGAGTTTTGTTTTCATATTCTCTCTTCTTTCTTTGGGATCAATGTAGAGAAGAGTCTTTTTAATTGGGGATTCAGGCAATACCTATATAGTATCCACGATGTATACTATATTAATACCAAATTAATATTATATTAAAATACAAGTCAGAAATACGCTTGGACAATTTTCTCTACCTATTTTGTTTCCTAAAATTCCCTTAGCATATATGCATGCCAATTGCCATGGGGCATTATTCTTTCTCAATGATTTTCGACTGAAAAATATATGCACTCGCAGTTCATTATGAATCTAATTAAATAATTTGTTGCCCTTAATTTTTGATTTCTAAAGTTTAATGAATTTGGATGCTTTCACAATTGATGGGGAAAATGTGTTCTGGTTAGATAGAATCAGAGTTTGAAGAGGAAAATATCTCTAAGTGTATTATTTGGTAATTCAGTAAAGCAATTACATGGATTAGAACAACATAAACGATCAACTAAGCTTAGGTTAATTCAGTTGGTTGACAGGTAAAATAGTTAACTATGCTAATAGACTGAGTAAAAGAAAGAGGAAGCTTCTAGCTTCGTGAAGGAGAGGATAGTAGTGAGCTATCACAGTGACAATAGCTTGATATCAACTTAGGTGACAAGAGCTCACTTAGGTGACAGGAGCTTGTACTCTAACATCCCCCTCAAGTGCAAAGAGGAGTCGATCACTTTGAGCTTGTGCATCAGATAGTAGAAAGAATTAGAGGGCAGAACTTTAGTAAAGATGTCTCCTACTTGTTCTGAAGAAGGAACAAAACTTACTTCCAATTGCTTCAGTAAAATTTTGTACCTAATAAAGTGTAGATCATTTTCAATATGTTAAGTTCTTGCGTGGTTGATTGGATTGACTGTTATTGATGTCGCTCCCTGGTTATCACACCAGATAATTGGTGTTTTGGACAAAGTTATATGCAACTTAGATAGTAAATATTGAATCCAGGACAATTCAGAAGCTGTATTGGCTAGTGAGTGATACTCACTTTCAGTACTTGACCTCGAGACCGCCTGTTGTTTCTTAGCTGACCAAGACACCAAATTTCCTCCCAGAAAAATAGCATAGCCTCCAGTTGATTTTCTATCATCAACATCATATGCCCAGTCAGCATCCGAGTAGGCTATCAACGCTGGTGTTCCCTGAAATGGAGTGATAAGAAGTCCTTTAGATAAGGTTCCCTTTAAATACCTTAGGACACGTTTGCAGGCCTGCCAATGTATTGAAGTTGGCTTGGAGACATATTGACTGGGTTTTGTTGACAATAAAAGACACATCTGGTCGAGTTATGGTGAGATGCTTTAGAGCTTCCATAATGCTCCTATACTCAGTTGCATCACTCAATAATTCTCCACCTCCTGCGCTGAGTTTGGTAGAAGAAGTTACTGGTGTGATGCAAGACTTAGCACAACTCATTGCAACCCTTTTTAGAAGATCAGAAGCATACTTACTCTGGGTAAGATAAAGTCCTTTGCTGTTCTTACCAGCTTCAATGCCCAATAAATGGTGCAAATGTCCCAGATCTTTAAGAGAAAACTCTGTATTCAACTTGTGCACAAACTGATTAATAAGAGCACAGTTATTTCCTGTTACCAATATGCATCGACATATACCAAAAAGTATATAAGATGACTAGATTTATTAAGAACAAATATAGAGTTATCTGACTTTGAGTTGACAAAACCCCAATGCAACAAAAAGCTCTTTAACCTGTCATACCAAGCTCTTGGAACCTAGTTTAAGCCATACAAGGCCTTCCTTAGCTTACAAACATATCTAGGTTTCTGAGCATCAACAAAGCCTTTTGGCTGCGACATGTAGACTATCTCCTCAAGCATGCCATTAAGGAAGACATTATCTACATCAAGCTGTCTAATGCTCCAACCAAAACTCACAGCAAGAGTCAGAACTATTCTCACTGCTGTCTGTTTCACTTCTGGACTAAAAGTTTTACTAAAGTCTACTCTAGGGGTTTGAAGAAACCCTTTAGCTACCAAGCCAATAAGGTTTGGTTGATAGATGTGGCAGGTTGCAGAGATAAGGTTTGATTGACAGACTTAGCAGGTTTGGTAGGCTTAGCAAGCTTGACATGTTTGGCAGGTTGTAAAGGTAAGATTTGATTAATAATTTAGAAACTGGCTTGTATTTATTTATGGGCATAAAATCACTCGAGGTGACTGAACTAGAAGAATTAATAGGTTGAGAGTTAGGATAGAAAACATTATCACAAAATTGAACATTATTTTGAATTAAAAGAATTAAACTATCAGAAACATATTGACAAGGAGAAGAAGAAGATGTACCTGTACTTCTGTTTACAAATTGTGAAAATAAAGAAGGTGTATTTTGACTAGATGACAATTTTGAAGTGTCGAAAACTGAATTAGGTAAGTGAGTAACAGTAGACAGTTTTAAATCTACTATTGTTAAGAGAACTATTGATATTCATGATTTCAGCATTGGGAAAAGACTTCTCATTAAAGATAACATTACTAGCAATATAAATTCTTCCTGTGGATGCCAATGCTTATATCCCTTATGATCTGAGGAGTAGCCAATGAACAAACACAAAGAAGTTCTATAATCCATCTTATGAGAATTATACAGTCTCAGATGTGGAAAACAAGCACACTCGAAGGTTCTTAAGAAGTGCAAATATGGGTTTCTCTGAAAAATCTCAAAAATCTCTTAAGAAGTGCAAACATGTGTTGACATCCTGTTTATCAGATATGTAGCAGCTGAAATTGCATGCAACTAGAAGGAAATGAGTAAAGCTGCTTGTGCCAATAATGTCAAACCAGATTCTGTAATATGTCTGTGTTTGCACTCCACTCTTCCATTTTGATTGTGAGTGTGTGGACAAGAATGCCTAAAAACTATCCCCTCAGATTCAAGATGTTTTGAAAAGGCTCTAAATTCACCACCAAAATCATATTGAACAATTTTAATAGATGATTCAAACTATTTTTCAGCTTGCTTTTTAAAGATAGCAAAGATACTTATGGTTAATGATTTGAGTTTAAGAGGGTAGATCCAAGCAATTCTATAATAAATCAACAAAAATGATGTAGCATTTAAATCTCTCAAGAGAAACTGTAGGTGAAGGACCCCACAGATCTGTGTGAACCAATTCTAGGAGTTTAGTTGCTGTAGTTTCAGACAAAGGATGAAACCGTTTGTGACTTTTCCATATTGGCAAGAGTTGTAGAAATATAAAGTATTCTTAGAGGGTCTTTTGGCTTCATGAAGCATTTGTGCAATGATTTTAGTTGTAGGGTGTCCCACTTTTCTATGCCACACATTCATATCAGTGGAGACATAATTAGATAGCGTAAAAGATTTGTTTATTGAACCAGATTGGTTGACATTACATGGTATTTTTACAGATGAAAGAGAGTAGCAACAGTTCACCGAGTTCTTGAACAAATATGAAGTTTATTATAGAAAAGATAGACAGAAAGATCCTGAAAATCAAAAGGCAAAACAGAAAAGCAGCTTAGGTTCCAAGCAAAAGCACCATCTTTTCTTTTCACAGGCCAACACACCTTATACGTGCCATCTTCAAGCAATCCTTTGAGCAAAAAAATTTCGTGAGCTCGTCCTTAACCAAAACATAGTCAACATGAAATTCAAGAAAAACATTGTTATCTTTGGTAATTTTGGAGACAATAATCAAAATTTTCTTGATTTTAGGCACTTTAAGAAGATTTCTGAGTTTTAGATTTTTGTGTTTACAAGAGATGTGGAGGAACCAATGTGAGAAATTTCTAGTTTCTTACCATTGCCTACTGCCATTTGCTCATGACCTGCATATTCTGTAGCAACATGAAAATTTTCCAATTTTGAGGTTACATGATTTGTTGCACCACTGTCAGCATACCAGGCTGAATCATTGATAGTTTCTGGTGTTGCAAGATAGGCAGAACGACGTGAAACTTGATTTTGATTAGACTGAAAGCTTTGAGCATTAGAAAATTGACCACTGAAATTTTCTCCTCTAGTGCTTTGATAGTTCCTGTCAAACCTGAAATAACAAACAGAGGCAGTATGCCCCATCTTACCACATATTTCACAAATTGGTCTTCCACCATTTCCTCTTCCTTGAGCTCCTCTTCTTCGATTGAAGTTTCCTCAACCAAAATTTTGAGACTGAAACATTCCTCCTCTTCCAAGATTATAGTTGTCTATTTTGTTATTGGTGTTCATCACCATATTATCTGAAGCTTTAACAATAACTTCATTTTCAGCAGTGATTCTCTCATCCTGCTTTCGTGGCTCATCAAAAGAGCTTGGGCATCTTCAATAGAGAGAAAATCTACTCTTTAGGTCATATTCACTACAACTGAGTCAGACTCAGTGCCTAATCCATTTAGAATATACAAGATTAGGTCTTGTGCACCAATTAGCTGTCTTGCTGCAACCAGGTTATCAGGAAGTAACCTTACTTTGTCATAATAATCTGCGATGCTGCAATTCCCTTTCTCGATACTTTGTAGAAGAGACTTTACCTATAACATTACTGCTTTCGATTGACTACCAAAGATTCTCTTTAAAGCTTTCCAAAGCTGATTAGAAGTATTGTAATGAATTACTGATGTAAGAATCCTCTCTGACATGGAGGATATCATCCAACTCAAAAGGAGTTGATCATTTCTGATCCGCTGAATGGAAACTGGATTTGTTGCCCATCTTCTCTTGTTTGTGCAGGAGCAGCCTTAATTCTAAGAAGATACTCATCAAGACCGTGACCAATCACAACATGAATAATCTGTACTTTCCAAAGAAATTGATTTTCTCGATCAAGCTTAATGGACATGATAGAACCGAGTGAGCTTGAGAATGGATTACCTGTGTTATTCACCATTTCTTCTCTTCTTCAAGTTTTTCGTGCTCTGATACCAAGATAGAATCAGAGTTTGAAAAGGTAAATATCTCTCAGTGTATTATTCAATGATTCAACAAAAAATTACAGGGATAAGAACAACATATATATAGACTCACAACTCTAAGTAATAAACTGATAATCGATCAACTAAACTTAGGTTAAATCAGTTGGTTGACAGGTAAAACAGTTAACTATGCTAACATACTAAGTAATAGAAAGAGGAAGCTTCTAGCTTCGTGAAGGAGAGGATAGCAGTGAGCTATCACAGTGACAATAGCTTGATATCAACTTAGGTGACTATAGCTCACTTAGATGACAACAACTTGTACTCCACCAGGGTTTTAGTTTTTATTCTTTTTATCTTTGTTCAGTAATGATAAATCCAAAGGATGATTTATATACATACAAACAAATATACAAGTTCTCAACATCAATTTAGTAACTGGTAGTTTTTTTAAACTTTGTAAAAATATATAAATTTTCATGATACATCATATTTTTGTTATTAGGAAAAATTACACTTTACTTCTTCAAATTATCACTAGTCTGCACTTTAAACTCTAAATTTTTAAACGTTACGATTTAAAATTTCAAACATGCAAACCTAATAAATTAATCCCTCCAGTAAACTCCGCTTCGTATTCTATCAAAATTTACAAAAAATATGGCATGTTTTTGACAAAACTGAAATTACGTCATTTTGCTTAAACCTACATCCAACGTGTTCTTCCCAAACACTTCTATGCATGACAACTTTCCTTTTCTTGGAAGTTGTCTGCCATGTTTCATAAGCCAATCTTTGGACTATGTAGAATAAAACGAAGTGCCCCTTGTTTTAAAGAGAGGAGGATGAATTATTCACATTTCATGTGATGATCAGAGGTAGATGGAAAGATAAGTAGCAGCAATTCTAAGGATTTCCCAAGGGAAAATAGAGATGTCTTCTACGTTAACCGTAATATATAGAGATACCAATGTAATTTGTTAGAGTCATTCGGTCTAGGTGCTACATGAAGAACATAAGCCATATGAAGGAACAAAAAGATCTAAGATGTAGAAGATCATATGATCTTATCAAGAATTGTTCAATTTGATAAGTAATCTAGTATTGAAAATAAATAATAAAAAATTCCCATGGGTATATAAAAAATTCAAGCACTTAGTATATAGAAGAACCAACTAATAGTTTGATATATATAAATGACACATCTAGTACTCCATTAACAGGGATAAAGTTTAGAAAAACAATGATTTTAGCATTATTACAGGCAATACAAATTAATGAAGCCTGAAGAATTAGTATCATGACAAATGTTGGGATGAGAATACAACTTCTCCCTCCACCCTTCTCCCTTTCTCCATCTCTCTCTCTCTCTCTCTCTGTAACTCTATAACGCAGCTGCCTTTAAGATTTTAAAACTCACCAATTATACACGATTCACTTATACTTCTACCATACATATTGAGTTAGTGTTTTCGATTGTGAATGATGTATTAAAGATATTGCTTGCAAAAAGATTATTTTATAAAAATGAAGCAAATAAATTCCATGTAGTAACAGAAACATGGGCAAACACAGAGTGAAGTTGTGAAGTAGAAGAAGAAACTTGAATAATTATGGTAAAAGTGATATTATATATATATACTAGTTGACATGTTTGTGCTTCGCACGTATTCAACCAATTTAAAATGTGTGGTACATGTGTTGTGGAAAATGAAATGTTTATATCGGGTGAAGTAGTGGGAGAAATAGACATAAATGGAATAGTGGAGCTAGGAAAATTATAAGTTGTAGAAGAAGAGGATATACCTGAGTGATGAGGGGCAACAATGTTGCCTTGTGTAGGCCAAGTAGCGGTAGATGCCGGTGTAGATGAGTCCTTGATTGAGTCTGTACTAGATGTAGAATTATATGATGGAATATGAAAATAGGTAGGTGTAGGAGATGGTGAAACATGAGTAGAGAGCATGGTAGAGTAAGAGAATTATGTTTCATTAAAAAGGACACTTCTGGATATGTAGATTCTTCCAAAATTAGATTCTAGATAGACATAACCTTTATGTGAAATACTGTAGCCAATGAAGATGCATTTAATGGTATGAAATGTGAATTTGTGTTGATTGTAGGGTCTGAGGTAGGGAAAACATGCACAACCAAAGACTTTGAGCATGATATAGTCACATGTTTTAGAAAAGAGGATATTGTAAGGTGTTTTGTGCTGTAAAACAAGAGTAGGAAGAAGGTTAATGAGATAGACAAAAGTGGTGAAAACTTCCCACAAAAAAGACAAAGGTAGTTTAGCATGGGCAAGGATGGAGATACCTTTTTCAATTATGTCTCTGTGTTTTCTCTCAACTCTCTCATTCTGCTAGTGAGTATGGCGACAAAGATGTCTAGAAGTGATGCTTAGTTTGTGCATAATGGGAGCTAGTTTTATGATTCACCCCCAGTCAGTTTGGAGGCATATGATTTTAATGCCAAAGGTTCTTTCAACATAGTTATTGAAGTTATGAAAGTTTGATGTAAGTCAGACTTGAATTTTAAAGGAAAGATCCAAGTGTATCTCTAAAGTCATCAATGAAACTTACATAGAATTTGAATCCATCTTTTGATAATAAGAGGGCATGACCCCAGACATCAGAATGCAATAACTCAAATGGTTCAGTTGCTTTGAAATTTGATAGAGGGAAAGAAAATTGGTGGTGTTTACCCAAAGCACACGAGTCACATAAAGTAAGCTTGTTTTTATTAAAATGAGATTAATTTACAAGCCTACAAACATGACCTAACACAATAGAAGTGGGGTGTCTAGGTGTCTGATGCTAGATATTGACATTATTTATATAGCTGACTAACAGAATTGTGAAACTTAGAACTAGGACTAACAGATTTATGAAAAGCCTGTGGAATGGACTGAGTGACTGAGTTGTTGTAACTTCTGTTTGATGAAGGGGAATTGGTATAGACCTCTTTCAAGGACACCCTGCAACAGAACCTCGTATTCTTGTCCTTAATAAAGCAAAACTTATTGTCAAATTCAACAATGATAGGATTAGTGCAGGTTAATTGAGACATACTAATTAGATTTTTAGCTACTAATGGAACACAAAACATTGACTTAAATGATAAAAACCTGTTTTTATGTAGAGGGAATATAAGAGTGACAATGTGTGAAATTTTGAGTAACTTACCGTTGCCTATCGTTAGCTTACTCTTACCTTTGTAGTCACTTTTAGTAGAAAGGTTGGACAAGTTAGGGGCTACATGTGTGTTGGCTGTACTGTCCATATACCAGGCTGTTTCATCAACTGAGTTGAAGGATGTCATGTTTGCTGAAGGAGTCCTTTGAGTGAGGTAGTGATCCTGAGAGTTCTAAGAGGGATTGCTGTTGTTGTTAAGGTCAGGCACTTGAAAATCCTGATTGAATATGTTGTAACAAGTGGCCATAACAGGCGCTAGAATAATGATTGGTATTTGAGGATTTGGTGCATTGTTGACATTGGTGTTTGCAGGTACTGTGTGATCGATTGTTTCAGAGTTTAAAGCTGCATTAACAGGGCTCGAGCTTGAGCTGGGTTGAGTTGCCATTGGAGATAAAAGATGCAGAGAGGTTTGGCTCTGATACCAAGTTAAATAAGAAGAAGAAGATACACTAAAGGGCCTTTTTGAATATATTGAATAATCGCAGAGAGAATTGATACAAATGAATGACTTAACCTAATAGATATATGCGAGACACTGCCAAGGTGGTAGATGAGTTCCTGATGAAGAAGTCACTGTGCATGGCGTGCTCTCGAGTCTATCTTTAGACAGAATACTTGTAGAAGAAGGAGAAGATCTGTTTAGTGTACTAATGTGAGCTTGTAGACTGAATTTTTGATAAACACACACACACACACACACACACACACACACACACACACACACACACACACACACACACACCTCTCTCTCTCTCCCTCCCTCCCTCCCTATGTAACTCTATAACTCAACCGCCTTTACCTCAGGAAAAAGATTTCCCTTCCTCCCTCTGTAACTCTATAACCCAGTCGCCTTTACCTCTGGAAAAAGATTTTAAGACTCACCAATTATACAAGATTCACTTATATTTCTATCGTACATATTGAGTTAGTGTTTTTGATTGTGAATGGTGTATTAAATATATAGCTTGCAAAAAGATTATTGGTAAAAGTGAAGCAAATAAATTCCTTGCAGTAACGGAAACATGGACAAACAGAGAGTGAAATTGTGATGAAGAAGAAAAAACTTGCATAATCATGGTAAAAGTGATAGAGACACACACACTAGTTGACATGTTCGTGCTTTGCACGTATTCAACTAATTCAAAATGTATATATAATTTTAAATTAATATTAACGTTGAAATAAATACACCATCATCTTTAAAAATTATTCTACATCTAAATTAAAAGTAAAATAGTTATAATAATAGCTTGTTTATAATACTAAAATTTTAGTTCTATTTGAAATGTATATAAAATAGTTTTATTTTACCAATTTGTCATATTTTTAAGAAACAATTATACCATTTTAAGAGATAGTTTCTCGTATTCAATATGTATTAATGTCATGAATATTTATGTTACTGATAACATAAATATTATAGAATATTTAATTTATAAATTTATAATAAATAAATCATTATTAACTTATAATTAAATATTAATAATAAAAGATCTTGAAATCAATCTAAGAATACTCATATCTCTAAGTATATAGAATTATAAAAATATTTTATTTTACTAACTATAAAAAAATTATTGTTGGATAGAAAACACTTTATGAAATGAATTAAATGATAAAAAAGATGAAATACCTAATTTATGCTATATTTTAATAGACTTTAAAGAGAAAAAAGAAGAATTAAAAGTTTCTCGCCTTTGAGTCACTTTTAATATAACTAGGCCAACGTTACATGTGTTGTACGTATCATTTCAAATTAATATCAAATAAAAATCTCTACATTTATAATATATTCATAACCAAATATAAAAAAAATAGATAAAAAACATTTTTTTGTATAAATATTATTTTATATACAATATTCAATCATCTGTAATATACTAAGAACATTAAGTGAATTGATATTGCATTTTAGGGAAAATTCACTTTACTCCCTCAAATTATGAGTAATAAATAGTTTAATAAAGTATTATACTTTAAACCTTGAACTATACAGAAACTATATTTTAAATCATGAAGCAAATTATTTCAATTCTTCTGTTAGCTTTAGTGAAACGACGTTGTTTTAATATACTAAAAACATCATTTTTCTTATTACCCAAATACCAACACCCACAACCAAACACCCTTATTCCTAATTCCTCACGATTTCTTCATTTCTTTCTTATAAGAAAAACCAGGTTTCTGTCACAAAGTTTTAAGCCGCCCCTCTTTTTTGATTCTTATGTACTGGAAAGCTAATTGTAAAAATGTATAAGGTTTTCTTACAAACATAGATTATGATACAGAGAGGCAACACCAAGATGACAACATTTGGGGTCCTAAACCAGTGATATGGTTGTTTGATATGCGCTCAATCTCCCACATCTTTGCTTGCCATTCCAAAGGCTTCAACATTTTCTTCTGGCACCTGGATTATGCATGTTTTGTTTGTGAGAAAATCTGACAGAATTTTTTTTTACCTTTTGGGGTTTCCCTCTAATTCACAAAAATCCCTTTTAAATGCATTTACCAATTTTATCATGAATGAAATAAAAATTTTTTGAATATTGGGTCTAGTTTTAAGAAGATGGGAAGAAACTTGAAGATAATTTGTTTCTAGGAGCTTCTTTCTGATACGTATTTCTCACCAAGCCCATAGCTTTGTTTACGAGAAAGAAATAAAGAAATCATGAGGGAGGGAAAAGGGGAAAGTGAATTAAGGATTATGGTGTTTGATTGTGGGTTTATTATATTTGAGTATAAGGGAAACAATGTCGTTTTAAGTGTTTGACAATGACGTCATTCGTAAAATCGATGCATAAACTAATGAAGTTTACTTCAAGGTTTAAAGTGTAATTTTTATATAGTTTAAGGTTCTGAGTGTAATGTTCTGAAGTTTAGGGTTTAAACTATTTCTTACCCATAGTTGAGGGAGTAAAGTAGATTTTTTCATATATATAAAAGATTCTTCTCATTATTATTTCATTCCAAAAGCTATGTTTCAAAAGTCATATTCCAATAGTCACTTTATAATTGTTATATTTTGACACATCTTTGTTAAGGTGGATAAAATTGTCCAAAAATAATTCTCTCCTACTCCGACATTTTAATATAGTATAGAATAATTCTTAAAACGTGTAACACACGTAATAAATTAAATAGCAAAATTTTAATTAAAATAATGTCTCAAGTTATAAACTAAACAAAAATGTAATTACTCCAAAGTGCAGTGTTTTATATAATATATTTTAACTAACAAAATTACACATATTTTTATATTTTTATCATGCTTATTGTTTTCATATTATACATATTAACATCTCTTATGTTAATATATTTAAGTTATACAATTGATTATATTAAAAAATATACTCTAACAAACGATACTATAAGACATAACTAAAAATAAAAAAATGTAAAAACTGTTACTCAATTTATCCAAGGCGATACATAAAAATTTAAAAGATTTAGTTATTAGGTATATATGGTACAATTTAAGAATTTATAAATATAATTTAGTTAAACTATATTGTCTAAAAAAAATTAAATGTATCATTCATTAGTCAATTTAAAATCATTAGTTGTTAATCTTAAATTTATGAAGGACGTTTAAGCAATTTCATGAAATATAAAAGGCAATTCATGTATAACATATTTCTCATCACTTAACTCCATTTATGTTTACTATATATATAATAAAATATTAAAATGTGGAAGAACGGGGAAAAAAAATTTGGACGATTCTACCCACTTACTTTTTGACTTATAAAAAAATGTTCTTAAAGAAATACACTTGGGATGTTTTTATTAGTTTATTAATTTACCTCAGTTTATTTTATTTATTAAAATATTAAAAAAATTTAATCTCAAATACTTCTTTCTTTGTTTGTATTTTTTTACAATTATTAATACCATATAAAGGTTTTTGTTATTCATCGCATTAACTGAAAAATTATTTATCCTTTACACTTTTTGAAAAATTATAAGTGCTTAAATTCCTGTACCTAATAGGTATTTTAATTAGGATTTTAATATTTAAATAGGTATTTCTTACCCTAAAGGAATTTAGTTATTTTTTACTCATGAAAGAGTCATAATTATTACTTTACTTTTGGACTATATTATTTCTTTAACGGTCTTGCTTTCTTTAAATATTTATATTGAACGGAGGAACAATTTTAGTATTTATTTACTTCAAATTATAACATGAAGATATAATTTGTTAAGAAAAAGTACACAGTGGTTTCATTTTTTAATTTTAAATTGAACTTTCTTCACATGACATATATAATATCTTTAGAAAATACAATTGATTAAATCACATATATCGCACGTGAGTAATCAAACATGACAGAATGATAGTTTGTTACATAATGTAAACATAATAGCCTTATATATATTGTCCAAGTTCTAAGTACACAAATCTTCTAATATCTTTGTTCTTGTTGGTTTCAGCCCCGATTAAGTATGAGTTTGATATACTAATACTGCATTATTTATCTATTGGGTCAAAACTGTGTATAAACAATTCATTAAATGGTATTTCAATGTTAACCTATCAATATATCATTCATATACTTTTGTTAGTTTATTTATATGTGACATATGTAATCAGACAGTGTCTCAGTGTTACATTATCAGTACATCAGTGAAATACTTGGATAGAACATGTATATAATTCAAATCATATAATGATATTTCAAAGATACATCATTAGTATCTTATTGAAATACTTTCGTAAAAATCTTTACATAACATATTAAAATAACGATCAATCAGTAAAAAACTATTAGTTAATCGTTGACGTACTTTGGACATATATATATATGATCCTAAGCAATTATGAGTATTTCAGGATACACTATTAGTACATCATTAAATTACTTTGTACATACCTATTCCAACGATCCAACTTAGAATAGTCAAAATTAACGAAACCATGTAAAAAGAGAATTTTCAAAAAAATAATCAAATAACAGTTGATTGAAGTATCGAGGTAACTTTTAAATGTTAAGAAGAGATATTGTACGTTTTGATCCCTAATAGTGCCCGTGAGGTTAGAGTCTGCAGGCAAACGTCGTCTCAGTTGCTAAATCCATGAGGATTTCGCTAAAGAAATTCATGAATTTCGATGGGAGGACTACGTGAATGACCCTGTTTTAAAGGTCCAATTGTAAATGGACATATAAAGTTTGTAGCAGCAAATGACTCGTACTCTCTTTCAGTTATTTTCAGCAAAATCTCTCTCTTAGTCTCTATCTATCAATCAATCTATGTAACCACCCACCATCACGTTGTTTTTTTGTCTCTCTAATTAGTTGTGTAATTATATCTAATACTGAGGATAAGAGAAATTGGTTTTGCAGGATAAATCGTGGCAGACATATAAGAAAGCGAAAGGGCTTTCTTCAACTAGTCATGTTTTAAGATTAAGAAAATAAAAAATGGCACATGGTTGAAAATTAATCCTTGGACACCCTCACACAATAATAACTCACCATCACTTAACTACCTCGATTTTCATGCCATTACCCTGATTCTATTTGTCAAGGTCCTTTATCTTCCCTGATTAGGAGACCTGCGACCATGGACGATGAGCTTCCCAGCTATGGACAGAGAGTTTCACGGCCATGATGTGGAGTTTCTCTGTGATGGACATATAGGTTCAGAGCTATGAACGGCGAGCTTCATGGCCTAGAAAAGAATTAGGGATGAGAATTAGGGATGACGATATGGAAAAGAAATGAATTAAAAAAATGTAAATATATTATTACAGTATATGGCAGCTTCTGTGGTATTGTGCCAGTATGGTATCTTTGATAACTCAAATGTGTGCGGGTGCTTGAAATATGTACTGAGGGCATCTCAAATGTGTGTTGATTATTAAAATACTTCAAATGTGTTTGTTTGACGTATCTCATTATTCTACAAATTTAGGGGTGGATACGGTTCGGTTCGGTTAATGACTTAAAATCGAACCAAAACATTCGGTTCGGCTATATGCCGAACCAAACCTAACCGTGAGGCTTAGAAGAATCGAAACGAATCATGAGTTTTGGTTCGGCGGTTAGGTGACACCTATTCGGCTCGACTTATATATTGAGGGGTTTGATCAAAACGACGCCGTATAGAAGGTAGTAGTTCAGAAATATACATGAGTTACAAAACGACGTCGTTTAACATTATAAGTTTTGGTTTGATTAAAAAATTGGACTTTTTCTGAATGAACAGAAGTTTCGGTTTGGCAGCTCTGCCGAACCGAACCGCAGGGACCTAAAGAACCGATCGAACCGACTATTTTTAGTTTGGGATAATTTTGAACACCCCCATACAAATTTGAGGTGCCATGATGAGTTGGGCATTTGAAAGTGAAGATTGACCCTGTCTAATGAGATGAAATTTGCACCAAGACTTCCATAAATAAGATGAACTATTCACTGCAATATACTAAAAGTGTACAACAATTGTGACTTCATTCCAGAATACCAGGTCCTTGATCCTTAAGTCACTCTCAACCTGATCAAGGCAAAGATCCTCCCTCGCTATCTTGCCCTCGAATGCTTTGTTGCATTTGAATTCCACAAGAAAATATATGGACATCTTCGATAGGAATGTTAAAATCACCAATGAGTCCCAATACCCGTGGGGACGATCCCCAAATAGGTAAAGTCTTAGTAAATAAATGGGTGACCGATAAAGGCGATTGCAAAAAAAAAAACCCATGTGGTATGGATCGATGATAGATTATAATAGTCTCAGCCTCATCTCTGCTCCATTTATTTTTATATATTTTAATACATGAAAGCCAAAACCCAACATCTCAACCCCACGCTTGCACTAAGCTTTTTTAATTCCCACGCTACACTAGAACTTAGTCATCAAAGAAGATAATTCCTATGTTCTTCTTCTTTTTAAATCACCTTCATTGATTTTACAACCATCATTCTCTCTTCGTTCTTTGTCATCCTCCTCGCCTCTGCCACCACATTAGGCCTGATCTGAGAAATTATACACATAATTCAAGCATATAGCAATAGATGATGAAATGAGACAGTGATGAGGTAAACATATAGAAGTGGGATGAAAATTGGGAGGCTGCCTCGCCCCATTGACATGCCTAATCTTGGACTACTTTTATGACCTTCTTAGGAAGAACAAATATTCCTGCCCAGTAATTTTGGATTACTAGCAAGACGGGGTAGAAGACTGCAACCTACTAGCAAAAGACAAGTATTTGGACCCCACGAGCTGACTCTATAAGTGATCATGTCTACTAATATAGTAAAATCCAACAGTGTCCAACTTAGAAGAAATCAGAGACATGCAAATATATCTTGACAGTGAAATACCTTCCTGACAATCAGTCAAAGTTTTAATCTGATGCTGAACTTCTATTGGAATTCCTGAGAAAAATACTTAATTCTTATCCAAGTTAGACTGAAGACCAGTCAATGCTTCAAATAGCTGCATACTATCCTGAATAACCTTAATTATTTGGTAGGAAAAACCATAACTATTTTTTTTATAACAAAAGCAGATTATATTAAGATGAATAAAAGAGAATATAACTAGGGTGATCTACGCAAGGAGTTGAGTATGGAGGACATGATCGTGAGGCTGAGGATTGAGGAAGATAACCCAACTAGCCGAGCAAAAAAAGGAAGACACCATCGAGTAGTGCTAAAAAGGGTAATTATAAAAATGCATTAAAGGTAGTTGTTGGATGTGCGGTAAAGTCGGACACTGAGCGAATGATTGACGTTACAAAAAGGACCAAAACAATGGTAACCACCCCGAGAACAGCAACAAAGGGAACCATACAAACATGATGGAGACGATGATTTATGTGTTATGGTTTCTGAGATATGTATGATCACTGACACCAAAGATCGGTGGGTTGACACTGGTGCTACGAAGCGCGTGTGCAGTGAAAAGTCTTTATTTCCAGCCTATCAATAGGTTGAAAATGGTGAAGTTCTCTATATGGGGAATGCCCCAAAGGCTCCTGTAAAGGGAAAAAGAAATGTTGTGTTGAAGTTCACCTCCGGGAAAAAACTCACTCTCCTCAACGTTCTCCACGTGCCTAAAATTCGTAAGAACTTATTTTCAGGATCTCTTTATGTAAGAGTGGATTTAAACTTGTGTTTGATGCTGAAAATTTTATTCTAACTAGGGGACTGATGTTTGTTGGAAGGGTTATAGTTATGATGGTCTCTTTAAACTTAATGCTGCTATTAATGAAAATTATGCAACTTCCGTTTATATTGTTGAGTTGTCTAATAATTGGCATGCTAGACTAGGACATGTTAATTATCAATCCATTTTTATTATGATTAATTTAGAATTTCTGCCTAGATTTAACCTAGAAAAAGGGAATAAATGTAAAATCTGCGTAGAATCTAAATTTGTAAGTAAATCATTTAAATTTATAAAAAGAACAAATGAATTACTTGATTTGATACATAGTGATTTATTTGATCTCAAATTAACACCTAGTGGGGGAGTTAGAAAATACTTTGTTATGTTTATTGATGATTTTAGTAAATATTGTTATGTATATTTGCTTCACACAAAATATGAGACTTTGGATATGTTTAAGACATAAAAGTCTGAAGTTTAAAATCAACTTGGTAAGAAGATCAATGTTCTTAAATCTAACTAAGGTGGAGAATATCACTCCACGATGCTCACTAAATTCAGTGTTCACCATGAAATAGTGCATCAAACTACTGCACCTTACACGCCTCAACAGAATGGGCTGGCTGAAAGGAAAAATAGAACTCTGAAGGACACGGTGAACTGTATGTTAAATAGCTTCGGACTACCCCAGAATTTATGGGTGGAGGCCTTATTTTACGGCTAACAATATACTAAACATGATTTCACATAAGAAGAGTAATAAGTCTCCTTATGAAATGCAAAAGGGAAGTTGTCTTCCTATAAAATCCTAAAAATGTAGGGGTGTCTTGCAAATGTACAAGTACAGTTGTCAAAGAGAGTCAAGCTTAGACCTGAGACTGTAAACTGTGTTTTTATTGGATATGCATGTAACAGTGCTGCATGTGGCTTTTTGGTGATTAAGTCAGAAATTGCTGACATAAGTACCAATATTATAATGGAGTCTGTTAATATTGAATTCTTTGAGAATGTGTTTCCATTTAATGAAGGAAGACACAGTCAAACTGTCAAACGAGGTTTAGAAGAAAGTTCTTCAATAGCTCATATTGATGAAGAATCTGAACCTGAGCCTAGAAGAAATAAAAGAGCTAAAACGAATACCTCATTTGGTCTAGAGTTTATATCATCTTGACGGAAGCCAGACCTCAAACTTATAAAGAGGCGGTGTCTAACCCTGAAGATCCTTTTTGGAAGGAAGTAGTAGACAATAAGATACATTCCATTATGCAAAACAACATATGGATGTTGGTTGATCTCCCTCTTGGGAATAAACTAATAGGCTTTAAATGGATCTTCAAAAAAAATCTTAAAGCTGATGGTACTATTGAAAAGTACAAAGCTCGGTTGGTAGACTTTTTCGATACCTATTCTCCAATGACGAGAATCACATCCACAAAATGCTGTTTGCACTTGGTGCATTACATATTTGAGAAATTCAGCAAATGGATGTAAATACTGCTTTCTTAAATGGAGAATAGGTGGAAGAAATCTATATGGAACAACTTGAAGGGTTCGTGGTTAAAGGCCAATAACGAAAGGTATGTAAACTTGTTAAATCCATTTTATGGGTTGAAACAAGCGCCAAAGTAATGGTATGCAAGTTTGATCACACTATGTTATCTAATGACTTTAAGATAAATGAGTGTGATAAATGTGTCTACGTTAAGCATACTAGTGATCAGATTGTCATAGTATGCTTACATGTAGATGACATGCTCATATTGAGAATGCATAAGGATATAACATCCTCTACCAAGAGGATGTTAAGTTTCAATTTTGACATGAAAGATTTAGGTCTAGTAGATGTCATTCTTGAAATTTAAGTAAAGTGAACTAAAGATGAATACATCCTTACTCAATCCCATTAAGTAAAAAAGATCTTAAAAAGGTTTGGGCAATTTGAAAGCAAACCAGAAGTAACTCATTTTGACCCAAACTATAAGTTTAGGAATAATGATGGAGCTTGAGTATCTCAATTGAGCTACTCACAAATAATTACAGTATAATGTATATCATGAATTGCACTAGGCCTGATATAGTCTATTTAGTAGGAAGGCTTGTAAGATTAACAAGTAATCTTGGGGCATGATCACTGGAGTGCATTGGTCAGAGTACTAAGGTACTTGAAGTTCACAACGAACTACGGATTGCATTACTCAAACTATCCACATGTGATAGAAGGATTTAGTAATGCCAATTGGATTTCTGACAATTTAGAGACTAAATCTACTAGTGGATATATTTTACCCCTAGGTAGTGGATCTATCTCGTGGAGGTCTACTAGCTCGTTCAACTATGAAATCATAATTCATAGCTTTGGACAAGGCTTGCGAAGAAGCAGAACAACTTAGAAATTTTTTGGAAGATATTCCAGTATGGCCAAAACCTGTGTCG
Source organism: Datisca glomerata (assembly GCA_003255025.1). NCBI lineage: Eukaryota > Viridiplantae > Streptophyta > Magnoliopsida > Cucurbitales > Datiscaceae > Datisca > Datisca glomerata. The sequence goes on along the minus strand of QANY01001302.1, from coordinate 106,063 downwards.
GCAATATGTGTCCATTGTGACAACATGACTGCGACCTTTAGAGCAAAAAATAATGTGTATAATGATAAGTTTAGACATATTAGATGGAGACATAATACGTTAGACTTAATATGGTTAAAGGAAAATCTTGTCGATCCTTTCAAGGGAACTAATAAAGCAAACATCGAGGGAATTGAGACTAAAGCCTATTCAATGAATCATTCAGGTGGTAACCTAACTAAGTTGACTGGAGATCCCATGATCTAGATTCAATAGGCAAACTGGCAGGGATGATTCACGTTGACACACTAAAGATAGTGTGTTGTCTGTCGACGTAAAATGGTATACTTAATTATTTAATGACGTTAATGTCTTGCTTGCATGAGAAGTAGTGACAGAATACTTGTAATCGTTTTCACTTATATGTGAGTAGAAGTGGGGACACTTCTATGAGAGGTCTCAAAGGCTTAGTTGTTGGAATTCATGGCTACACGCAGCAGAAGACGTGGTGGTTTTTTTATAAAATGATAAAATATCGTATCGTCGCAGATCCCAAAGATGAAATTTTTTTATTGAAAAATACTTTTTTAGATTGGATCCATTATATATCTATACATTAAATCTAAGACATACAAATATATGAATTATACATCTTGTAACCTATCGAGCGTCATTGCATACAACAAACTAGTAGTCTAACGAACAACAGATTGCGAGATCCACACCAAGATTTTTCAAGCCAATCCTCAAACACGCTAAGACATGTGTAGGCTGTAGAATAAATCAAAGACACTTTATAGTCTCTAGATGTACTCAAAATATGAGATCTAGAGATTTATGAGACAAAACTCTAAGAGAATTAGGAAAATTCACAGAGCTTTTTGATTAAACTTTATCACGTAATTGCACACTCATTGTAGTTGCAACAATGAGACCAATAAAATAATATTAATATATATCTTATAAGTCAGGGCTCATCAAATTTTTTAGGGATTCACACAAATTAATCAATTAATTACAAATGTGTCAGTGTCACACGGCACTGCAGTGTGCCGTGAAGAGCCAAAGTGCGTATAATATTCTACATGTAAACTAAAAGTGAAATTATAATAATAATAGTTTGTTTACAAGATTAAAATTTTAATGTTATTTGAATAGTATAGAAAATAATTATATTTTATTCAGTTATCATATTCTTAACAAATAATTTAACATATTAAGAGACAGTTTCTCGTATTTAAAATATATTAATGTGTTTTTATAAATTCATGTATATGATTTTTCATGCTATTGATAAGATAAATATTACAAACTATTTAATTTATAAATTTATGACGAACAAATCATTATTGACTTATAATTAAATATTAGTTATAAAAAATATTGAAATCAATCAAACTATCAATAATAGTAGATGAGCAAAAATTACGAAAATTAATTCTACCATGACCAAGACTATAGCTTACTATAACATCAGCGACATAATTATAATTTCTACCAATTCAAACAAGAGAAAAACCACTAGCTTGATTAAACTTGTTATGGACTTTGGCTGCTAAATTAGAAAGCTTCCAATTAGAACAAAGGTTGGACTTGACATATGAAACCACATGTTTAGAGTCACTATTAATTATTCCAGAGCCCCAAAGGAGATGATATGGTCCAGTCAAGTTCAGCCTCAGTTGCCAATAACTCTCCGTGAGAGGAAGAGAAAGCCTAAACCCTCTCCTTAGATTATTTCACCATCTGAAACCCTAGCAATCCACCCTATCGCACAAGCCTTCAACGAGGAGATACGCTGCATCACAATTGATTTTTACTTCACCTAGTATTGGCACTCAGCATCCATTAGCCTTAACAATTGCATCACTTGAGTAAAGTCGATGCAATTCTCCAAAAGATGAAGGATTCCCAGAAGAACACGGTGGTCTAGGCTATTGAGCTGGACAAAGGACTTGAGAATCAACCTCTACAAGAGGAGAATGACGAACACCAAATAAGTCATTTGTATTTTCTTGAAGAAATTTCATCCATGTTTTTCCTGAATACTACTTAGTTTCAATAGGATTTCAGATGTACGTTTTTCCAAATTCCCCAGCACATGAAAATTGTTTCATAATTACTATCTGGATGATTATTTAGGGCTTCTAATTTCTTTTGAATCCAAGTTCCAAAATCAACTACACAAGGAGCTTCTGGATTGAAGTTGAGTTAGGAACTGAACAAACAAAGTTTGCTCTATCTAAAGCTTACGCATTCTATACATCTAAACCAATTAGTTCCCAATATTTTTTATTGAAAAAAATCAGGGATACCATCACGCCCGTAAGCCTTATCAGCTCTTAAACCAAACACAACATGCTTATTACTTCTTCAAAAGAAGTACTATCAATCAACATTTCATCATCCTCGACCCTGACAATCCTACTCACATGATTAAGAACCTAATCCTCATCTGAACTAGAATTTGACTTAAAATTTTCAGCAAAATCTTATTATCATCATGCTGCCACAAACCATCCTTATCCTTTAATCTCAGAATATTTTTCATCATTCTTCTTTTAAGCACAAATTTATAAAAGAAAATAGTGTTCTTTCACCAGATTTCAATCAATTAATTCTAGTCTTTTGACCCCAATAAACTTCTTTTTTCTAAATCCTATTAATATTACAGGTAATGACATTCTCTTTAACTCATCCTCCTCCACCTCATCATCTAATAGAGACAATTCATTCTTTAGTTGATTAAGTAGCATCTTTGGGTTACCTCTAACATTCATATTCCAAATCTTAATATTCTTCTTGCACTCTTTTAGTTTATTAATGAAATTACCCATACTAGCATTAGAACCACACCTCTTCCAACTATGACAAATAACACCATCAAAATCATCCTCAAGTAACCACTCAGCCTCAGGTTTAAATTTTTAGCAGGTTTAGGAAACTTCTTCTCAGGAGAAATGATTAACATATTTCAATTAGAACCGATATTAGGAGGATTTTGAACTTCTAAAGTAGGAAACAAACTTAAGAATGTATCACTAATAAACACTTTTTCTAATCTTTCCTGAATGAAATTTGCCCCATGTCTCCCATTCCTCCAAGTGAAGAAGCTACCCTTTACATATACATCCATAAACCACAATGGTTATTAAAAGAATTAAATTTCTAGCCCTATTAAAATCAAACACATTCCCTCTAGACTTCTCCTCCCTGTTTAGCAAGTCATTAAAGTCTCCTTCTACTAACCAAGGTACATAACTACCTTGGTTAGAGCTGGAAAAATTGTCATATTGAAGCCATCTTTCTCTTAAATCCCTACAACCATAGAAAAAATAACTATACCCCAACCTTCAATCCTTAAATCATGATGTTATTATTATTAGAAATATTTTTTAACATTGACATCCTGGTTCCAATACATCAACATTCCTCCAGACATACCAATTTGGTCAATCACATGAAAATGATCAAACCTCCACCTCCTTATAAAAAACTGAGCCTTAGCCATCTCAATTTTAGTTTCTAAAAGGCAAATGAGATTAGATTTAAACTGGATGAGTGCATCCTTCAATGTGAGAACTATGAGAATGTGAGAACTATGAGATTATTTATCCAAGCCGTGACAGTTCTAAACTCGTAGAGTCATTGGTCCCGAGATGACTTGATTGAGTAAGTAATCCTAACCCCATTATTAGAATATAAATTTGTGTATACTGCAGCCAAAGGCAAAATATCTTGAAAACTCATATCCTCATCAATTCTTCTGATTCAATTCTAGGTCTTTTATTTCTATTAATTCTACTATTATAATAAGCTAAGAAGCATCGACACTTCTATTTGTGCAAGTGTCGGACACCGAAACACTCTTACACGTATCCGACATGTCAAAATCATGTATGCATTTTTTTAGACACGTGTCGCACACGCCAAGACACTTTCCTGACACGTGTCGGACACGCCAAGACACGATCCCGACATGCGTCGACACCTTTTAGACACGTTTTTGAGAAATTTTTTAAATAATAAAATATAAAGGGTGTAAAATAAAATGAACAATATTTTAACTTATAAATAAAGAAAGAGTAAATGGTGGAAATAGAGAAGAAATAAAGTTAGGTTTTAAAATATATTAAATTTAAAATGGTATAAAAAATTAGTTTTTTATTGTCAAAACCGTTAAACTTTATACTTCCTAAAACTGAAACTCACTCGATTAATCGGTGGCATCTCCAACTAGTGAGTTATTTTAATTCATATTCTTGATATGATCGATACTGTAATTAATTTTTTATGTAAATATTTGTTTTCATACTTATAAATAACATTNATATATATATATATATATATATAACGTATCCACATATCCTATTTTTTTTTATAAAAAATGACGTGTCAACATGTCGGCGTCGTCTCGTATTCGTGTCGCGTGCTTCTTAGATCATAAGAGCCCTTAGAATAATGCCTAATATTGCTATTGTTCAATTTCATATCGCTCAGATTATCACTGTTAGTAAGTAAAAGAAAAGATAACATTTTCCAGAGCTAGGTAAGTAGAGGTTCACTAGTTGTGTTTAAAGACTTACCGGATCCTAGGATCCTACCCTAGGACACCAACAATATTCTTGGACACATGATTTTCCAGTTTGACTCTTAGGGACCATTTAGTTGTGGCTATCTGCGTGGTAAAATTCGTGGTAAACTTATTTTCCAGCACTTTCTCATGTTTGTTTCAAGTATTTTTATTTATCATGGTAAAGTTATTTAGCCTGGCCAAATAACAATCTCACATTATTTTTCCCTACTAATTTCCCTAAAAAATCTAGTTTACTAAATAACTTTTCTAATTCACTTACCCATCTTACAATACATTTACACATTTTTCAAAATAACTTTTACTTTCCCAAATCCTGATAAAAGTATCATTATTTGTTTCAATACTTCATACTTGATTTTGATATTTTATTTTCTTCAGTACCAATGACTCACAAAAGTGTCATAAAATATCTTGATCCTGAAATCTCATTAGATCCAGTTCTAGTTATGGTGGAACCAAACCAGTCCCAATATTAAATTTTGAGATTTTTTCATCCCTTCTGACCCCTGTCTCGAAAGGCACGTCCTGCAAACTCGTCTCAGTGTCATCCTATGAGATTAAGATATGCACATTAATTGGAATGAATGATATAAAATATTAAGTTTAAATTAATGATAGATAAACTCTTCGTATATGCATAATATAAAATTAAAATGATGAGAATACACGTTAATAATATCAAATATTTTTTTGAAATAAAAATGATTTCTTTCTCTAAAATAAATATTATTCATAAACTATCAATGTTTGAAAAAAATATTAAAATTATAAAAATGAGACTGTAATATGATTGTTTATCACGTCTCATTTTTTGCTTGGAGGACCAAACCCATGGGGCGAAATCGGGAAGGGGAGTTTTTCCTTAATCATTTATATTCAGTTTTTAGATTACCCCTGTGTCATAATCAAAATATATTACTCTTTTCAGCTAGAGTGGAAAAAAATTGATAACCATGGTATACATATTTACTAAAGAAAACATATGTAACTGGAGAACTGTTATGTATTATTAAATATTTTAATGTATTTAATATGAATGAATGTTATTTATATCAGATTTATTTTTTATATAATAAAAGAGAAAAATTATATGTTATAATTAATTTAATGATATTGGAGAAACTTTAATCAAACACGACATGAATTATTAAGATTTTCTAGCATTTGCCAACTGAGAATCTGTATATAATTTTGCTATGTAATTTTAAACAATTTGTCATTGAATTTATTTAACTTTTCCAATAACTTTATCAAACTTTCTCAACAACTTTACCCAAATTTCTTTATACCAAACAAGAAAATCATACTTTCTCAATAACTTTTTCACTTATTCATGTGTTATAAAACATGATAATCTTAATATCTTGTCATCTAATTTTACCACTTAAATTTACCAAGTAACTTAACTTTTTCAACATTCTTACTTATCTTGTAGCAAACACCCCCTAAGGACCTAAATTATCCTTTTCTTACAATTATTGATTTTGGTTCCTTAAATCGTAATTGGCAGAATACTTGTAGCCTTGGATCCATCCTTTTCCTTAGAATGCAATATTTTTACATTTGCAGGAGTTTAAGGTTAGACTCGGATATGAACTACTCCCTAAATAGGAAATCTTCTCCTCTTCTTATCTCTCTCCGCATAGAACAATTTCTAAGATCATGACAGATAACCCCACCAATTAAAGGAAAACTGAGGCAACCTCTCTTACTCAAACTCTATCCATATAGGAGAATCGTTCTTCCTCTTGACCCAAACACCAGGCAATAGGGATTTGTTAATATCCAACAAGACTCTAGCTCTAATCGATCTTGTAAGGGATCAACTCAATGTATACTCATCCACCTCCATTATATTATTAACTTGAGATGCCAGTCTTCTAATGACTAACTCGTTGACCCAATTTAGATGTAGGTCTTGAATTTGTAGCTAGATAGGACAACTATCAAAATTCACTTGAATCAGCTTCATATTTATTCAGTACCAGAAGGCTACCATTGAAGCTCCAATGACTCTTGGCTTCATTTTTTGGACATCCCTACCGCTATTTATTTTGAACAAGAAGATGTTTTTGCCTAGCACCTTTACTTCTATAATTTTCTCAATTCTCCAACTTTTCCTTATAACATTTGTCATTGCTGATGTATTGAATCCTTAATCAGTAATTAACTTGCCAACTGACCAAAACTTCTTGATTTTGTGACCATTACAGCAAGCCATCCAGATTTAGCAAGTTCTCAAAGCCTTCATAAAGACCCTCCATATCGAAGAAGATGAAACATAAATAAACTACCAAAGCCAGGCGCAAAACCAACCTGTTGAATAAACGTTAAATGTTATGTTTTAGTGGGTTTTTTCAATTAGAAGTTACAATTTAGAAGTTAGTGGAAACAAAAAAGGTCGAGAGTCTTTGTAGATGAAAGGTTTGTAGATGAAAGGCCAAGTGGTGATAGATTTAATTATTTTTTAGTTTTTTGGTAAGAGTAGAGTCTATATAAAGGCCTTGTTGAGTTCATTGGAAAACACAACTTAGAGGAATACAAAAATTAAATATTTCAAGTGAGTTTTTAGTTTACTAGTGAATTTTTAGTTTACAAATTGGTATCAGAGCCAATGACGAATGTGACGGGTCAAATGCCGCTACCACGACTAACGAAGGTGAACTACGAGAACTGGAGTATTCAAATGAAAGCTCTTCGCGGATCTCAAGATGCATGGGAGGTGGTCGAAGAAGGTTTCGAAGAACCAACAAATACCACGGGATATACGGCGGCTCAAAACAAGGCGTTGAAAGAGGCACGAGCGAAGGATAAGACGGCGTTATACATGTTGTTCTGAGCCGTTGATGACTCGGGCTTTGAGAAGATTGTCGGTGCAACTACTTCAAAAGAAGCGTGGGACATTTTAGCAAAAGTGTTCAAAGGAGCCGACCGAGTCAAGCAAGTGCGTCTCCAAACTCTTCATGGTGAGTTGAAGAGCATGAAGATGAAGGAGTCGGAAAGTGTATCCGACCATCACACGTGTACAAGCCGTGGTGAACCAACTCATTCGTAATGGCGAAGCGTTAACCGATGCGCGAGTTGTGGAAAAGATTTTGAGATCATTAACTGACAATTTTGAGAATGTTGTGTGCGCAATAGAAGAATCAAAGGACCTTGCGACGCTCATAGTCGATGAGCTTGCCGGTTCTCTCGACGCACACGAACAACGTAAGAAGAAAAAAAAGGAGGAGACACTCGAGCAAGCACTTCAAACCAAGGCGTCAATCAAAGACGAAAAGGTATTCTATTCTCAAAATTTCTGAGGTAGAGGGCGTGGCCGTGGAAGTCGTGAAAATGGTCGTGGTGGTCAAGCAGCAGTCATGAGAGGTACTATAAGGAGAAGGGACAGTCGAGACAACCAAATTGGCATGGAAGAGGACGCGGTCGAGGAAGAGGCGGCCGATCGAACTATTCCAACATCGAGTGCTACAAGTGTTACAAGTATGGTCACTATGCGAAGGATTGCAACTCCGACAAATGTTATAATTGTGGTAACGTGGGGCATTTTGCAAAAGATTGTCAAGCCGATAAAAAGGTTGAAGAAACAACCAACCTAGTCTCGGAAGACGAAAATGAAGCCCTTCTCTTGACGGCTCAAAATGAAGTCAACATCAATAATGACACTCTGTGGTACCTTGACTCGAGGGCAAGCAACCATATGTGTGATCACGAGTACCTATTCAAAGAGATGCAAAAGATTGAAGATGGTCACGTGTCATTTGGAGATGCATCAAATGTGGAGGTCAAAGGCCGAGGTACGGTTTGTTACTTACAAAAAGATGGCTTAATAGGGTCAATCCAAGATGTTTATTACGTACCAGACCTCAAGACCAACATTTTGAGTATGGAGCAACTCACGAAGAAAGGTTACTCGATACTTTTAAAATATCGAGTATTACACTTGAAGGACAAGCAAGGGCGTCTGGTTGCTCTAGTCGAGATGGGAAGAAATCGGATGTACAAACTGAATTTGAGAAGCGTGCGAGAAAAGTGTTTACAAGTCAACGTAGAAGACAAGGCGTCACTGTGACATCTCCGCTTTGGTCACTTACATCAAGGTGGTCTAAAAGAGTTAGCAAAGAAGAACATGGTGCACGGGCTGCCGGACATGGACTATGGGGGCAAATTTTGTGAAGAATGTGTGCTTGGCAAGCAAGCGAAAACCTCTTTTCAAAAGAAGGCAGAATATCGAGCTAAACATACTCTCGAGTTGATTCATACCGACATATGTGGCCCAATCGCCCCTGAATCTTTCAGTGGTAAAAGGTACTTCATTACCTTTATCGATGATTTCTCACGGAAAACTTGGGTTTATTTTCTGAAAGAAAAATGCGAGGCATTCGAGGTGTTCAAAAAGTTCAAAGTGATGGTGGAGAAGGCAGCTGGTAGACACATCAAAGCCGTACGATCCAATAGAGGTGGCGAGTATACTTCTACGGCTTTCATGGAGTATTGCGAGGAGCAAGGCATAAGGAGATTTCTAACCGCACCGTACTCTCCTCAACAAAACGGTGTGGCCGGGAGGAAGAACCGGACTATTCTCGACATGGTTCGATCAATGCTCAAGAGCAAGAAGATGCCGAACGAATTCTGGGCAGAAGCCGTGCAATGTTCCATCTATGTACAAAATAGATGTCCACATGTGAAGTTAGATGATCAAACACGACAGTTTCTCATCTCAAAGTATTCGATAGTGTGGCTTATGCACACGTACCGGATCAACGAAGAATGAAGCTCGAAGATAAAAGAAAAAGGTATATTTTTATTGGGTATGATGAGAAGACAAAAGGGTACAAGCTACTCGACCCGATAAACAAGAAGGTGATGGTGAGTCGTGATGTGCGAATAAATGAAGCAAGCGAGTGGGACTGGAAAAATTTGACGGAGGTTATTATCGACGTTGGAGAATCATCAATCATACCAACAAACTCTGAAACTACCGATGACGAAGATGAACCGCAACAACCAAAAATGCGAAGTTTGCAAGATTTGTATGATGCGACAAATGAGATACACCTTGTATGTCTTTTGGCAGATGCTGAAAATATCAGCTTTGAAGAAGCGGTGCGAAACAAGAAGTGGCAAACTGCCATGAACGAGGAGATTAAGGCGATTGACCGCAACAACACATGGGAGCTAGCAGAATTGCCGAAAGGCAGTCAGCCTATTGGTGTGAAGTGGGTGTTCAAGAAAAAGATGAATGCTCAAGGTGAGATAGAACGGTACAAGGCGAGACTTGTTGCAAAGGGATATAAACAAAAGATAGGAATCGACTATGACGAGGTGTTTGCTCCTGTTGCAAGAATGGAGACAATCAGATTACTCATTTCACAAGCTGCTCAATTCAAATGGCAAATATTTCAAATGGATGTCAAGTCGGCATTCTTGAATGGTATGCTCGAAGAAGATGTCTACATCGAACAACCACCCGGGTTCATGAAAATTGGAGAAGAGAAGAAGGTGCTAAAATTGAAGAAGGCGCTTTACGGGTTGAAGCAAGCACCACGAGCATGGAATACACGTATCGATACATATTTCAAGGAGAACGGGTTCAAGCAATGTCCCTACGAGCATGCCCTTTACGTAAAGAAGAATGGAGGTAACGTGTTATTTGTTGCTCTTTATGTCGATGACCTCATTTTTATCGAAAACAATGATGAGATGATAGAAGAGTTTAAGGGTACAATGACACGGGAATTTGAGATGACAGATTTGGGCTTGATGAAGTTTTTCCTTGGTTTGGAGGTTAGACAAATAGAGACAGGTATTTTTGTATCGCATGAGACATATGCAAAAGAGATTTTGAAGAAGTACAAGATGACAAATTGCAACCCGGTATCAACACCAATGGAACCAAGTGCAAAACTCTCGAAGTTCGATGGAGGAGAACGTGTCGATGCGAGTAGATACCAAAGTTTGGTAGGAAGCCTTCGCTATCTCACATGCACAAGGCCAGATCTTTCATTAAGTGTCGGTATTATAAGTCGGTTCATAGAGGAGCCAGTTTATTGACATTGGAAGGCGATGAAGCGAATCCTACAGTACATCCAAGGAACAGTGTCAATCGGGTTGTTTTACTCGAAAGCAGAAGATTACAAGTTGGTTGGCTACTCCGACATCGATTGGTGCAGAGACATAGACGATCGGAAAAGTACATCGGGATATGTGTTCTTTATGGGAGATACTGCATTTACTTGGCTTTCAAAGAAGTAACTGATCGTGACGCTCTCGATGTGTGAAGCTGAATATGTGGCAACATCTTAGTGTGTATGTCTTGTGATATGGCTTAGAAATTTGTTGAGCAAGATGGAGCTAAAGAAACTAGCTGCAACCGTGATTCAAGTTGACAACAAATCAGCAATTGAGTTGACAAAGAATCCAGTGAACCATGAAAGAAGCAAACACATTGACGTTCGTTTTCACTTTATCTGAAATCATGTGAAGGAAGGAAGTGTGAAATTGGTGCATGTGGCAAATCAGGATCAAGTTGCGGATATCTTCACAAAACCGCTACCGAAAGTACTTCTCGACGAATGCAAGAAAATGATTGGCATGACGGATGATAGAAGCATTTAAGTTTATGGGGGAGTTTTGTTGAATAAACATTAAATGTTATGTTTTAGTGGGTTTTTTCAATTAGAAGTTACAATTTAGAAGTTAGTGGAAACATAAAATGTCAAGAGTTTTTGTAGATGAAATGTTTGTAGATGAAAGGCCAAGGGGTGATAGATTTAATTATTTTTCAGTTTTTTTGGTAAGAGTAGAGTCTATATAAAGGCATTGTTGAGTTCATTGGAAAACACAACTTAGAGGAATACAAAAGTTAATTATTTCAAGTGAGTTTTTAGTTTACTAGTGAGTTTTTAGTTTACACAACCAAGATACCAAGGAAAGAAGCTTACAAGAAAACAACCCACAAAGAAAAGATTAAGGAGAGATTTCTTCACTACAACTGTAATCTTTGGATAGTAGAAAATGTAATTCAAGAAGTGACACAAGAAAAGAAAATGAAATGAGAGATGATTGATAACAAACAAATTTTACAGAATAAGAATTCTGTCAAAACTCATATAAAAGGAATTAAAATTGATGGATAAAAATCCAAACAGGAAACTCTATAAGAACGAAGAAGGCAAATTGGAATAGATAACACCAGAAGAGGAGAATCAAACAAAGAGAAACTGAATAGAAAACAAGAAGCAAGAGAGAGGACGACTAGCACTTCTTGGAGAAGGCTCTTCAGAAAAAGCACAACTATTTGATATTCATACTTTTTATCCTTTGAAATGTTATTAAAATTAATTTTTTTCTTAAATACCAATTGGGGTTTTCTAATAGATGTATGCATCTTTTTTATGCATGGCACAAGTAGGCATGACCATGACTTATCACCTCGTGGAAATGTAGACTATTTTTAAAAGAACAACCAAAAGTATACAATATTGAAAGTGCACCTGAGTTTGTCACTTTTTAAAGAAGAGGGAATAGATGAACTATTCTATTCATACATATTTAATGACACATTATTTCGTCATGTCACTTAAAATTTAGTGAATCTAGAACTATTCTATACATATATATTTATATTTTAAATTTAAAGTACGAAATAAACGTACCAAATAAATCTAAATCATTGAAATGAAATCAATGACTCGTGTCTACCACCATCTATTATTTTAAAAAAGTGTAGTTGATCATTGATTTCGACGTTAAATTCAACTTACATCCATAAACTTTATCACATTAAAAATTGACACCCACAAACTTTAAAATTAACATAATTACTCAAATGACTTTTAAGCTAGGTAATTTTGATTCTTCATGACTGTGTCAATTTTTTTACCATCAGTTGATATCGTGGTGATTTTTTTAATTTCTATATTGTACCTATCATGTTGGGTTAGTCAAATAATTGTTTACCTCTTTTAACTCTAATTTTTTTTTTATATAAATTTTTGTAGTTTCAAAGCTTGAAGTAATTAGTTCAAAAAAGAAGAAGCTTGAAGTAAAAATTTTGCTGACGAATTATATCCCACATCTTCAGTTCCGCCTAAAACCACAAGCTCCGTCATATCTTTTGTATAGCCCGTTTGTCCACTTCCAGTTTCATTCATAGAGAAGAACGAGAGAACAAAGATAGCAGCTACAATAACAATGGTGGAATCGTCGACTTCTACTTCAACATTGTCTCATCCAGCTCCAAACCCCAATTATTTGGCCCCACCTACCGCAGCTGTCGAGCCTTCACCTTCACCACCATCTCAGTCAAGACCCCGACCCCTTTTCTCGTTTCCTAAGAGACCGACTTTCCGAGTGACTTCGGAATTTGACAGCGACAGCTCTTTCTTCTTTCACAAGTTCTCCTGCAAGTTTTTTGATAGCCTAGCCAAGCTTAAGTTTTCCTTTCATAACAACAACAAGGGCGAGATCTCCGACCCGCAGTTGTCATTTCTCTCCAAGCACCTCTCCGTTTTGTACGATCTCGACGATCATGACGCTTTCATCAGGGGTTCTTTCGATGTTGGTCCTAGGTTGCAGCTTAGAGCTGTCCATCAATTCAAGGTTCTANAACCCCAACACGCGATTTATATGTGTGCATATTATAATTTATTTTTTACAATTAGAGTTCTTCAAAATTATGGGACTATCGTCTCTACTAATTCGTTGCTAATGAGACTTAATAAATGAACTTAAGTAACCTGATAACATTATCTCCTTCTATCTTGGCCAGGAGTTGAAATTCTAATGCCTCAGAACTTTAGTCTGTCTCAGTTTAATCCTTGTATTTAAAAAAAACCCTCTCAATCTCAGAGTCTAAATTATCACGGTTGTCTAGAATGGTGAAGCTCTTGGCGCCATTTACTTTTTTTTTTCTCAAGATTTGAGCCTCCGAAATGTACATTTCTTAATAGTTAAGGTTATTTAGAATTGAATCCTTTTAATAATTAAATCAGAGATGACTTTTTATTTTAACCTTAATTAGCCATCATGTGATAGTCTCTTTTATATTTTCTTCAGTTCAAACACTTGACACATGATTAGGTTTGTCAGAAAAAATAAAGGAATTTTGAGGTGTTTGGACTAGTTGGAGATAGTCGTGATAAGATTATATTTGAAAGGATGCATCTACAGCGACTAAAGATGGGACAAGTGTTAAAAAAAGAGGTGGAGTCAGGATATAACTCTATGACCTTAGTTCTTCCAGAAATAAACCCTCATTTTTCAACAGCCTTTAACTTTTAAAAAGTTTTACTGAGGGAAGTCTCAGAACATAGAGCTTTTACTGATAGAAAAGTAATCTTATGAATACAGAGGTTATTTGGCTATTTGCTACTGGTCCAGTTAACTATTTTAAAATATGCAGGATTTTTGTGTCTTTATGCACTCGTGCTCCTTCTTCATTTTGCTGAGTTGCCTTGTATAATCTGCGTGCATCGGTTTGACGTCTCTATAAACATTTTTCAGGCACAAACAGGAGAGTTAGCTCTTGATGCTAATCTTATTGATCCTGGCTACAACTTAGTATTGTCTTCTTCTGTTCCAGTGATTGGACTGGTGAGTGTATTTCTTTGGGATTGACTTACAGCAGGGCACTAGCTGATGGGTCATTTGCTAATGCATCTAAACTGGTGTTCCATCTAATATGTCTCAGCATAGTAGTACTGATTTAAAAAAAAAAATGTCTCAGCATAGTAGTATATTCAGCATATTCTGTACTTGTATCATGGGTACTGAAAAGGATAATCTATCTTTTCCATAAACTTCAATCACTTCAATGGTGCAGCCAAAAGCAACCCTTAAATTTCCTCTTGGTGAAGTTTCATTAGAGGAAAAAGAAGAGGAGGAAGTGAAGAGAGTGTTATCAGTAAGAGGGATTCTAAAAGGGCAAATTTTGAATGGGGTCTGCACTGCTCAATATGAGGATGATGATTTGAAACTAAGATATTGCTATAAGGTCGGTAAGATTTTATCTACTTCAATTTCCTTGTTTTCGTGGAGTTTTATGCTTCGACTGGTAGCTTGCTGTGGATGGTTGAGATTGATTGTGTAGCCTGGTAGATTTTTTCAAGAATGTTTGTCGGAACTCTGTAACCCGATATGAAATTTTTGATTTTAGAATGTTTTGCTTTCTTAGTACATTGACTAGACTTTGAATTTATTGCAGGATGATGAACTATCATTTATTCCGAGGATTATTCTCCCTTCAAATTCTCTGTCTTTTGCTTTGAAGCGTCGGTTTGGTCCATCTGATAAACTGAGGTCCTCCACACCCCTGCCCAGGCCCAAATGTTTTCTATGTCAATACTTAGTTGGTTGTTGCATTTATATTTATGTTAAAAATATGTGCGTTTGTTGAAAGAGCTAGGCCGTTTGACTCCATGAGAAAAATCGTGGATGAAATTGCCTTCTATATTAATAGACATGGCAGTGACTTACTGCAGATATCCCCATTTCTCAGCTTTCATTTATACCATTCTGGTTACTTATAAAAAATATATACCATTTCTGGCATTAAATTTGTTAAATTTAACTTCCAGCAGCAGATAAAGATAAAGCCAACAGAAGAAACAGAAAAAGAGGAATCAGCACTGTAATTTTAATTTGAGAGCTAATAGAAATTATTCTTGGTAAATCATTTAGATGGATGCCATACATTAAGACTCGTTCCTCACCAAGTTAGAGTTGGTTGTAAAGTTACGTAAATTTTGATGATCTATGTAATGTCATGGCAGCTACTGGTACAATTTTGACTCCAACTTCTGGAGTGCCGTGTACAAGCACTCATACGGCAAGGACTTCAAACTCAAGGCAGGTTATGATTCAGAGGTGCGACTTAGCTGGGCATCTCTCTGGGTAAGCACTGAATGATTTTGTTCTCCTCCCTATTGTGAACAAACTTCTTTCTGGTATGTCCTAGCCCCGAATTTTTGTTGTGTCTCCAGATCTTTAGAACTTTTGTGTTATGAATAGTCAAGAGAATTATATGTACAAGCGGTGAATCAAAATGTTAGATTCTGGTAATGCACATTAGAACTGACATAATGACTGGAATTCGTAGATCTGTTTCTGGCATGACCAAGTACTAACTTGTTTTGCAGGTTGGTGATGACGGTGGTAAAGCAAAGACATCTCCGATGAAGATGAGAGTTCAATGCATGCTCCAAGTACCGCAAGATGACATTAAATCTTCGGTTTTAATGTTCAGAGTTAAAAAGAGATGGGATATATAATATTCTGTCCATGGCTATGGCTGTACTTGAATGCTGGTTCTCTATGGTAGCGCTGTTCTGAGATGTCATTCCTGGATACTTGTTGATGCATTACAGTACCATTTGCTTTACCTTTTGACTCTTTTCTTTTTCTTTTCTTTTCTCTTTTGAAAACTATAATCTGAAAATCTGGCACTTAAATTTTATACTAGGATCCATTTAGGCTGAGTTTGGATACTGCAAATTAACATGTTCATTGTTTCTTTCTTCCTATAGATTTCTTAAACTATTGGAGTTAGGTTCTTTATAAATTGTTTTACAATGTTTTATACTTTGTGCGATCCAAATATTTTTTTTTTTGCATAAATTGGATAGCATATTAAGCGATGGTTGTATTTTTATTAGCTAAACGAAATTGGTTATAAGATAAACATTTCTAGGAAATTTTATAGATAGTCCTAAACGCAACCAACTTTTATGGTACATGGCGTATTTGGATTATAAATTTTAAGGATCTGGATTTGTATCCAAATCTAAATTTTAACTAAATTTTAAATTAAAAATTATTTGAGATCAACCATCTAATCGAATTTGTAATTCATGTTTTTATGAATTTGTAATCTAAATTAAAATGGGAGATTACAAATTCTAATCTATATCTTTGTTGTTTTTAATGTTAAAAGTTAAAAATACTCGTTTCAAAATTATCAAAATATAATGTCATTTTACTCTCATAATAAAGATATACAAAAATATTCGTGGCTAAAAATATTTGTTTCTTTCCACCTGACCCGACCTCGGACCCCGACCCCGACTTGGACCCGGACCCTGAACTGGACCCGGATCCCGACCTTGACCCGATCTTGGACCCGGACCCTGATCCGGACCTTGATGACCCCGACTCGGACCCCGACCCTCATCCTGATCCTGACCTTGATTGGACCCAGACCCAACCCGAACCCAGACCTCGATTGGGACCTGAGCCCAAACCCCGATCCCAGCCCTGACCCCGATCTAGCCCCCGACCGCGACCTATACCTTGTCCTAGACCCTGATCTCGACCCAACCCCAGACTCAAACCATGACCGGACCGTGACCCCGATCCCGAAAAGAACCATGAACCCTGACCCCGACCCTGACCCGAACTTGGACCCCGATCCCAACTCGAACCCTGGACCGCAAACCCCGACCTCCACTCGGACCCAGACCCCAACTTGGACCCAGACCCGAACTAGGATCCTGACCCCAATCCTGAACAAGGACAATCATCCCGACCCCAACTTGACCCCGACGTCGACAACAACCCGACCCTGACCCTTAAATATTGTAAAAAAGACTAACATTTTTAATTGAAGGGTATTATAGTAAATTTACCTAAGATAACATAATCCAAGCCATATAATTCAAATATTCAAATTCATAGTAAACACAATATTACAAATCCAAAATTCAAAATCCATAATCCAAATTTTTAGTCTAAATCTTTAATCCGAATCTTTAATAAAAAATTTAGTAAACGTGTCATTAATGATTGGAAGGATGTTTGGTAAATTAACTTGAAAAAAATAATATATTGGTAATTTTGTTAAATAAACAATGATAGTTTCGGAATAAAACTTGTGAGCTCCAACTACTTTGAAAATATATATAGTTTGTCGAGGGGAGGAAAATAGTCTTTCTTACATTTTGTGCTGTCACATTGTTTCGGTAACACACACACACACATATATATATCTCCCCCTCTCCCCCTTTCTTTCTCTCGCTCTCTCTCCCTCTCCCCCTTCTTGTTATCTCACTATCTCTTCTCTCTCTCTCACGCTCTCTCTCTCTCACGCTCTCTCTCTCCCTCTCTTTCTCACACACTCTCTCTCACTCCCTCCCTCTCTCTCCCTCTCTACCTCCTCTCTTTACTCTCTCTTGCTCTCTCTTTCGTTCTTTCTCTCTCTTCTCTCACACTCTCACTCTCTCTCTTCTCTCACACTCTCATTCTCTCTCTTGATGTTCTCTCTCACTCTCTCGCTCTCTGACACTCTATTCTCTCTTTCTTGTTCTCTATCTCTCTCTCACTCTCTCCACTCTCTCTCTCACTCTCTCCACTCTCTCTCTCACTCTCTCCACTCTCTCTCTCCTCTCTCTCTCACCCTCTCTCTAACTCTCTCTCTCTCCCTCTCTCTCCCACTCTCGTTATCTCACTCTCTCTTCTCTCTCTCCCTCCCTCTCTCTCACTCTATCTCTCTTGCTCTCTCTCTCTTCCAATCTCTCACGCTCTCACTTTCCTCTCTCTCTCTCTCATTCTTTCTCCTGATCTCTCTCTCTCTCTCATTTTCTTTCACGATCTTTCTCTTTCTTGTTCTCCCTTTCTTCTCTCTCTATCTCTTCTCACACACGCACACACTCTCTCTCTATATATCTCTCTATCGTTGTGTCACTGTCTCTCTCTAACTCTCTTTCTCTCCCCCCTCTCCCTCCCTCTCTCTCTCCCTCTCTCTCCCTCTTTCTTGCTCTCTCCTCTCGTTATCTAACTCCCTTTTCTCTCTCTTTGTCTATGTCTCTCTTTTGCACTCTCTCTGTCTCTCTCACTTTTTCTCTCTCCCTCGCTCCCTGTTTCTCTCTCTCTCTCTCTTTTGCTCTCTCTCCCTCTTCCTCTCTCTCCCTCTTCCTCTCTCTATCTCCCTCTTCCTCTCTCTCTCTCCCTCTCTCTCTACCTCTCTTTCAGTCTTTTTCTTTCTCTCTCACTCTCTCTCTCCCTATCTCTCACTCTCACTCACACTCTCTCTTTCTCTCTCTTCTTCTCTCTCTCTGTATCTTGTTCTCACTCTCATTCTCTCGATCTCTCACTATCTCATCTCTCTCTTTCTCTCTCTCTCTCTCACTCGTTCTCTCACTCATTCTCTTTCTCTGTCTCTCTCTCTCCTACTCCCTCCCTCTCGTTGTCTAACTCTCTTTTCTCTCTCCCTTGCTCTCTCTTTCGCTCTGTCTCTCTCCTCTCTCCCACTCGCTCTCTCTCTCCCACTCGCTCTCTCTCTCTCTCTCTCACTCTCTCTCTTTCACCCTATCTCTCTCTCTCTCACTCTCTCTTCTCTCTCTCTCTTGTTCTCACTCTCATTCTCTTTCTTTTTCTCTCACTCTCTCTTGCTATCTCTCTCTCTCTCTCTCTCTCTCTCAACTTGACGTGAAGAATGCTGCCTTTCAACAAGATAAGGGAAGGGGGGATCCGCAAGATTTTCTATTCATCCTCCTCCAACTCTATCTCTTTCTCCCTCTCCCTCTCCCCCCTCTCTCTTTCTCTTTCATTCATTCGCTCGCTCTCTCAATCTCTCCCCTCTCTTCCCCCCTCTCTCTTGTTCTCTCACTCACTCTCTCTCACTATGTCTCTCTCTCTCCCACTCCCCCTCTCTCTTCTCTATGTACGTGTGTCTCTCTCTCCCTTTCTCCCTCTCTTGCCCTCTCATTGTCTCACTCTCTCTTCTCTCTCTGTCTCTCTTTCTCTCTCTCGCCGTCTCATTATCTCACTCTCTCCCTGTCTCGTTATTTACTCTCTCACGATTTCCCTCTCTCTCCCCCTCTCTCTCAATCTCTCTTCTCCCTCTCTTCATCTCTCTCCCCCTTTCTCTTATTCTCTCTTTTACTGGCTCACTTACTCTTCCCCCTCTCTTATTCTATCACTCTCTTACTCTCCCTTCTCACTCTTTCCTCTTTCCCTCTCCCTTCCTCGCTCTTTCACTCTCTCTGCTCTCTCCTACTCCCCCTTCTCTCTCTTTCCCGCTCTCTCTATCCCTTTATGTGTGTGTCTCTCTCTTTCCCGTTCTCTCTATCTGTGTGTATGAGTGTGTCTCTTTCTTTCTCGCTTCTCTCTCTTTCTTGTTTTATCGCTCTCACACTCTCTCTTATCTCTCTCTCTCGCTCTGTCTTCTCGTTCTCTCTCTTGCTCTCTCTCTCTCTCATTCTCTCACTCTCTCACTCTCATCTCTCTCTCTCTCTCTTATTCTCTCCCTCGTTCTCTCTCGCTCTTCCCATCTCTTTCATTCTCTCCCTCACTCTCCATTCTCTCTCTTCTCTTTTGTCTCTCTCACAATGTCTCTGTCTCTCTTTTCTCTCTCTCGCTCTCTCCCCCTCTCTCTCACTTCTCTCTCTCTCTCGCTCTCTCTCCCTGTCTCTCCTTCTCTCTCTCACTCACTCTCTCCTCTCTCTCTCACTCACTCTCTCCTCTCTCTGTCGCACTCTCTATCATTCTCTCTCTCTCCTCTCTCTCTCTCTCATTCTCTCTCTCTCTCTCTCTATCCTCTCCCTCATTTTCTCTCTCTGCCTCTCTCTTTCACACACTCTCTCTTTCTCACTCTCTCTCTATCACTCCCTCCCTCCCTTTCTCTCTCTCCCCCTCTTGTTATCTCACTCTGTCTTCTCTCCCCCCTCTCTCTCTCTTCCCCCTCTCTCTATTTCCCTATTTTTCTCCCCCTCTCTCTTGCTCTATCTCATTTTATCACTTTGTCACTCTTTCTTCTCTCTCTTCTCTTCTGTCTCACTTATGCTGTTTCTGTTTCACTCTCCCCATCTCTTTATCTCACTCTATCTTCTCTTCCCTCTCTCTCACTCTTCCTTCTCTCTCTTCTCTTCCCCCTCTCTCTCTCGCTCTCTCACTCTCTCACTCTCACTCTATTGCTCTCACTCTTACTCTATCGCTCTCTCACTCTCCCTTCTCTCTCGTCTCTTCCCTCTTTCTCATGCTGTCTCTGTTTCTCTCTCTCACTCCCCATCTCGTTATCTCGCGCTTTCTCTCTCTATCTCTCCCCCCTCTCTGTCTCGCTCACTCGCTCTTTCACTCCCTCTTATCTCTCTCTCTCGCTCTCTCACTCTCACTCTCTTGTTATCTCTCAACCTCTCTCTTTCTCACTCTCTTGCTCTTTCTCTTTCTCTCTCGTTCTTTCGATCTCATACTCCATCTTCACTCTCTCTTTCCCCCGCTCTCTCTCCCTTTTCTCTCTCTCCCATTCTCTCACTCTCCCTCTCGTTATCTCTCTCTCTCTAACACACACTCTCTCTATCTATCTATCTCTCCTCCTCTCTCTCTGTCTCGCTCGTTCGCTCTTTCACTCCCTCTTATCTCTCTCGCTTTCACTCTCTCTATCTCTCTTTCTCTCTTTCTCTCTCCTTCCCTTCTTGTTATCTCTCTCCCTCTCTCATTCTCACTCTCTCGCTCCAACTCACTNACACACACACACACACACACACTCTCTCTCTATCTATCTATCTCTCCTCCTCTCTCTCTGTCTCGCTCGTTCGCTCTTTCACTCCCTCTTATCTCTCTCGCTCTCACTCTCTCTATCTCTCTTTCTCTCTCCTTCCCTTCTTATTATCTCTCTCCCTCTCTCATTCTCACTCTCTCGCTCCCTCTCACTCTCTCTCTTTCTCTCTCGTTCTTTCGATCTCATACTCCCTCTTTTCTCTCTCTCTCCCTCGCTCTCTCTTCTCTCTCTCTCCCACTCTCTTACTCAGTAATCTCTCCCTTCCGCTCTCTCTTCTCTTTCTCTCTCTTGCTTTCTTACTCTCTCTTGCTTTCTTACTCTCATTTCTCTATCTCTCTATTTCATTCTCTATCCTCTCTCTCTCCATCCCTTCCTCTCTTGCTCTCCCTTTCTTGCTCTCTCTCTTCCTCTTTCTCTCACCCACCCTCTCTCTCTCAGTCTCCCCCTCTCTCTCACTCCCCCTCTCTCTACCTCTATAGCTTTCACTCTCTCTTTCCCCCTCTCGTTATCACACTATCTCTCCCCCTCTCGTTATCACACACACTCTCTCTCTTCTCTCTCTCTTTATGTCTCTCTCTTCCCCCTCTCTCTTCCAATCTCTCTATCTCTCTCTCTTTACTCTCTCTCTTTACTTTCTCTCTTTCACTCTATTTCACTCTGACACACACACACGCACGCACACACACACACACACACACACACACACACACACACACACACACACACACACACACACACACACACACACACACACACACACACACACACACACACACACACACACACACACACACACACACACACACACACACACACACACACACACACACACACACACACACACACACACACACACACACACACACACACACAC
>QANY01001302.1:41712-69212 GCA_003255025.1 Datisca glomerata | reverse complement strand
AGATAGAGAGATAAGATAGAAAGAGAGAGAGAGATGATAGAGAGAGAAAATTTGAGGGGGGTGGAGAGAGAGATAGAGATTGAGTGAATGATAGATAGATAGAGAAAGATAGAGAGATAATGACAGTGAGAGAGTGAGAGAGAGCGAGAGAGATAGAGAGACAAATATATATAAAAGGAGATAAGGAGAGAGGGAGAGGGAGAGAGAAATAGTGAATGAGAAAGGGAGAGAGAGATAGAGAGCGAGAGAGTGAGAGAGAGTGAGAGAGAGATAGAGAGAGACAGAAAGGGAGAAAGGGAGAGTGGGAGAGAGAAAGTGAGAGTGAGATAGAGAGAGAGAGGGAGGGTAGGACGGTGAGAGAGATAGAGATATAGAGAGAGGGAGATGGGGAGAGAGAGTGGTAGAGAAAGAAGAGAGAGAGTGAGTGAGAGAAGGAGAGAGGGAAAGAGAAAGAGGAAGAGTGTGAGAGAGACGTAGAGAGAAAGAGAAAGAGAGAAAGAACGAGAGAAGGAGAGAGAGAGGGAAGGAGAGAGAGAGATAGAAGGAGAGAGAGAGATAGCGAGAGAGGGAGAGAGAGTGAGAGAGAGAGCGATGAAATAGATAGAGTGAGAGAGAGATAGAGAGAGGTAGATAAATAGGTGAGTAAGTGACTTCGAGGGAGAGGGAGAGGGAGATAGAACAAAGAGAGAGGGAGAAAGTGAGAAAATGAGAGAGAGAGAGGAAGAGAGTGAGAGAGGGAGAGAGCGAGAGGGGAAATAGAGAGAGGGAGATAGAGAGATTGGGAGAACGAGAGTGAGAGGCAAGAAGAGAGATTGGGAGAGAGAGAGTCAAGGAGAGAGGAGAGAGAGGAGGAGAGAGAAAGAGAGAGAAAAAGAGAAAGAGAGAGATTGAGTGAGAGAGCGAGAGAGAGGGGGGAGAGAGAGTGAGAGGGCCAGAGAAAGGTATAAGGAGGGAGAGAGAGGGGGGAGAGAGAGTGAGAGAGTGAGGGGGAGAGAGAGAGGGAGATAGAAAGAAAGAAGAGGGAGAGATTGAAAGTGAGATAGGGAGAGAGAGACACACACATAGGGAGAGAGGAGAGAGAGAAAAAGAGATTGAGTGAGAGAGAATGAGAGAAATGGAGAGGGAGAGAAAAGAAGAGAGAGGAAGAGAGATAAAGAGAGAGAAAGAGAGAGATTGACTGAGAGCGAGATAGATGGGGGAGAGAGAGAGTGTGAGAAAGAGAGTGAGATAGAGAGGGGGCAAGAGAGAGGGAGATAGAGAGAAAGAAGAGGGAGAGATTGAAAGTGAGAAAGAGAGAGAGAGAGATAGGGAGAGAAAGAGAGACACATAGGGAGAGAGGAGGAGAGAGAAATATAGAGATTGAGTGAGAGAGCGTGAGAGCAATACAGAGGGAGAGAGAGGGAGAGAGGGCGAGAGAGAGGGAGAGAGATAGAACAAGTCGAGAGAAATAAGAGAAGAAGAGAGAGAGTGAGAGTGAGAGAGAGAGATATAGATAGAGAGAGATAAGGAGACAGATAAAGAGTGAGAGTGCGAGGGAGAGGTAGAGGGAGAGAAAGAGGGAGAGAGAGAGAAAGTGGGATATATATATAGAAGGAAAAAGAGCGGGTGAGAGAGAGAGAGATCGAGAGAGAGATTAAGAGAGAGAACAAGAGAGGGAGAATAAGAAGAGAGAGAGAGCGAGAGAGAGGGGGTGAAAGAGAGAGAGGGGAGAGAGAGATAGGGAGAGAGAGGGAGGGGGCGAGATAGAGAGATAGTGAGTGAGAGAGATAAGGAGAGGGAGAGAGTGAGAGGGGGAGAGAGAGAGATAGAGAGAGAGGGAGAGAAAGAGGAAGAGAGAGAGAGAGACGGAGAGAGAGGAGACATAGAAAGGGAAAGAGAGAAAGATAGATAGATAGATAGATAGTGAGAGAGAGAGTGAATTAGAGAAAGAGAGAAAGAGTGAAGAAAGTGTGAGAGTGAAAGAACGAGACAGAGGCAGAGGGAGGGAGGGACGAAGAGAGAGTGCGAGGAGACATAGAAAAGGGAGTGAGAGAGAGAAAAAAAGGGAGAGAGATAGGGAGAGAGAGAGAGGAGAGAGAGAGAGTGGAAGTGAGTGAGAGAGGGAGAGAGAGTGAGTGAGAGAGAGAGAGTGTGAGAGAGAGAGTGAGGGAGAGAGTGTGTGTGTGTGTGTGTGAGGGAGAGAGAGCGAGAGATAGAGAGAGAGAGAATAAGATAAGATAGTGAAGAGAGTGAGAGAGACAAGAGATAGAGAGAGTGTGAGAGAGTGTGTGTGTGAGGAGATAGCGTTAGAGAGTGAGAGAGAGAGAGTGATAGAGAGTGTGAGAGAGAGAGAGAGTAGGTGAGAGAGATATATAGATAGATAGAGAGAGATAGGGAGGGAGAGAGAGATAGGGAGGGAGAGAGAGAGAGGATAGAGAGAGGATGAGGGAGAGGGAGAAAGAGAGAGAGAGCGAGAGGGATAGAGAGAGAGGGGGATGGAGATATGGAGAGAGGTAGAGATAGGGAGATAGAGAGTGAGAGATATGGATAGAGAGATAGGGAGGGAGGGAGAGAGAGACGGAGGGAGTGGGAGACAAAGATGGATATAAAAGATACAAAGAGAGGAAGAGAGGGAAAGAGATAGATTGAGTGAGAGAGCGAGAGAGAAAGAGGGAGGGAGAGAAAGAGAGAGATAACAAGTGGAGAGAGAGAAGAGAAAAGAAGAGAGAGAGAGAGAGAGAGAGAAAGATAGTGAGGGAGAGAGAGAGAAAGAATGAAATTGCGAGAGAGAGGTAGAGAGAGTGAGAGAGAGAGAATAAGAGAGATAACAAGAGAGGGAGAATGAAGAGAGAGAGAGGGAGAGAGAGAGAATAAGAGAGATAACAAGAGAGGGAGAATGAAGAGAGAGAGAGGGAGAGAGAGGGATAGAGAGAGAGATACAGAGGGAGGGGGAGATAGAGAGCGAGAGAGTGAGAGTGGGAGAGAGAGAGAATGAAAGAGAATAAGAGAGAGAACGAGAGAGAAAATAAGAGAGAATAATAATGGGAGAATGAAGAGAGAGAGGGTGAGAGAGAGCGAGAGTGAGAGAGAGGGTGAGAGGGAGAGAGATAGCGGGAGAGAGAGAGGAGAGAGAGTGTGTGAGGGGGCGAGGGAGAGAGATAAGGAGGGAGAGAGAGAGGGGGGAGAGAGTGAGAGGGGGAGAGAGTGTGTGAAAAAGAGAGGGGGCGAGAGAGAGGGAGATTGAGAGAATAAGAGAGAGAATGAGATAGAGAATAAGAGAGAGAACAAGAGAGGGAGAATGAAGAGAGCGGGAGAGAGAGAGGGGGAGCGGGAGAGAGAGAGAGACTGAGAGAGAGAGGGATCGGGAGAGAGAGAGTTAGAGAGAGAGGGAGGGGAGAGAGAGCCAGAGAGCGATAGAGAGATATGGAAAGGGAGAGAGAGGGGAGAGAGTGAGAGGGAGAGAACAAGATAGAGAGATAAGGAAGAAAGAGAGAGATGATAGTGAGAGAGAGAATGAGGGGGAGAGAAATAGAGATAGAGATTGAGTGAATGATAGATAGATAGAGAGAGATAGAGATATAGTGACAGAGAGAGAGAGAGGGAGAGAGAGAGAGAAATCATGAGTGAGAGAGAGAGACAGATAGAGAGAGAAAATGAGAGAGAGTGAAAGAGAGAGATAGAGAGATAGAAAGACAGAGAGGGAGAGAGGGAGGGAGAGAGGGAGAGAGAAAGTGAGAGAGAGGGAGAGAGAGAGGGAGAGAAGAGAGAGTGTGAGAGTAAGAGAGAGAGAAAGAGAAAGAGAAAGTGGAAGAGTGTGAGAGAGACGTAGAGACGTAGAGAGAAAGAGAAAGGGAGAAAGAGCGAGAGAAGGAGAGAGAGAGAAAGAGAGAGGGAAGGAGAGTGAGAGACAACTAGGAAAGAGTGAGAGAGAGTTAGAAATAGAGAATGCAGAGAGAGTTAGAGAGGGAGGGAGACAGAAAGTGAGAGAGACAGCACGCAAGAGAGAGAGAGAGAGAGAGAGAGAGAGAAAGAGAGAGAATAGAGAGTATCAGACCAGAAGAATGAGAAAGTGAGAGAGAGTGAAGGAGGAAGGGAGAGAGAGAGTGAGGATATAGCGAAAGGGAGAGGGAGAGAATAAGATAGAGAGATAAGAGAGAAAGAGAGAGAGAGGATAGAGAGAGAAAATTCAGGGGGGAGAGATAGAGATTGAGTGAATGATAGATAGAGAGAGATAGAGTGATAGTGACAGTGAGATAGACAGAGTGAGAGAGATAGAGAGACAAAGATATAGAAAGGGAGAGAATGAGATAGGGAAAGGGAGAGAGAGAAAGCGTGAGTGAGAGAGAGAGATAGAGAGGTAGCGAGAGAGAGTGAGATAATGAGATAGAGAGAGACAGAGAGGGAGAGAGGGAGAGTGGGAGAGAGAGAGATGGAGAGAGAAAGTGAGAGGGAGATAGAGAGAGTGAGAGGGAGGGTAGGAGGGAGAGAGATAGAGATAGAGAGTGAGAGAGAGTGGGAGAGAGAGAGAAGAGAGAGAGAGTGAGAGAAGGAGCGAGAGAAAGAGGAAGAATGTGAGAGAGACGTAGAGAGAAAGAGGAAGAGAGAAAGAATGAGAGAAGGAGAGAGAGAGAGAAAGAGAGAGGGAAGGAGAGAGAGAAGGATAGAGAGAGAGAGTTAGAGTGGGAGAGAGAGAGGGTGAGCGAGAGAGTATGAGAGAGGGAGAGAGAGCGATGAAATAAATAGAGTGAGAGAGAGATAGAGGTAGATAGATAGGTGAGTGAGTGACTGCGAGAGAGAGGGAGAGGGAGATAGAGAGAAGAGAGAGGGAGAAAGTAAGAAAATGATACAGAGAGAGAGGAAGAGAGCGAGAGAGGGAGAAAGAGAGAGGGGAAAGAGAGAGAGGGAGATAGAGAGAAAGAAGAGGGAGGGAGTGAGAGGGAGGAAGAGAGATTGAGAGAGAGTGTGTGAAGGAGAGAGGAGAGAGAGGAAGAGAAAGAAAGAGAGAAAAAGGGAGAGATTGAGTAAGAGAGTGAGAGAGTGAGAGAGCGAGAGAGAATGAGAGAGGGTGAGAGATAGAGAAAGATGGAAAGAGAGAAGAGAAAAGTGCGAGAAAGAGAGAGTCGGAGAGAGAGTGCGAGAGAGAAGTAGAGAGGGGGAGAGACAGAGAAAGAGGGAGAGAGAGATAGAGAGATAGTGAGACAGAGAGATGGGGAGACAGAACGAGAGAGAGAATAAGAGAGAGAACAAGAGAGGGAGAATGAAGAGAGAGAGAGATAAAGAGATAGAGATAGAGATGGTGACCGAGCGAGAGAGAGTGAGAGAGGGAGAGAAGTAGTGGAAGAGAGAGCGAGAGAGTGAGAGAGAGATAAGGATGGAGAGATAGATATATAGATAGATAGATAGAGGGAGAAAGAGAGAGAGAGAGAGAGAGAGAGAGAGTGAGAGAGAGATATAGTGAGAGAGAGGGAGAGAGAAAAAGAGTGAGAGAGAGATAATGAGAGAGGGAGAGCGTGAGAGGGAGTGTGAGAGGGAGAGACATAAATAAAGGGAGAGAGAGGGAGACAATGTGTGAGAAAGAGAGACAATGAGAGAGAGAGAGGGAGAGAGAGAGAACAAGAGCGAGAGAGATGGTGAGAGAGAGAGGGAGAGTTTGGAGATAGAGGGGGGAGAGAGCGAGTGAGAGAGAGACTGAGAAAGTGAGAAAGTGTGTGAGAGAGAGAGAGAGATAGAGAGTGACAATGAGGAAAGGGTAAGAGGGAGTTAGAAAGAGAGAATGAGGAAAGTGAGAGGGAGGGAGAGAGAAAGAGAGAGCGACAGTCACAGAGAGAGAATAGGTGAGAGAGAAAGAGAAGAGAGAGTGAGACAGCGAAAGAACGAGAGAGGGAGAGAGAATGAGGGGGGGGGGAGAGTGAGGGGGAATGGAGAAGGATAGAAAAGAGTTAGAGAACATGATAGAGAAGAGAGAGAGTGACGATAGAGAAATAAAGAGAGATAGAGAGAAGGAGTGAGAGAGAGAGAAAGAGGGAGAGAGAGATACAAAGAGAATGAGATAGAGAGATATAGTAAGAGAGTGAGATAGAGAGAGAGTGAACAAGTTGAGAGAGAAGAGAAGAAGAGAGAGAGAGTGAGAGAGAGAGAGATAGATAGAGAGAGAGAAGAGAAGAAGAGAGAGAGTGAGAGAGAGAGAGAGATAGATAGAGAGAGAGATAAAGAGAGAGAAAAAGAGTGAGAGTGTGAGAGAGAGGTAGAGGCAGAGAAAGAGGGAGAGAGAGAAAGAGGGAGCGAGAGATATATAGAGGGAAAAAGTGCGGGTGAGAGAGAGAAAATGAGAGAGAGAACAAGAGTGGGAGAATAAGGAGAGAGAGCGAGAGAGTGATAGAGAGTGGGTGAAAGAGAGAGAGGGGGAGAGAGAGATAAGGAGAGAGAGGGAGGGGGCGAGAGAGAGATAATGAGTGAGAGAGATAAGGAGGGGGAGAGAGAGTGAGAGGGGAGAGAGAGATAGAGAGAGTGAGAGAGAAAGAGATAGACAATGAGAGAGAGAGAGAACGAGAGAGGGAGAATGAAGAGAGAGAGAGACAGAGAGAGCAGGAGAGAGAGCGAGAGAGGGGGAGCTGGAGAGAGAGAGTTAGAGAGAGAGAGGGAGGGGAGAGAGAGCGTGAGAGTGAGAGAGAGATAAGGAGGGGGAGAGAGAGGGGAGAGAGTGAGAGGGAGAGAACAAGATAGAGAGATAAGAGAGAAAGAGAGAGAGGATAGATAGAGAGAATGAGGGGAGAGAGAGATAGAGATTGAGTGAATGATAGATAGATAAAGAGAGATAGAGAGATAATGATAGTGATAGAGAGAGTGAGAGAGAGATAGAGAGTGACAAAGATATAGAGAGGGAGAGAAGGAGAGAGGGTGAGGGAGAGAGAGAAAGTGTGAGTGTGAGAGAGAGATAGAGAGAGAAAATGAGAGAGGGAGAGAGGGAGAGAGAGATAGAGAGACAGAGAGGGAGAGAGGGAGAGAGAAAGTGGGAGAGAGGGGAGAGAGAGAGGGAGGGAGAGAGAGATAGAGATAGAGAGAGGGGGATAGGGAGAGAGAGTGTGAGAGAGATCAGGAGAGAGAGAGAAGAGAGAGTGTGATAGAAAGAGAGAGAAAGAGAAAGAGGAAGAGTGTGATAGAGACGTAGAGAGAAAGAGAAAGGGAGAAAGAGAGAGAGAAGGGGAGAGAGAGAAAGAGAGAGGGAAGGAGAGAGAGAGAAAGAGAGAGGGAAGGAGAGAGAGAGAAGGAGAGTGAGAAACAACGAGGAAAGAGTGAGAGAGAGTTACAAATAGAGAATGAGGAGAGAATTAGAGAGGGAGGGAGAGAGAAAGAGAGAGAGGTAGACAGAGGGAGAGACATCACACAAGAAAGAGAGAGAGAGAGAGAAAGAGAGAGAGAGCGAGAATAGAGAGTATGAGATCGAAAGAAAGAGAGAGTGAGAGAGAGTGAGGGAGGAAGGGATAGAGAGTGAGGAATTAGCCAAAGGGAGATGGATAGAACAAGATTGAGAGATAAGAGAGAAAGAGAGAGAGAGAGAGAGGATAGAGAGAGAGAAAATTCAGGGGGAGATGGAGATTGAGTGAATGATAGATAGAGAGATAGTGATAGTGAGATAGACAGAGCGAGAGCGAGAGAGAGATAGAGAGAGTGAGAGAGAGAGATAGAGAGAGACAGAGAGGGAGAGAGAGAGAATGGGAGAGAGAGGGAAAGAGAAAGTGAGAGCGAGAGGGAGAGAGAGATAGAGACAAAGAGAGAGGGTGATGGGGAGAGAGAAGAGAAGAGAGAGAGAGAGTGAGAGAATGAGAGTGAGAAAGAGAAATAGGAATAGTGTGAGAGAGACGTAGAGAGAAAGAGAAAGAGAGAAAGAACGAGAGAAGGAGAGAGAGAAAGAGAGAGGGAAGGAGAGAGAGAAGGATAGATAGATAGATAGTGAGAGAGAGAGAGAGGGTGGCCGAGAAAGTGTGAGAGAGGGAGAGAACGATGAAATAAATATAGTGAGAGAGAGATAGAGAGAGAGGTAGATAGATAGGTGAGTGAGTGACTGCGGAGGGAGAGGGAGATAGTGAGAAGAGAGGGGGAAAAAGCGAGAAAATGATAGAGAGAGAGAGAGAGGAAGAGAGTGAGAGAGGGAGAGAGAGAGGGGGGAAAGAGAGAGAGAGGGAGATAGAGAGAAAGAAGAAGGAGGGAGTGAGAGGGAGGATGAGAGATTGAGAGAGAGAGAGTGAAGGAGAGAGGAGAGAGGAAGAGAAAGAAAGAGAGATAAAGAGAGAGAAAGAGAGAAATTGAGTGAGAGAGCGAGAGAGAATTAGAGAGGGTGAGAGAGAAAGAGAGAAAGATGGAAAGAGAGAAGAGAAAAGAGAGAGAGAGAGAGAGAGTCAGAGAGAGTGTGTGAGAGAAGTAGAGAGGGGGAGAGACAGAGAAAGATATAGAGAGAGATAGAGAGATAGTGAGAGAGAGAGAGTGGGAGAGAGAAAGGGAGAGAGAGAATAATAGAGAGAATAAGAGAGGGAGAATGAAGAGAGAGAGACAGAGATAGTGAGAGAGCGAGAGAAGTAGGGAAGATAGAGCGATAGAGATAAGGATGGAGAGATAGATATATAGATAGATAGATAGAGAGAGAGAAACAGTGAGAGAGAGAGATAGTAAGAGAGAAGGAGAGCATGAGAGAGAGAGAATGAGAGGGATAGACATAAATAAAGGGAGAGAAAGGGAGACAATGTGTGATAGAGAGACAACGAGAGAGAGAGAGAGAGAGAGAGAACGAGAGCAAGAGAGAGAGAGAGAGGGAGAGAAAGGAAATAGTTAGGGGAGAGAGCGAGTGAGAGAGAGACTAAGAAAGTGAGAAAGCGTGAGAGAGAGAGAGATAGAGAGAGTGACAACAAGGAAAGAGTGATACGAATTTAGAAAGAGAGAACAAGGAGAGTGAGAGGGAGGGAGAGAGAAAGAGAGAGTGATAGTCATAGAGAGAGAGAACGGGTGAGAGAGAGAGAAGATAGAGTGAGAGAGAAAGAATGAGAGAAGGAGAGGGGGGAGGGAGAGAGAGTGGGGGGAGGGAGAAGGATAAAAAAGAGTTTGAGAACATGATAGAGAGTGAAGAGAAGAGAGAGAGAGTGATGATAGAAAAATAAAGAGAGACAGAGAGAAGGAGAGAGAGAGAGAAAGAGGGAGAGAGATACAACGAGAATGAGAGAGAGAGGGAGAGAGAGAGATAGTAAGAGAGTGAGATAGAGAGAGATTCTGTGAGAGTGGAAGTGAGAGAGAGATTGGAAGAAAGAGAACAAGAGAGAACGATATACAGAGAAAATAGAAGAGAAGAGAGATAGAGAGAGAGGAGAGAGAGTGAGATAGGGAGACAGAGAGAGACATAGAGATAGAAAGATCGTGAGAGAGAGTGTGTGTGTGTGTACGAGAGAGAGGTACAGAGAGAGAGAGAAAAAGAGAGCGAGAGAGGGAGAGAGAGTGAGTGAGATAGGGAGGGAAAATGAGAGGGGGAGAGAGAGAGGGAGAGAGAGAGTGTGTGTGTGTGTGAGAAGGACAAGGAGAGAGGAGGAGAGAGAGTGTGTGAGAGAGAGCGAGGGAGGGAGAGAGTGATAAAGAGTGACGAAGATGTAGAGATTGAGAGAGGAAGAGAGGGAGAGAGGGAGATGGGGGGAGAGAGAGAATGCATGAGTGAGATAGAGAGAGGGATGGAGAGTGTAAGAGGGAGTGTGTGAGAGATAGAGAGACACAAAGAGGGAGAGACGGAGAGTGTGAGAGAGAGAGAGAGAGAGAGAGAGAGAAAGAGAGAGAGCGAGATAGAGAGACAAGGAGGGATGGAGGGAGAGGGAGATAGAATCAGAGAGGAAGATGGGGAGAGAGGGAGACAGGGAGAGAGAGATGGAAATAGAGAGAGGGAAGGAGGGAGAGCGAGAGGCATGGAGGGGGAGGGAAGGAGAGAGACAAGTGAGAGAGAGTGAGAGAAGGAGAGAAAGAAAGAGAAAGAGAAAGAGAGAGAGATAATGGGAGAAAGAGAGTGAGAGCAAGAGAAGGAGAGAGTGGGAGAAAGAGAGAGGGAATAAGAGAGAGAAGGAGAGAGAGAGTGAGAGAGAGTGACAGAGAAAGAGAGAGTGAGAGAGAGTGTGAGATGGGGAGAGAGAGAAAGAGAGAGTGAAATAGAGTGACAGTGAGAGAGAGACGAAAAGAGAGAGATAGAGAGATAGAGAGTGAGTGAGAGAGAGAGAGAGAAGAGAGAGAGAGAGTGAAATAGAGAAGGAAAGAGACAGAGAGAGTGAGAGAATGAGAGAGAGGAAGAGAGAGAAGGAGAGAGAGAAGATGGAGTGAGGGAGAAAGAGAGAGATAGAGATAGTGAAATAGAGTGAGAGAGAGACAAACAGAGAGAGAGTAAGTGAGAGATAGAGCGAGATAGAAAAAAGTGTGGGAGAGATATATAGAGAAGTGAGGGAGAGTGTGAGAGAGGGGTAGGGAGTGAAAGAGAGAGATAGAGCGATAGAGGGAGGGAGAGTGGGGAGATAGAGAAATGAAGAGGGAGAGCAAAAGAGGGAGAGAGCGAGAGAGAGAAACACAGAGAGAGAGAGAGAGGTACGAAGCGAGAAAGACAAATAGAGAAGGAAAGAGACAGAGAGAGAGAGAGAGAACGAGAGAGAGGCAAGAGAGAGAGAAGAGGGAGTGAGGGGCAGAGAGAGGGAAAGTGGGAGTGAGAGAGAGACAGAGAGAGATAAAGAGATAGAGAGAGATAGAGAGATAGTGAGTGAGGGAGAGATTGTGTGAGATAGAGAGAGTAAGTGAGAGATAGAGAGAGAGAGAAAAAGTGAGGGAGAGATATAAAGGGAAGTAAGGGAGAGTGCGAGAGAGAGGTTGAGAGAGTGGGAGAAAGGGAGAGAGAGAGAGTGATAGGGAGGAAAGGAGAGAGAGAGTGGGGAGAAAGAGAAATAAAGAGGGAGAGAAAAAAGGGAGAGAGAGTAAGAGAGAGAGACACTCAGAGAGAGAGAGAGAGAGGGAGAGAGTGAGAGCGTGAGAGAGAGGAGAGAGAGTAAAATAGAGAAGAAGAGACAGAGCGAGTGAGAGAATTAGAGAAGGAAAGAGAGAGAATGAGAGAGAGAGAGAGCAGGAGAGAGAAGGGGAGAGAAAAGAAGGAGTGAGGGAGAGAGAGTGAAATAGAGTGAGAGTGAGAAAGAGATAGATAGAGAGATAGAAAGATAGTGAGTGAGAGTGAGAGAGAGAGAGCGGGGGAGAGACTAAGATAGAGATAGAGAAAAGTGAGGGAGAGATATAGAGAGAAGTGAGGGAGAGTTCAAGAGAGAGGTAGAGAGCAAGAGAGAGAGAGAGTGAGTGAGAGAGATAGCGAGAGAGGGAGAGAGAGAGAGTAGCTAGGAGGAAAGGAGCGAGGGGGTGAGGAGAAAGAGAAATGTAGAGGGAGAGAAAAAGAGGGAAGGAGAGCGAGAGTGAGAGAGAGTGAGAGAGAGAGAGAGGAAGAGAGAGCGAGAGAGAGGAAGAGAGAGGAAGAGAGAGAGATAGGGAGAGACAGATAAAGGCAGAGAGAGTGAGAAAGAGCAGGAGATACAAAGAGGAAGGGGGAGGGGGAGAGACATAGATAGACAGAGTGAGAGAGAGAGAGAGGGAGAGACGGAGAGAGGGAGAGAGTGGGTAGAGAGACATAGAGAGGGAGAGAGGGAGAGAGAAAAAGAAAGAGAGAGAAGGTGTGTGTGTGTGTGTAAGGGAGAGAGAGAGATAGAGAGAGAGAGAGAGGTGTG
The DNA here is from genome assembly GCA_003255025.1 of Datisca glomerata. Lineage (NCBI taxonomy): Eukaryota > Viridiplantae > Streptophyta > Magnoliopsida > Cucurbitales > Datiscaceae > Datisca > Datisca glomerata. Next base: position 57,462 of record QANY01001302.1, on the reverse strand, counting down.
TATATGTGTGTCTATGTGTGTGAGAGTGAGTGAGTGTCAGATAGTGGGAAAGGGAGAGAGAGAGGAAGAAGATAAAGGAGTGGAAGAGAGAGAGAGAGTAAGAGAAAGAGAAGGAGAGAGAGTGTGTGAGAGTGAGAGAGAGAGTAAGAGAGAGGGAGAAAGCGTGAGAGAGACATAGAAAGAAGAGAGAGAGGGAGAGAGAGAAAGGAAGAGAATGAGAGAGAGCGAGAGAGAGAGAGGGAAATAAAGAAGGAGAGAGAGAGAGGGAGAGAGAAGAGGGAGTGAGGGAGAGAGAGAGTGTGTGTGAAATATATTGAGAGTGAGAGAGAGGCAGATAGAGGGAGATAGAGGGATTGAGAGATACTAAGTGAGAGAGAGAGTGAGATAGAGAGAGTGTGTGTGAGGGAGATAAAGAAAAGTGAGGGAGAGATATAGAGAGAAGTGGGGGAGAGTCGGAGAGAGAGGTAGAGAGAAAGAAGGAGAGAAAGAGAGAGAGAGAGAGAGCGAGAGAGGGAGAGAGAGAGTGGCAGGGAGAAAACGTGAGAGAGAGTGAGGAGAAAGAGAAATGGAGAGGGAGAGAAAAAGGGAAAGCGAGAGGGAGAGAGAGTGAGAGAGAGATAGGGAGAGAGTGAGATAGAGAGAGCAAGAGAGGAAAAGAGGGAGAGTAGAGGGAGTGAGAGAGAGAGACAGAGAAATATTGTGAGAGTGAGAGACAAACAGAGAGAGAGATAGAGAGATAGAGAGATAGTGAGTGAGTGAGAGAGAGAGAGAGGCATAGTAAGCGTGAGAGAGACTGTGAGAGAGATAGAGAAAAGTGATGGATATATATAGATAGAAGTAAGGGAGAGTGCGAGAGAGAGGTAGAGAGAAAGAGAGAGAGAGATGGAGAGAGACAGTGGGAGGGAGGAAAGTAGAGAGAATGTGTGGGGAAGGAGAAATCGAGAGGGTGAGAAAAAGAGGTAGAGAACGAGAGGGAGAGAGAGCGAGGGAGAGATAGATAGATAGATATAGAGAGAGACAGAGAGAGTGAGAAATAAGTGAGAGAGAGAGGAAGAGAGAGAGAGAAATTGGAAGAGAGAGAGATAGAGATAAGGGAAAAGACAGAGGGAGAGAGAGATAGTGTGTGTGTGTGAGAGAAAGAGAGTGTGGGAGATAGGGAGAGAGGGAGAGGAAAGGTGAGAGAGGTAGAGATAGAGAAAGTGAGGGAGAGAGGGAGGCAGAGAGAGAGAGAAAGAGAGAGTGTGAGAGGGAGAAATAGAGAGAGTGTGTGAGAGAGGGAGGGAGAGAGAGAGGGAGAGAGAGCGTCTGTGCGTGGGAGAGCGAGTGAGATAGAGGGAGAGGGAGAGAGAGCATGAGAGAAAGAGAGAGAAAGAGAAGAGAGAGAGAGAGAAGGAGAAGAGAGAGAGAGAGAGAAAGAGAAGAGAGAGATTGAGAGAGAGAAAGATAATGAATGTGAGAGAGACATAGAGAGAAAGAGGGGGAGAGAGAGTGCGAGAGGGGGGGGGGGATAGAGAGTGGAAGGGATGAAAGGAGAGAGGGAGTGAGGAGAAAGAGAAATGGGGAGGGAGAGAAAAAGAGTGAGAGTGAGAAAGTGCTAGAGAAAGATAGAGAGAGAGAGATAGTGAGTGAGAAAGAGAGACAGAGAGATAGTGGGTGAGGAATTGTAAGAGTGAGAAAGAGATAGAGAAAAGTGAGGGATAGATGTAGAGAGAAGTGAGAGAGAGTGCGAGAGAGAGGTAGAGAGTAAGAGAGAGAGTGAGAGATGGAGAGAGAGTGGCAGGGAGGAAAGGAGAGAGTGTGTGTAGAAGGAGAAATGGAGAGGGAGAGAAAAATAGGGAGAGAGCGAGAGGGAGAGAGAGCGAGAGGGAGAGAGAGCGAGGAAGAGATATATAGATATAGAGAGATACAAAGAGAGAGAGGAACGTAGAGAGAGGAAGAGAGAGAGGGATAGAGATAGGGAGAGAGAGAGAGAGAGAGGGAGAGGGAGGGGGAGAGAGGTAGAGTGAAAGAGAGGGAGAGCAGGAGAGAGAGAGTGAGAGAGGAAGGGAGAGAGGGGGGGGAGAGAAAGAGTGTGTGTGAGAGAGAGTGAGTTAGAGGGAGAGAGAGAGAGAAAGAAAGGGTAAGAGAGAGAGAGAACGAGAGAAGGAGAGAGAGTAAGAGAATGAATGAGAGAGAGACGTTGAGTGAAAAAGGGAGAGAGATATATAGAGAGACAGATAGAGAGAGATAGAGAGAGAGTGAGATAGAGTGAAAGTGAGAGAGAGATAGTGAGAGATAGAGAAAAGTGAGGGATGTATATAGAGAGAAGTAAGGGAGAGTGCGAAAGAGAGGTAGAGAGATAGAGAGTGAGTGTGAGAGATGGAGAAAAAGAGTGGTAGGGAGGAAATGAGAGAGAGTGTGGAGAGATAGATAGATAGTTATAGAGAGAGACAGATAGAGAGAGAGAGAAAGAGGAGAGATAAAGAGGATGAAAGAGAGAGAGAGATAGGAAGAGAGAGACAGAAGAAGAGAGAGAGGGGGGAGAGAGTGTGAGAGAGAGCGAGAGAGAAAGAGAGAGGTAGAGAGATAGAGAGTGAGTGTGAGAGATGGAGAAAGAGAGTGGTAGAGAGGTAATGAGAGAGAGTGTGGAGAGAGAGATAGATAGTTATAGAGAGAGATGAAGAGAGAAAGTGGAAGGAAGAGAGAGAAAGAGGAAGAAAGAGAGAGAGAGAGATAGGAAGAGAGAGATAGGGGAAGAGAGAGAGAGAGGGGGGAGAGAGTGTGTGAGTGAGAAAGCGATAGAGAGAGTAAGAGAGAGTGGGAGATAGAGAGAGGGAGGGAGAGTGGGAGAGAGGTAGAGATAGAGATAGAGAGAGCAAAAGATGGAGAGAGCAAAAGTGAGAGAGGGAGACAAAGAGAGAGAGGGAGAGAGAAAGGGAGAGAAAGAGAGAGAGAGAGATGGGGAGAAAGATAGTGAGAGAGGGAGGGAGAGAGAGTGGGAGAAAGTGATAGAGACAGAGAGTGGGAGGGAGCAGGAGAGAGAGAGCGAGAGAAGGAGAGAGAGAAAACGAGAAAGAGAATGAATGTGAGAGAGATGTAGAGAGAAAGAGGGAGGGAGAGAGAGTGCGAGAGAGGGATGGGGGAGAGAGAGAATGGCAAGGAGGAAAGTAGAGAGGGAGTGAAGAGAAAGGGAAATGGAGAGGGTTAGAAAAAGAGGGAGAGATAGATAGATTGATAGATAGAGGGACAATGATAGAGAGATAAACAGATAGTGAGTAAGAGAGAGAGAGAGCGAGAGATAGATAGATTGATAGATAGAGGGACAAGGATAGAGAGATAAACAGATAGTGAGTGAGAGAGAGAGAGAGCGAGAGATAGATAGATAGAGATAGCGAGAGAGAGAGAGAGCGAGAGCGAGAGAGAAAGAGAGAAGGAGAAAGAGATAGAATGTCAGAGAGACGTAGAGAGCAAGAGGAATAAAGAGAGTGCAAGAGTGGGAGAGAGAGAGTGGTAGGGAGGAAAGGAGAAAGGGAATGAGGAGAAAGTGAAATGGAGGCGGAGAGAAAAAGAGGGAGAGAGCGAGGAAGAGATGGATAGATAGATAGATAGAGAGAGAGAGATAGAGAGATAGTGACTGAGAGAGAGTGAGAGAGCTTGAGAGAGAGAGAGATAGAGAGAGAGAACGAGAGAAAGACCGAGAGAGAGTGGCAAGAAGGAAAGGATAGAGAGTGTGGAGAAAGGAGAGAGAGCGACAAAGAGAGAGAGAGATAGGAGAGAGAGGAAGAGAGAGAAAGAGGAAGAGAGTGAAAGAGAAAGAGAAAGAGAGAGTGAGAGAGATAGGGAGAGAAAGACAGATGAAGAGAGAGAGAGAGAGGGGGTGAGAGATAGTGAGTGAGAAAGCGAGAGAGAGTGAGAGAGAATGGGAGATAGAGAGAGAGGAGGGATGGGGAGAGAGGTAGAGGTAGAGATAGACAGAGCGAGAGAGGGAAAGAGAAAAAGTGAGAGAGGGAGGCAAAGAGAGAAATGAAGGGGTAGAGAGAGAGCAAGAGAGTGAGAGAGGGAGGGGAGAGAGGTAAAGAGAGAGAACGAGAGAGAGACCGAGAGAGAGTGTGGCATGAAGGAAAGGAGAGAGAGCGACAAAGAGAGAGAGAGGGGAGTGAGATGAAGAGAGAGAGAGAAAGAGGAAGAGAGAGAGAGAAAGAGAGAGAGATAGAGAGAGAGATAGGGAGAGAGATAGGGAGAGAGAGAAAAAGGAAGAGAGAGGGGGTGAGGAATAGTGAGTGAGAAAGAGAGAGAGAGTGAGAGAGAGTGGGAGATAGAGAGAGGGGGGAGGGGGAGAGAGGTAGAGATAGAGATAGATAGAGCGAGAGAGGGAGAGAGAAAAAGTGAGAGAGGGAGGTAGAGAAAGAGAGGGAGAGAGAGAGGGAGAGAAAAAGAGAGAGAGAGATGGTGGAGGGGAGAGAGGTTGAAGGAAAGAGAGAGAGCGAGAGAGGGAGAAAGAGAGTGAGAGAGGGAGGGAGAGAGAGTGGGAGAAAGTGATAGAGATAGAGAGTGGGAGAGAGCAGGAGAGAGAGAGAGATCGAGAGAAGGAGAGAGAGAGAGAACGAGAAAGAGAATGAATGTGAGAGAGATGTAGAGAGAAAGAGGGAGAGAGAGTGTGCGAGAGAGGGAGAGAGAGTGGAAAGGAGGAAAGGAGAGAGGGAGTGAGGAGAAAGAGAATTGGACAGGGAGAGAAAAAGAGGGGGAGCGAGCGAGAAAGAGATTGATAGATAGATAGAGAGAGATAGAGAGACCGAGTGATAGTGAGTGAGAGAGAGAGATAGTGAGTGAGAGAAAGAGAGTGAGGGAGAGATAGAGAGATAGTGAGTGAGAGAAAGAGAGAGAGAGAGAGAGAGATAGAGAGAGAGAGAATGAGAGAGAGATCGAGAGAGAGAATGAGAGAGAGATCGAGAGAGAGAACAAGAGAGAGATCGAGAGAGAGAATGGGAGAGAGAAGAGGGAGTGATGAAGAGAGAGAGAGAGAAATAGACTGAGAGTGAGAGAGAGACAGAGAGAGAGAGAGAGAGAGATAGAGAGATAGACTTAGAAAGAGAGAGAGAGTGTGTGTGTGAGAGAGTAAGAGAGAGATAAAGAAGGGTAGAGAAACGTGAGGGATAGATATAGAGAGAAGTGAGAGAGTGTGTGAAAAAGAGGTAGAGAGAGAAAGAGTGAGAGATGGAGATAGATTAGTGGTAGGGAGGAAGGGAGAGAGTGTGTGGAGAGATAGATAGATAGATAGATATAGAGAGAGACAGAGAGAGAGAAGAAGGAGTGAAAATGGAAGAGAGAAAGACAGATAGGGAGAGAGAGCGAGAGAGAGTGAGAGAGAGTGGGAGATAGAGAGAAGGGGAAGGGGAGAGAGGTAAAGATAGAGATAGAGCGAGAGAGGAAGAGAGCAAAAGTGAGTGAGGGAGGCAAAGAGAGAAATGGAGGGGTAGAGAGAGAGAGAGTGAGAGAGAGAGAGAGAGAAAGAGGTAGAGAGAGCGACCGAATGAGAAAGAGAGACAATGAGAAAGAGACAAAGGGAGAGAGAGTTGGATAGATTGGTGAGTGAGTTAGTGCGAGAAAGAGGGAGAGGGAGAGAGAGAAAATGAGAGGGAGAGAATGAGAGAGAGCGAGGGATGGAGAGAGAGGGAGAGAGGGAGGGAGAGGGGGAGAGAGGGGGAGAGAGAGGGGGAGAGTGGGAGAGAGAGAGAGTGAAAGAGAGAGAAAGAGAGATAGAGAAAGAGAGAGAGGGGGGAGAACGAAAGCGAGAGAGAAAGAGAGAGAGAGAATAGAGAAAGTGTGAAATAGAGTAGGAGAGAGAGCGAGAGAGACCAAGAGAGAGAAATAGAGAAGGAAAGAGGGAGTGAACTAGAGATAGCAAGATAGAGAAGGAGAGAGAGAAGATACAGAGAGCGAGAGAGAGGGAGAGAGAGGGGGAGAGGGAAAGAGCGAGAGAGAGAAGAGAGAGAGAATAGAGAACGAGTGAATAGAGAAGGAGAGAGAGAGAGAGAACGAGAGAGAGAAATAGTGAAGGAAAAAGAGAGATAATAGGAGAAAACAAGATAGAGAAGGAGGGTGAGAAGAGAGAGAGAGCGAGAGCGAGAGAGAGAGAGAGTGTGTGAGATAAGGAGATAGTGAGTGAGAGGTTGAAAAAAGTGAGGGAGAGATATAAAGAGCAGTGAGGGAGAGTGCGGGAGTGAGGTAGAGAGAAAGAGAAAGAGAGAGAGAGAGTGGCTGGGAGGAAAGGTGGGAGAGTGTGAGGACAAAGAGAAATGGAGAGGGAGATAAAAAGAGGGAGAGAGAGATGGAGAGAGAGATAGAGACTAAGAGAGAGAGAGAGGGAAAGAGGAGAAAGAGAGGAAGGGAGAGCGAGAGAGGAAGAGAGATAGAGCTAGAGGGAGATAGGGAGAGAAAGATAGAGGGAGAGAGAAAGAGTGAGTGAGAGCGCGAGGGGGAGAGAGAGTGAGAGAGAGTGGGAGATAGAGAGAGGGAAAGGGAGGGAGGAAGAGAGAGAGAGAGCTAGAGAGATAGGGAGAGAGAGAGGGGGAGAGAGAGAGAGGGAGAGAGAGTGAGTGAGAGCGCGGGGGGGGGGGGGGGGGNNGGGGGAGAAAGAGGGAGCAAGATATAGAGAGAGGGAAAGGGAGGGGAGAGATGGTGAGAAAAAGAGAGAGAGAGGGAGAGAGAGAAAGAGAGGAAGAGGGAGAGGGAGAGGAAGAGAGAGTGTGTGAGAGAGTGAAAGAGAGAGAGAGAAAGAGAGAGAGATCGAGAATGGGAGAGAGCGAGAGAGAGAAAGAGAGGTAGAGAGATATAGAGTGAGTGTGAGAGATGGAGAAAGAGAGTGGTAGGGAGGAAATGAGAGAGAGTGTGGAGAGATAGATAGATAGTTATATAGAGAGAGAGATAGAGAGAGAGAGAGAGAGAGAGAGAGAAAGAGGAGAGAGAGGAGGAGAGAGAAAGAGGAAGAAAGAGAGAGAGATAGAGAGATAGGAAGAGGGAGATAGAGAAAGAGAGAGAGAAGGGGAGAGAGAGTGTGAGTGAGAAAGTGATAGAGAGACAAAGAGAGAATGGGAGATAGAGAGAGAGGGAGGGAGAGGGGGAGAGAGGTAGAGATAGAGATAGAGAGAGCGAAAGAGGGAGAGAGCGAAAGTGAGAGAGGGAGGCAAAGAGAGAGGGAGAGGGAGAGAGCGAAAGTGAGAGAGGGACGCAAAGTGAGAGAGAGAGAGGGGGAGAAAAAGGGAGAGAGAGAGATGAGGGAGGGGAAGAGAGGTAGAGTGAAAGAGAGAGAGGGAGGGAGAGAGAGAGTGGGAGAATGAGATAAAGACAGAGAGTGGGAGAGAGTAGAAGAGAGAGCAGAGATAGAGAATGCGAGAGAAGGAGAGAGAGAACGAGAAAGAGAATGAATGTGAGAGAGATGTAGAGAGAAAGAGGGAGAGAGAGAGTGGCAAGGGGGAAATGAGAGAGGGAGTGAGGAGAACTAGAATTGGACAGGGAGAGAAAAAGGGGGAGAGAACGAGAGGGAGAGAGAGCGAGAAAAAGATAGATAGAGAGAGATAGAGAGATCGAGAGATAGTGAGTGAGAGAGAGAGAGATAGAGAGATAGTGAGTGAGAGAAAGAGCGAGAGAGTGAGAGAGCGAGGAAGAGAAAGATAGATAGTTGGAGAGAGAGATAGAAAGATAGAGAGATAGTGATTGAGATAGAGGGAGATAGCTTAAGAGAGAGAGAGATAGAGAGAGAATGAGAGAGAGACAGAGAGAGAGAGTGGCAAGAAGGAAAGGAGAGAGTGTGGAGAAAGGGAAATGGAGAGGAAGAGAAAAAGAGGGAGAGAGTGAGAGGGGGAGAGAGCGATGGAGAGATAGATAGATAGATATAGATAGCGACAAAGAGAGAGAGAGAGAGAAAGAGAGAGAGAGAAAGGGAGATATTGACAGAGGAAGAGAGAGAGGGGGTGAGAGATAGTGAGTGAGAAAGTGAAAGAGAGAGTGAGAGAGAGTGGGAGATAGAGAGAGGGGGGAGGGGGAGAGAGGTAGAGATAAAGATATATCGCGCGAGAGAGGGAGAGAGAAAAAGTGAGAGAGGGAGGCAAATTGAGAAACTAAGGGGTAGAGAGAGAGTGTGAGAGAGAGAGGGAGACAGAGGGAGAGAGAGCGACAGACTGAGAGAGAGACAATGAGAGAGAGACAAAGAGAGAGAGGTGGATAGATTGGTGAGTGAGTTAGTTCGAGAAAGAGGGAGAGGGAGAGAGAGGGGGAGAGGGAGAGAAAGAGAGAGAGCGAGGGATAGAGAGAGAGGGAGAGAGGGAGGGAGATGGAGAGAGAGGAAGAGGGTGAGGGAGAGAGTGAGAAAGAGAGAGTGAAAGAGAGGGAAAGAGAGCGAGAGAGCGAGAATGGGAGTGAGAGAGAGGGAGGGAGGGAGAGAGTGAGAGAGAGAAAGAGAGAGAGTGAGAATAGAGAAAGAGTGAAATAGAGTAGGAGATAGAGACCGAGTGAGAGCAAGAGAGAGAAATAGAGAAGGAAAGAGAGAGTGAACGAGAGAGTGAATGGGAGAGAGCAAGATAGAGAAGGAGTGAAAGATTAGAGAGAGAGAGAGAGCGACAGACTGAGAGAGAGAGAGCGACAGACTGAGAGAGAGGCAATGAGAGAGAGACAATGAGAAAGAGGTGGATAGATTGGTTAGTGCGAGAAAGGGCGAGAGGGAGAGAGAGAGGGGGAGAGGGAGAGAAAGAGAGAGAGCGAGGGATGGAGAGAGAGGGAGAGAGGGAGGGAGAGAGTGAGAAAGAGAGAGCGAAAGAGTGATAAAGAGAGAGAGAGAGAGCGAGAATGGGAGTGAGAGGGGGGAGGGAGGGAGAGAGTGAGAGAGAGAAAGAGAGAGAGAGCATAGAGAAACAGTGAAATAGAGTAGGAGAGAGAGATCGAGAGAGAGCAAGAGAGAAATAGAGAAGGAAAGAGAGAGTGAACGAGAGAGTGAATGGGAGAGTGGGTGAGAGCGTGAGGGGGAGAGAGAGAGGGAGAGAGATAGTGTGCGTGAGCGCGCGAGGGGGAGAGAGAGTGAGAGAGAGGGAAAGGGAGGGAGGAAGAGAGAGAGGGAGAGAGAGAGGTAGAGAGTGAGTGAGAGCGGNGGGGGGGGGGGGGGGGGGGGGGAGAGCGAGATATAGAGAGACGGAAAGGGAGGGGAGAGAGGGAGAGGGAGAGGAAGAGAGAGAGAGTGAGAGAGAAAGAGAGAAAGAGAGAGAGAGTGATCGAGAATGGGAGAGAGCGAGAGGGAGAAAGAGAGGTAGAGAGATAGAGAGTGGGTGTGAGATATGGAGAAAGAGAGTGGTAGGGAGGAAATGAGAGAGAGTGTGGAGAGGTAGATATATAGTTATAGAGAGAGACAGATAGAGAGAGGGAGAAAGAGAGAGAGCTAGAGAGATAGGGTTAGAGAGATATAGGGAGAGAGAGGGAGAGAGAGTGAGTGAGAGCGCGAGGGGGAGAGAGAGCGGGAGATAGAGAGAGGGAAATGGAGAGAAAAAGAGAGAGAGGGAGAGAGAGGAAGAGGGAGAGGGAGAGAGTGAGAGAGAGCGAAAGGGAGAGAGAAAGAGAGAGAGCGAGAATGGGAGAGAGTGTGGGAGAGAGCGAGAAAGAGAAAGAGAGGTAGAGAGATAGAGAGCGAGTGTGAGAGATGGAGAAAGGGAGTGGTAGGGAGGAAATGAGAGAGAGTATGGAGAGATTGATAGATAGTTATAGAGAGAGATAGATAGAGAGATAGAGAAAGAGGAGAGAGAGGAAGAGAGAGAAAGAGGAAGAAAGAGGGAGAGAGATAGGAACAGAGAGATAGAGGAAGAGAGAGAGACAGAGGGGAGAGAGAGTGTGAGTGAGAAAGTGATAGAGAGAGTAAAAGAGAGTGGGAGATAGAGAGAGAGGGAGGGAGAGGCAGAGAACGAAATTCAGAGAGGGAGGCAAAGAGAGAGAGGGAGGGAGAGAGAAAAGGAGAGAGATAGAGGGATTGGGAGAGAATAAGAGAGAGAAAGAGAGAGAAAGATGAGAGAGAGAGATAGGGAGAGAGAGGGGGAGAGAGAGATTGAGTGAGAATGCGATAGATAGGGTGAGAGAATGGGAGATAGAGAGAGAGGGAGAGAGAGAAAGTGAGAGAGGGAGGCGAAGAGAGAGAGAGAGAAGGAGAGAAAGAGAGAGAGATGGGGGAGGGGGAGAGATCTATAGGGAAAGAGAGAGAGTGGTAGGGAGGAAGGGAGAGAGATTGTGGAGAGATAGATAGATATAGAGAGAGACATAGACAGAGAAAGAGGAGAGGAAGTGGAGGAGAGAGAGAGATAGGGAGAGAGAGGGGGAGAGAGAGAGATTGAGTGAGAATGTGATAGAGAGGGTGAGAGAGAGTGGGAGATAGAGAGAGAGAGGGAGAGAGCGAAAGCGAGAGAGGGAGGCCAAGAGAGAGAGAGGGAGAGAAAGGGAGAGAGAGAGAGATGGGGGGAGGGGGAGAAAGCTTGAGGGAAAGAGAGAGATAGTGGTAGGGAGGAAGGAGAGAGAGTGTGGAGAGATAGATAGATATATAGAGAAAGAGGAGAGAAAGTGGAAGAGAGAAAGAGAGATAGGGAGAGAGAAGGGGGGAGAGAGAGAGATTGAGCGAGAATGCGATAGAGAGGGTGAGAGAGAGTGGGAGATAGAGAGAGAGAGAGAACGAAAGTGAGAGAGGGAGGCAAATAGAGAAAGGGAGAGAAAAAGAGAGAGAGAGAGAGATGGGGGGAGGGGGATAGAGGTAGAGGGAAAGAGAGAGAGTGCGAGAGAGGGAGAGAGAGAGTGCGAGAGAGGGAGAGAGAGAGTGAGATAGGGAGGGAGAGAGAGTGTGTGGGAGAAAGAGATAGAGACACAGAGTGGGAGAGAGTGGGAGAGAGAGAGTAGAGAGGGAGAGAGCAAGAGAAGGAGAGAGAGAATGAGAAAGAGAAAGAGGGAATGTGAGAGAGATATAGAGAGAAAGAGGGAAAGAGAGTGCGAGGGATGGAGAACGAGAGTTGGACATGGAGAGAAAAAAGGTAGAGAACGAGAGGCAGAGAGACCGAGAAAGAGATACATAGATAGATAGAGAGAGATAGAGAGATCGAGGGATAGTGAGTGAGAGAGAGAGATAATGACTGAGAGAGAGAGTTGAGAGATAGTGAGTGAGTGAGAGAGAGAGAGAGAAAGATAGTGAGTGAGAGAGAGATAGTGGGTGAGAGAGAGATAGAGAGTGAGAGAAAGAGAGTGAGAGAGAGAGATATATATAGAGAGAACGAGAGAGAGAGATTGAGGGAGAGAATGAGAGAGAGATCGAGGGAGAGAGTGAGAGAGAGAGTAAGAGAGAGATCGAGAGAAAGAAGGGGAGAGAGAAGAGGGAGTGAGGGAAATAGAGAGAAATAGAGTGAGAGTGAGAGAGAGATAGAGAGAGAAGGATTAAGAGATAGAGAGATAGTGAGTTAGAAAGAGAGAGAGAGAGTGAGATAGAGTGAGAGTAAGAGAGATAGAGAAAAGTAGAGAAAAGTGAGGGATAGATATAGAGAGAAGTGAAAGAGAGAGAGTGTGTGAGATAGAGTGGGAGTAAGAGAGAGATAGAGAGAGGTAGAGAAAAGTGAGGGATAGATATAGAGAGAAGTAGAAATAGAGTGAGAGTGAGAGAGAGATAGAGAGAGAAGGATTAAGAGATAGAGAGATACTGAGTTAGAAAGAGAGAGAGAGAGTGTGTGAGATAGAGTGAGAGTAAGAGAGATAGAGAAAAGTAGAGAAAAGTGAGGGATAGAAATAGAGAGAAGTGAAAGAGAGAGAGTGTGTGTGAGATAGAGTGAGAGTAAGAGAGAGATAGAGAGAGGTAGAGAAAAGTGAGGGATAGATATAGAGAGAAGTGAGATAGAGTGTGAGAAAGAGGTAGAGAGAGAGTGTGAGAGATGGAGAGAGATAGTGGTAGGGAGGAAGGGAGAGAGTGTGTGGAGAGATAGATAGATATAGAGAGAGACAGAGAGAGAGAAAGAGGAGAGAAAGTGGAAGAGAGAGAGATAGGGAGAGAGAGGGGGAGAGAGAGATTGAGTGAGAATGCGATAAAGAGGGTGAGAGAGAGTGGGAGATAGAGAGAGATGGAGGGAGAGGTAGAGAAAGAGAGAGTGAGAGAGCGAGAGAGCGGGAGAGCGAAAGTGAGAGAGGGAGGCAAAGAGAGAGAGAGAGGGAAAGAGAGTGGGAGAGGGAGATGGAGAGAAAGAGAGAGAGGGGGGAGAGATTGAGAGAAGGAGGGGGAGATAGAGGGAGAGAGTGTGTGTGAGAGAGAGATAGAGTGAGAGATAGAGAGAGATAGAGACAGAGAGTAAGAGAGAGCGGGAGAGAGGGAGAGTAGGGAGAGAGAGCGAGAGCAGGAGAGAGAGAAAGAGAGAGAATGAATGTGAGAGAGACATGGAGAGAGGGGGAGAGAGAGTGCGAGAAGGGGGGAGAGAGAAAATGGCAAGGAGGAAAGTAGAGAGGGAGTGAAGAGAAAGGGAAATGGAGAGGGATAGAAAAAGAGGGAGAGATAGATAGATTGATAGATAGAGGGACAAGGATAGAGAGATAAATAGATAGTGAGTGAGAGAGAGAGCGAGAGATAGATAGATAGAGATAGCGAGAGAGAGTGCGAGAGAGAGAACCAGAGCGAGAGAGAGAGAAGGAGAAAGAGATAGAATGTCAAAGAGACGCAGAGAGCAAGAGGAATAAAAAGAGTGCAAGAGTGGGAGAGAGAAAGTGGTAGAGAGGAAAGGAGAGAGGGAATGAGGAGAAAGTGAAATGGAGGGGGAGATAAAAAGAGGGAGAGAGCGAGGAAGAGATAGATAGATATATAGATAGATAAAGAGATAGTGACTGAGAGAGAGTGAGAGAGCTTGAGAGAGAGAGAGATAGAGAGAGAACGAGAGAGAGACCGAGAGAGAACGAGAGAGAGACCGAGAGAGAATGAGAGAGAGACCGAGAGAGAGAGTGGCAGGAAGGAAAGGAGAGAGTGTGTGGAGAAAGGAGAGAGAGCGACAAAGAGAGAGAGAGATAGGAGAGAGAGGAAGAGAGAGAGAAAGAGGAAGAGAGAGAAAGAGAGGGAGAAAGAGAGAGAGAGAAAGATAGGGAGAGAGAGACAGATGAAGAGAGAGAGAGAGGGGGTGAGAGATAGTGAGTGAGAAAGTGAGAGAGAGTGAGAGAGAATGGGAGATAGAGAGAGAGGGGGGATGGGGAGAGAGGTAGAGATAGAGATAGATAGAGTGAGAGAGGGAGAGAGCAAAAGTGAGAGAGGGAAGCAAAGAGGGAAATGAAGGGGTAGAGAAAGAGCGAGAGAGGGAGAGAGTGAGAGAGGGAGGGGGAGAGAGGTAAAGAGAGAGAACGAGAGAGAGACCGAGAGAGAGTGTGGCATGAAGGAAAGGAGAGAGAGCGACAAAGAGAGAGAGAGAGGGGAGTGAGATGAAGAGAGAGAAAGAGGAAGAGAGAGAGAGATAGAGAGAGAGAGGGAGAGAGAGACAAAGGAAGAGAGAGGGGGTGAGAGATAGTAAGTGAGAAAGCGAGAGAGAGTGGGAGATAGAGAGGGGGGGAGGGGGAGAGAGGTAGAGATAGAGATAGATAGAGCGAGAGAGGGAGAGAGCAAAAGTGAGAGAGGGAGGTAGAGAGAGAGAGAGGGAGAGAAAAAGAGAGAGAGAGAGATGGGGGAGGGGGAGAGAGGTTGAAGGAAAGAGGGAGAGAGGGAGAGAGGGAGAAAGAGATTGAGAGAGGGAGGGAGAGAGTGGGAGAAAGTGATAGAGACATAGAGTGGGAGAGAGAGAGAGCGAGAGAAGGAGAGAAAGAACGAGAAAGAGAATGAATGTGAGAGAGAAAGAGGGAGAGAGAGTGCGAGAGAGGGATAGAGAGTGGAAAGGAGGAAATGAGAGAGGGAGTGAGGAGAAAGAGAATTGGACAGGGAGAGAAAAATAGGGGGAGCGAGCGAGAAAGAGATAGATAGATAGAGAGAGATAGAGAGATCGAGTGATAGTGAGAGAGAGAGAGAGAGAGATAGTGAGTGAGAGAGAGATAGAGAGATAGTGAGTGAGAGAAAGAGAGTGAGATAGAGAGAGAGAGAACGAGAGAGAGAGCGAGAGAGAGATCGAGAGTGAGAACGAGAGAGAGCAAAAGAGAGATAGAGAGAAAGAATGGGAGAGAGAAGAGGGAGTGAGGAAGAGAGAGAGAGAGATAAATAGACTGAGAGTGAGAGAGAGACAGAGAGTGAAATTGAGAGATAGAGAGATAGACTTAGAAAGAGAAAGAGAGAGAGAGAGTAAGAGAGAGATAGAGAGAGGTAGAGAAAAGTGAGGGATAGATATAGAGAGAAGTGAGAGAGAGTGTGAGAAAGAGGTAGAGAGAGAGTGAGAGATGGAGATAGATAATGGTAGGGAGGAAGGGAGAGAGAGTGTGGAGAGATAGATAGATAGATATAGAGAGAGACAGAGAGAGAGATAAGGAGAGAGAGAGCGAGAGAGAGAGTGAGAGAGAGTGGGAGATAGAGAGAAGGGGAAGGGGAGAGAGGTACAGATAGAGATAGAGCGGGAGAGGGAGAGAGCAAAAGTGAGTGAGGGAGGCAAAGAGAGAAATGGAGGGGTAGAGAGAGTGTGAGAGAGAGAGAGAGAGAAAGTGGCAGAGAGATTGACAGAATGAGAAAGAGAGACAATGAGAGAGAGACAAAGGGAGAGAGAGTTGGATAGATTGGTGAGTGAGTTAGTGCGAGAAAGAGGGAGAGGGAGAGATAGAAAATGAGAGGGAGAGAATGAGAGAGAGCGAGGGATGGAGAGAGAGGGAGAGAGGGAGAGAATAAGAGAGAGCGAGGGATGGAGAGAGAGGGAGAGAGGGAGGGAGAGGGAGAGAGAGGGAGAGGGAGAGGGGGAGAGTGAGATAGAGAGAAAGCGAAAGAGAGAGAGAGAGAGAGAGAGCGAGAATGGGAGTGAGAGAGAAGGGGGAGAGCAAGAGCGAGAGAGAATAGAGAGAGAGAATAGAGAAAGTGTGAAATAGAGTAGGAGAGAGAGAGCGAGAGAGAGCAAGAGAGAGAAATAGAGAAGGAAAGAGGGAGTGAACGAGAGAGAGCAAGATAGAGAAGGAGAGAGAGAAGAGACAGAGAGCGAGAGAGAGGGAGAGAGAGGGAGAGAGAAGGAGAGAGAGGGAGAGAGCGAGAGAGAGAGAAGAGAGAGAGAATAGAGAAAGAGTGAATAGAGAAGGAGAGAGAGAGAGAGCGAGAGAGAGAAATAGTGAAGGAAAAAGAGAGAGAGTGAGAGAAAACAAGATAGAGAAGGAGAGTGAGAAGAGAGCGAGAGCGAGAGCGAGAGAGAGAGAGAGAGAGTGTGAGATAAGGAGATAGTGAGTGAGAGAAAGAGAGAGAGAGAGAGAGGGAGAGAGAGTGAGAAAGAGAGATAGTGGCTTGGAGGAAAGGTGAGAGAGAGTGAGGACAAAGAGAAATTGAGAAGGAGAGAAAAAGAGGGAGAGAGAGATGGAGAGAGAAATAGAAACTGAGAGAGAGAGAGGGAAATAGGAGAAAGAGAGGAAGGGAGAGCGAGAGAGAGGAAGAGAGATAGAGCTAGAGAGAGATAGGGAGAGAGATAGAGAGGGAGAGAGAAAGAGTGAGTGAGAGCGCGAGGGGGAGAGAGAGTGAGAGAGTGGGAGATAGAGAGAGGGAAGGGGAGGGAGGAAGAGAGAGAGCTAGAGAGATAGGGAGAGAGAAAGGGAGAGAGAGTGAGTGAGAGCGCGGGGGGGGGGGGGGGGGGG
>QANY01001302.1:32500-41696 GCA_003255025.1 Datisca glomerata | reverse complement strand
GGGGGGGGGGGGGGGGAGAGAGGTAGAGTGAAAGCAAGAGAGAGAGGGAGTGAGAGAGAGTGGTTGAAAGAGATAGAGACGGAGAGTGGGAGAGAGCGGGAGAGAGAGCAGAGATAGAGAGCGAGAGAAGGAGAGAGAGAACGAGAAAGAGAATGAATGTGAGAGAGATGTAGGAGGAAAGAGGGAGAGAGAGAGTGCGAGAGAGGGAGAGAGAGAGTGGCAAGGAGGAAAGGAGAGAGGAAGTGAGGAGAACGAGAATTGGACAGGGAGAGAAAAAGAGGGAGAGAACGAGAGTGAGAGAGAGCGAGAAAGAGATAGAGAGATCGAGAGATCGAGAGATAGAGAGATCGAGAGATATTGAGTGAGAGAGAGAGAGATAGTGACTGAGAGAGAGAGATAGAGAGATAGTGAGTGAGAGAAAGAGAGTGAGAGGGAGAGAGATAGAGAGAGAGAATGAGAGAGAGATCAAGAGAGAAAACGAGAAAGAGAGCAAGAGAGAGATCGAGAGAAAGAAGGGGAGAGAGAAGATGGAGTGAGGGAGAGAGAGAAATAGAGTTAGAGTGAGAGTTAGAAAGAGAGAGAAAGATTGAAAGATAGAGAGATAGTGAGTTAGAAAGAGAGAGAGAGGGATATAGAGAGAGTGAGATAGAGTGAGAGTAAGAGAGAGATAGAGAGAGGTAGAGAAAAGTGAGGGATAGATATAGAGAGAATTGAGAGAGTGTGTGAGAAATAAGTAGAGAGAGTGTGAGAGATGGAGAGAGGTAGTGGTAGGGAGGAAGAGAGAGATAGTGTGGAGAGATAGATAGATAGATATAGAGAGAGACAGAGAGAGAGAAAGAGGAGAGAAAGTGGAAGAGAGAGAGAGAAAGGGAGAGAGAGGGGGGGAGAGAGAGAGAGATTGAGCGAGAATGCGATAGAGAGGGTGAGAGAGAGTGGGAGATAGAGAGAGAGAGGGAGAACGAAAGTGAGAGAGGGAGGCAAATAGAGAAAGGGAGAGAAAAGAGAGAGAGAGAGATGGGGGGAGGGGGATAGAGGTAGAGGGAAAGAGAGAGAGTGCGAGTGAGGGAGAGAGAGAGTGCGAGAGAGGGAGAGAGAGAGAGTGAGATAGGGAGGGAGAGAGAGTGTGTCGGAGAAAGAGATAGAGACACAGAGTGGGAGAGAGTGGGAGAGAGAGAGTAGAGAGGGAGAGAGCGAGAGAAGGAGAGAGAGAATGAGAAAGAGAATGAATGTGAGAGAGATATAGAGAGAAAGAGGGGGAGAGAAAAGAGGGAGTGAGGGAGAGAGAGAGAAATAGAGTTAGAGTGAGAGTTAGAAAGAGAGAGAAAGATTGAAAGATAGAGAGATAGTGAGTTAGAAAGAGAGAGAGAGGGATATAGAGAGAGTGAGATAGAGTGAGAGTAAGAGAGAGATAGAGAGAGGTAGAGAAAAGTGAGGGATAGATATAGAGAGAATTGAGAGAGTGTGTGAGAAATAAGTAGAGAGAGTGTGAGAGATGGAGAGAGGTAGTGGTAGGGAGGAAGAGAGAGATAGTGTGGAGAGATAGATAGATAGATATAGAGAGAGACAGAGAGAGAGAAAGAGGAGAGAAAGTGGAAGAGAGAGAGAGAGAAAGGGAGAGAGGGGGGAGAGAGAGAGAGATTGGGTGAGAATACGAAAGAGAGGGTGAGAGAGAGTGGGTGATAGAGAGTGGGGGAGGTAAAGGTAGAGATAGAGAGAGCGAGAAAGAGAGAGCGAAAGTGAGAGAGGAAGGCAAAGAGAGAGATGGAGAGAGAGAGAAATAGAGTGAGAGCGGGAGAGGGAGAGAAAGAGAGAGAGGGGGGAGAGAGGTAAAGAGAGATAGAGCGAGAGAGGGAGAGAGAGATAGGGAGGGGGAGAGAGATGGAGAGAGAGTGTGTGAGTGAGAGAGAAAGATAGAGTGAGAGATAGAGAGAGATAGAGACAGAGAGCTAGGGGGAGCGGGAGACAGAGAGAGTAGGGAGAGAGAGCAAGAGAAAGAGAATGAATGTGAGAGAGATGTAGAGAGAGGGGGAGAGAGAGGGGGAGAGAGAGTGCGAGAGGGGGGGAGAGAGAATGGCAAGGAGGAAAGGAGAGAGGGAGTGAGGAGAAAGAGAAATGGAGAGGGAGAGAAAAAGAGGGAGAGATAGAAAGATAGATAGAGAGAGGGATAGAGAGATAAATAGATAGTGAGTGATACAGAGAAAGTGAGAGATTGAGAGATAGAGAGAGCGAGAAAGAGAGAGCGAGAGAGAGAGAGGGTGAGAGAAAGAGGGAGAAAGAGAGTGCAAGAGAGTGGTAGGGAGTGGTAGGGAGGAAAGAGAGTGCAAGAGAGTGGTAGGGAGGAAAGGAGAGAGGGAGTGAGGAGAAAGAAAAATGGAGGTGGAAAGAAAAAGAGGGAGAGAGCGAGGAAGAGATAATTAGATAGATAGATAGAGAGATAGAGAGATAGAGAAATAATGAGTGAGATAGAGGGAGAGAGATTAAGAGAGAGAGATAGAGAGAGACTGAGAGAGAGTGTGGCAAGAAGGAAAGGAGAGAGAGTGTGGAGAAAGAGAAATGGAGAGGAAGAGAAAAAGAGGGAGAGAGCGAGAGGGGGAGAGAGCGATGGAGAGATAGACAGATAGATATAGAGAATGACAAAGAGAAAGAGAGAGATAAAGAGGAGAGAAAGTGGAAGAGAGACAGAGAACAAAAGAGAGAGAGGGGGGAGATAGATTTGGTGAGAGAGAGGGGGAGATAGAGGGGTAGAGAGAGAGGGAGAGAGAGAGAGCGATAGAATGAGAGAGAGACAAATAGAGAGCGGTGGATAGATTGGTGAGTGAGTTAGTGCGAGAAAGAGGGAGAGGGAGAGAGAGAGGGGGAGAGGGAGAGAAAGAGAGAGCGAGGGATGAAGAAAGAGGGAGAGAGGGAAGGAGAGGGAGAGAGAGGAAGAGGGAGAGAAAGAGGAAGAGAGAGAGAGAGATAGGGAGAGAGGCAGAGGAAGAGAGAGGGGGTGAGAGAGAGTGAGTGAGAAAGCGAGAGAGAGAGGGGGTGAGAGAGAGTGAGTGAGAAAGCGAGAGAGAGAGTGGGGTGAGAGAGAGTGAGTGAGAAAGCGAGAGAGAGAGGGAGTGAGAGAGAGTGGGAGAGAGAGAGGGGGAGGGGGAGAGAGGTAGAGATATATATAGATAGAGCGAGAGAAGGAGAGAGAAAAAGTGAGAGAGGGAGGCAAAGGGAGAAAGGGAGGGGTAGAGAGAGAGAGAGCGACAGAATGAGAGAGAGACAATGAGAGAGAGAGACAAAAAGAGAGAAGTGGATAGATTGGTGAGTGAGTTAGTGCGAGAAAGAGGATGAAGGAGAGAGAGAGGGGAAGATGAAGAGAGAGAGCGAGAGCGAGGGATGGAGAGAGAGAGGAAGAGAGGGAGGGAGAGGGAGAGGGAGTGAGAGAGAGTGAGAGAGAGGGAGGGAGGGAGAGAGCGAGAGAGAGAAAGAGAGAGAGAATAGAGAAAGAGTGAAATAGAGTAGGCAAGAGCGAGAGAGAGCAAGAGAGAGAAATAGAGAAGGAAAGAGAGAGTGAACGAGAGAGCGCAAGATAGAGAAGGATAGAGAGAAGTGAGAGAGAGCGAGAGCGAGAGAAAGGGAGAGAGAAAGCAAAGAGAGAGAGCAAGAGAAGGAGAGAGAGAGAACGAGAAAGCGAATGAATGTGAGAGAGATATATAGAGAGAAAGAGGGAGAGAGAGTGCGACGGAGGGAGAGACAGAGTGGTAAGGAGGAAAGGAGAAAGGGAGTGAGGAAAATGAGAATTGGATATGGAGAGAAAAAGAGGGAGAGAACGAGAGGCAGAGAGAGCGAGAAAGAGATAGATAGATAGATAGAGATAGAGAGATAGAGAGATAGAGAGACTGAGAGATAGTGAGTGAGAGAGAGAGAGATTATGAGTGTGTGAGAGAGAGATAGAGAGATAGTGAGAGAGAGAGATAGTGAGTGAGAGAGAGATAGTGGGTGAGAGAGAGTGATAGAGAGATAATGAGTGAGAGAAAGAGAGCGAGAGAGGGAGATAGAGAGAGAGAACGAGAGAGAGTGAGAGAGAGATCGAGGGAGAGAAAGAGAGAGAGAGCAAGAGAGAGATCGAGAGAAAGAAGGGGAGAGAGAAGAGGGATTGAGGGAGAGAGAGAGAAATAGAGTGAGAGTGAGAGAGAGATAGAGAGAGAAAGATTAAGAGATAGTGAGTTAGAAAGAGAGAGAGAGTTAGAGTAAGAGAGAGATAGAGAGAGGTAGAGAGAGGTAGAGAAAAGTGAGGGATAGATATAGAGAGAAGTGAGAGAGAGTGTGAGAAAGAGGTAGGGAGAGAGTGAGAGATGGAGAGAGATAGTGGTAGGGAGGAAGGGAGAGGGAGTGTGGAGAGATAGATAGATAGATGTAGAGAGAGACAAAGAGAGAAAGAGGAGAGAAAGTGGAAGAGAGAGAGAGAGATAGGGAGAGAGAGGGGGAGAGAGAGATAGGGAGAGAGAGGGGGAGAGAGAGAGATTGAGTGAGAATGCGATAGAGAGGGTGAGAGAGAGTGGGAGATGGAGGCAGAGGTAGAGAAAGAGAGAGTGAAAGAGCGAGAGAGAGAATGAGCGAAAGTGAGAGAGGGAGGCGAAGAGAGAGGGAGAGAGAGAAAGAGAGTGAGAGAGGGAGAGGGAGAGAAAGAGAGAGAGAGGGGGGAGTGAGGTAGAGAGAGAGAGAGCGAGAGAGGGAGAGAGTGTGAGAGGGAGGGGGAGAGAAAGGGAGAGAGAGTGTGTGAGAGAGAGAGATAAAGTGAGATAGAGATAGAGAGTGAGAGAGCGGGAGAGAGAGAGTAGGGAGAGAGAGTGAGAGCAGGAGAGAGAGAAAGAGAAAGAGAATGAATGTGAGAGAGACGTAAAGAGAGAGGGGGAAAGAGAGTGCAAGAGGGGGAGAGAGAGAGAATGGCAAGGAGGAAAGTAGAAAGGGAGTGAGGAGAAAGGGAAATGGAGAGGTAGAGAAAAAGAGGGATAGATAGATAGAGAGACAGGGATAGAGAGATAAATTGATAGTGAGTGAGAGAGGGAGAGAGCGAGAGAGAGATAGATAGAGAGAGTGAGAGAGAGAGATAGAGCGAGAGAGTGAGAGATAGAATGTCAGAGAGACGTAGAGAGCAAGAGGAATAAAGAGAGTGCAAGTGTGGGAGAGAGAGAGAGTGGTAAGGAGGAAAGGAGAGAGGGAGTGAAGAGAAAGAGAAATGGAGGCGGAGAGAAAAAGATGGAGAGAGCGAGGAAGAGATAGATAGAGAGAGAGAGAAAGATAGATAGATAGAGAGATAGTGAGTGAGGGAGAGTGAGAGAGCTTGAGAGAGAGAGAGAGAACGAGAGAGAGTGGCAGGAAGGAAAGGAGAGAGAAAGTGTGGAGAAAGGGGAGAAAGTGACAAAAAGAGAGAGAAAGGAGATAGGAAGAGAGAGAGAAAGAGGCAGAGAGAGAGAAAGAGAGAGAGAGAAAGAGACAAAGGAAGAGAGATAGGGGGGGTGAGAGATAGTGAGTGAGAAAGCGAGAGAGAGAGTGAGAGAGAGTGGGAGATAGAGAGAAGGGGGGGAGGGGGAGAGAGGTAGAGATAAAGATAGATGGGCGAGAGAGGGAGAGAGCAAAAGTGAGAGAGGGAGGCAAAGAGAGAAATGAAGGGGTAGAGAGAGAGAGGGAGAGAGAGTGATAGAATGAGAGAGAGAGAGAGAGAGAGAGACGATGAAAGAGAGATAAATAGAGAGAGGTGGATAGATTGGTGAGTGACTTAGTGTGAGAAAAAGGGAGAGGGAGAGAGGGAGAGGGAGAGGGAGAGAAAGAGAAAGAGGGAGGGAGAAGGAGAGAGTGGGAGAGAGGGAGGGAAAGGGAGAGAGAGGAAGAGGGAGGGAAAGAGGAAGATAGTGAGAGAGAGAGAGAGAGATAGAGAAAGAGAGAGAGATAGGGAGAGAGAGACAGAGGAAGAGAGAGGGTGTGAGAGAGAGTGAGTGAGAAAGCGAGAGAGAGAGAATGAGAGAGAGTGGGAGATAGATAGAGGGGGAGGGGGAGAGAGGTAGAGATAGAGATAGATAGAGCGAGAGAAGGAGAGAGCTAAAGTGAGAGAGAGGCAAAGAGAGAAATGGAGGGGTAGAGAGAGAGGGAGAGAGAGAGCGATAAAATGAGAGAGGGAGACAATGAGAGAGGCAAAAAGAGAGAGGTTGATAGATTGGTGAGTGAGTTAATGCGATATAGTGGGAGAAGGAGAGAGAGAGATGGGAGAGGGAGAGAAAGATAGAGCGAGGGATGGAGAGATAGAGAGGGAGAGAGGGAGGGAGAGGGAGGGAGAGGGAGAGAGAGGAAGAGGATGAGGGAGAGAGTGAGAAAGAGAGAGCGAAAGAGAGAGAGAAAGAGAGATGAAGAGTGAGAATGGGAGTGAGAGAGAGGGAGGGATGGAGAGGGCGAGAGAGAGAAAGAGTGAGAGAATAGAGAAAGAGTGAAATAGAGTGGGAGAGAGAGCGAGAGAGAGAGCAAGAGATAGAATTAGAGAATGAAAGAGAGAGTGAACGAGAGAGAGTAAGATAGAGAAGGAGAGAGAGAAGTGAGAGAGAGCAAGAGTAAGAGAGAGGGAGGGAGAGAGGGAGAGAGCGAGAGAGAGAAAGAGAGAGAGAATAGAGAAAGAGTGAAATAGAGAAGGAGAGAGAGAGTGTGAGAGAGAGAGAAATAGTCAAGGAAAAAAGAGAGAAAATGAGAGAAAGAAATATAGAGAATGATAGAGAGAAGAGAGAGAGAGCGCGAGAGAGTGAGAGAGAGAGAGCGCGAGAGAGTGAGAGAGAGAGAGTGAGATAGAGAGATAGTGAGTAAGAGGTAGAAAAAAGTGAGGGAGAGAAGTGAGGGAGAGTGCGAGAGTGAGGTAGAGAGAAAGACATATAGAGAGAGAGAAAGAGCGAGAGAGAGTGGCGGGAGGAAATGAGAGAGAGTCAGGACAAAGAGAAATGTATAGGGAGAGAAAAAGAGGGAGAGAGAGATAGAGACTGAGAGAGAGGGAAAGAGGAGAGAGAGAGAGAGGAAGGGAGAGTGAGAGAGAGGAAGAGAGAGAGAGCTAGAGAAAGGTAGGGAGAGAGACAGAGGGAGAGAGAGGGAGAGGGAGAGAGAAAGGGTGAGTGAGAGAGTGAAGGGGAGATAGAGTGAGAGAGTGGGAGATAGAGAGAGGGAAAGGGAGGGAGGAAAAGAGAGAGCTAGAGAGAGATAAGGAGAGAGAAACAGAGGGAGAGAGAGAGTGAGTGAGAGCGCGAGGGGGAGAGAGAGAGCAGGAGATAGAGAGAGGTTAAGGGAGGGGGAAATATGGAGAGAAAAAGAGAAAGGGAGAGAGAGGAAGAGGGAGAGGGAGAGGAAGAGAGAGTGCGAGAGAGAGCGAAAGAGAGAGAGAAAGAGAGAGAGCGGAAATGGGAGAGAGAGAGGGAGAGTCGGAGAGAGTGAGAGAGAGTAAGAGAGAGAGTGAGAATAGAGAAAGAGTGAACTAGAGTAGGAGAGAGAGCGAGAGAGAGAGAGAGAGAGAGCAAGAGAGAGAAATATAGAAGGAAAGAGAGAGTGAATGAGGGAGAGCAAGATAGAGAGGGAGAGAGAGAGAGGGAGAGAGGGGGAGAGCGAGAGAGAGAGAAAGAGAGAGAGAGACAGTAGAGAAAGAGTGAAATAGAGTAGGAGAGAGAGTGAGAGAGAGCAAGAGAGAGAAATAGAAAAGGAAAGAGATAGTGAACGAGAGAGAGAAAGATAGAGAAGGAGAGAGAGAGCGAGAGCGAGAGAGAGAGGGAGAGAGGGAGAGAGGGAGAGAGAGATAGAGAGAAAGAAAGAAAAAGAGAGAATAGAGAAAGAGTGAAATAGAGAAGGAGAGAGAGAGAGTGAGAGAGAGAAATAGTGAAGGAAAAAGAGAGAGAATGAGAGAAAACAAGATAGAGAAGGAGAGTGAAAAGAGAGAGAGCGAGAGAGAGAGAGGTAGAGAGAGAGGGAAAGAGAGAGGGAGAGAAGGAGAGAGCGAGAGAGAGAAAGAAAGAGAAAGAGAGAATAGAGAAAGAGTGAAATAGAGAAGGAGAGAGAGAGCGAGAGAAAACAAGATAAAGAAGGAGAGAGAGAAGTGAGAGAGAGAGAGAGAGAGAGTGAGATTGAAAGATAGAAAGTGAGAGATAGAAAAAAGTGAGGGAGAAATATAAAGAGAAGTGAGGGAGAGTGCGGGAGTGAGGTAGAGAGAAAGTGAAAGGGAGCGAGAGAGTGAAAGAGAGTGGCAAGGAGGAAAGGAGAGAGAGAGTGAGGACAAAGAGAAATGGAGAGGGAGATAAAAAGAGGGAGAGAGATAGAGACTGAGAAAGAGAGGGGGAAAGAGGATATAGAGAGAGGAAGGGAGAGAGAGAGAGAGGAAGAGAGAGAAAGCTAGAGAGATAGGGATAGAGAGACAGAGGGAGAGAGAGGGAGAGAGAGACGGAGAGAGAGGGTGAGTGAGAGCGTGAGGGGGTGAGAGAGTGAGAGAGAGTGGGAGATAGAGAATGGGAAAGGGAGGGAGGAAGAGAGAGCTAGAGAGAGATATGGAGAGAGAGAGAGAGACAAAGGGAGAGAGAGGGCGGAAGATAGAGAGATAGAAAGGGAGGGGGAGAGAGGGAGAGAAAAAGGGAGAGGTAGAGAGAGAGGAAGAAGGAGAGGGAGAGGAAGAGAGAGAGAGAGTGAGAGAGCGAAAGAGAGAGAGAAAGAGAGAGAGAGAGAGAGAGTGGGAGAGAGAGTGGGAGAGAGCGAGAGAGAGAAAGAGAGAGGGTGAGAATAGAGAAAGAGTGAAGTAGAGTAGGAAAGAGAGCGAGAGAGAGAGAGAGCAAGCGAGAGAAATAGAGAAGGAAAGAGAGAGTGAACGGGAGAATGCAAGATAGAGAAGGAGAGAGAGAAGAGAGAGAGATGGAGAGAGATAGGGAGAGAGCGAGAGAGCGAGAGAGCGAGAGAGAGAGAGAGAGAGAGAGAGAATAGAGAAATAGTGAAATAGAGTAGGAGAGAGAGCAAGAGAGAGCAAGAGAGATAAATAGAGAAGGAAAGAGAGAGTGAATGAAAGAGAGAAAGATAGAGAAGGTGAGAGAGAAGAGAGAGAGAGCGAGAGAGAGAGAGAGAGCAAGAGAGAGTGAGAGCGAGAGAGATAGGGAGAGAGAGGGAGAGAGCGACAGAGAGAAATAGAGTAAAAGAATAGAGAAAGAGTGAAATAGAG
>QANY01001302.1:0-27500 GCA_003255025.1 Datisca glomerata | reverse complement strand
GAGAGCGGGAGAGAGAGAGAGCAGAGAAGGACAAAGAGAAATTGAAAGAGAAAGAATGTGAGAGAGACGTAGAGAGAGGGAGATAGGGAGAGAGGAAAGGAGAAAGGGAGTGAGGAGAAAGAGAAATGGTGAGAGAGAGAAAAAGTGGGAGAGGTAGATAGATAGAGAGAGAGAGATAGAGAGATACAAAGATAGAGAGATAGATAGAGAGTGAGAACGAGAGATAGAGCGAGAGAGAGAGAGAGTTAGAGAGAGGAGAAAGAGAAAGAGAAAGAGATAGAATGTCAGAGCAACGTAGAGAGAAAGAAGGAGAGAGAGAATGCGAGAGAGGGAGAGAGAGTGTGGCAGGGAGGAAAGGAGGGAGGGAGTGAGGAGAAAGAGAAATGGAGTGGGAGAGAAAAAGAGGGAGAGTTCGAGACGGAGAGAGAGCGAGGAAGAGATAGATAGATAGAAAGATAGTGAGTGAGAGAGAGGGAGAGAGCTTGAGAGAGAGAGAGATAGAGAAAGAGGGGAGAGAGGTAGAGATAGAGAGAGAGCGAGAGAGGGAGAGAGCAAGAGACCGATAGAGAGATAGTTAGAGAGTGATAGAGAAAGAGAGAGAGAAAGATAGAGAGATAGTTAGAGAGTGAGAACGAGATAGAGACAGATAGAGAAAGAGAGAAAGCGAGAGAAAGAGATAGAGACTGATAGAGAAAGAGTGAGAGATAGAGAGAGAGGAGAGAGAGAAGGGGATCGAGAGAGTGTCAGAGGGAGAGGGACAAATGGGAAAGGGAGAGAGGGGGAGAAAGAGAGAGAGAGAGGGAGAGAGGGAGGGAGGGAGGGAGAGAGAGATGAGAGTGAGAGAGAGATGAGAGTGAGAGAGAGATGAGAGTGAGAGAGAAAAGGAGTGAGTTAGTGAGAGATTGAGAGAGAGTGAGTTAGTGAGAGAAATAGAGAGAGAGAGAGAAAAGGGAGAGAATAGAGAGTTAGATAATGACTGAGGGAGAGAGAGAAAGAGAGACGGAGAGACGGAGTGCGAGAGGTAGAAGAAAGAGAAATAGAGAGAGAGGAAAAGAGGGAGAGAGTGTGAGAAAGTTAGAAAGAGAGAGTGTGTGTGAGAGAGTGATAGTCAAAGAGCGAGAGAGAAAGAGAGAGAGAATGATAGAGAGAACAAGAGAGAGAGGAAGAGAGGGAGAGGGAGTGGGGGAGTGATGGAGATAGTGAGAGAGAGGGAGTGGGAGAGTGATGGAGAGAGAGAGAGCGGTAGAGGGAGAGAGAGCGGTAGAGGGAGAGAGAGCAGTAGAGTGAGAGGGGTGGGAGAGAGAGAGGGTGAGAGAGAGAGGAGTGAAAAAGAGATAGAGAAGGAGAGAGAGAGAATGAGAGAGAACAAGAGAGAGATAGAGAGAGTGAGCATGAGAGTGAAAGAGAGAGTGATAGAGTGAATGACAGAGTATGCGAGAGAGAGAGAGAGAGAGAGAGGAAGGGGGAGGGAGAGAGGGAGAGAAAGAGAGTGTGTGAGAGAAGAGATAGTGACATAATGAGAGGAAGAGAGAATATAGAGAGATAGTGAGAGAGCGAGAGAGAATGAGAGAGAGAGTGTGTGAGAGAGAGTAGAGAGAGATACTGAGAGAGAGAGAGAGAGAATAAAATAGAGAGAGAGACGGGGGGAGAAAGTTTGAGAGAGAGAGAGAGCGTGAGAGAGAGGGAGGAAAGAGTGAAATAAGGAGTGGGGTGGAAAGTGAGAAGAGAGACGAAGAGAGAGGGAAGAAAGTGAGAGAGCGAGAAAGGGAGAGAGAGGGAAGAAAGTGAGAGAGAAAGAGAGGGGGGAAGAGAGAGGAGAGAGAAAGTGAGAGAGGGGGGAAGAGAGAGTGGAGAGAGAAGAGAGAGAGTGAGAGAGAGAGCGAGGAAGAGGAAGAGAGGGAGAAAAAGAGAGGGGGAAGAGAGAGAGGGAGAGAGAAAGAAAAAGAGAGAGTGAGAGATAGGGATAGAGAGAGACGAGGAGAGCGAGATGGAGATAGAGAGAGAGAGAGAAAGAGGGCGAGAAAGAGAGAGAGAGCGTGAGAGAGAGGGAGGAGAGAGTGAAATAAGGAGTGGGGTGGAAAGTGAGAGAAAGAGAGACGAAGAGAGAGGGAAGAAAGTGAGAGAGCGAGAGAGGGAGAGAGAGGGAAGAAAGTGAGAGAGAAAGAGAGGGGGGAAGAGAGAGTAGAGAGAAAGTGAGAGAGGGGGGAAGAGAGCGAGGAAGAGGAAGAGAGGGAGAGAGGGAGAAAAAGAGAGGGGGAAGAGAGAGAGGGAGAGAGAAAGAAAAAGAGAGAGTGAGAGATAGGGATAGAGAGAGACGAGGAGAGCGAGATGGAGATAGAGAGAGAGAGAGAGAGAAAGAGGGCGAGAAAGAGAGAGAGGAAGTGGGAGAGAGATGAAGATATAGATAGAGAGAGTGTGAGTGAGTGAGAGAGCGGGAGAGGGAGAGGGGGAGAGAGGGGGTGGGAGAGACAGAGAGAGATATAGAGACAGAGACAAGGAGAGAGAGAGAGAGATAGCAAGAGCGAGAGTAAGAGAGAGAGAGAGATAGCGTGAGAGAGAGATAGTGAGAGAGAGAGAGTGAGAGAGAGAGAAAATGAGAGAGAGAACAAGAGAGAGATAAAGGGATTGATCATGAGAGTGAGAGAAAGTGAGAGAGAGAGAGAATGAGAGAGAGTGAGGGAGAGAGATAGAGAGGAAGAGGGAGGGAGAGAGAGTGGGAGAGAGTGTTTGGGAGAAGAGATAGTAAGAGAGAGAGAGAGAACAAGAGAGAGATAGAGAGAATGAGCATGAGAGTGAAAGAGAGAGTGTGAGAGAGAGAGTGAGCGAGAGAGATAAAGAGGAAGAGGGATGGATAGAGATAGAGAGAGATAGAGAGAGTGTAAGGGGAGGGAGAGAGAGGTAGAGAGTGGGGGGAGAGAGTGTGTGTGAAAGAGGGAGAGATAAAGAGCGGAAAAGAGAGAGTGTGTGAGAGAGAAAGTAGAGGGTGATAGTGAGAGGGCGAGGGAGAATGAGAGAAAGAATAAGAGAGAGAGAGAGAGCGGGGGGAGTGTGAGAGATGGAGCAAGTGGGAGAGAGAGGAAAGAGAGAGTGAGATAACGAGTGGGGAAAGAGAGAAAGAGATAGAGAGACGGAGAGAGAGTGTGCGAGAGTGAGAACATAGAGATCAAGAGAGAGAGAGAGAGAGGGAAAGAGAGGAAGAGAGTGGGATATGGAGAGGAAGAGAGAGAGAGGGAACGAGAGAGAGAGAGTGTGTGTGTGAAAGAGAGGGAGAGACCGAGATGGAGAGAGTGAGAAGGAGAAAGAGAGACAGGGAGAGACGGAGGGAGAGTTAGAGGGAGAGAGAGGGATAGAAAGAGTGCATGAGAGAGAAGAGAGAGAGACTGAGAAAGAGAGAGTGTGTGTGAGAGAGAGAGAGAGTAGAGAGAGATAGTGAGAGAGTGAGAGAGAACAAGAGAGAGAGAGTGGAAGAGAGCCAGAGGGAGAGAAAGAGAGAGAGAGAGGTAGTGGGAGAGAGACAGAGATAGAGAGAGAGAGATAGAGAGAGATAGAGAGAACGAGTGCGCGAGAGAGGCCGAGTAATAGAGGGAGAGAGAGGGGTGGGAAAGAGAGAGAGAATGAGAGAGAGAGATTGTAAGAGAATGAGAAAATGAGAGAGAGAACAAAAGAGAGATAGAGAGAATGAGCACGAGAGTGAAAGAGTGAGTGAGAGAGAGAATGAGAGAGAGTGAGCGAGAGAGATAAAGAGGAAGAGGGATGGAGAGAGGGAGAGAAAGAGTGTGAGAGAGAATTTGTGAGAGAAGATATAATGATGTAATGAGAGGGCGAGAGAAAGAGAGATAAAGTGAGAAAGAGAGAGTGTAGTGGGAGGGAGAGAGAGGTAGAGAGTCGGGGGAGAGAGAGTGTGTGAAAGAGGGAGAGATAGAGAGCAGAAGAGAGAGAGAGAACAGAGAGAGAATTCCAAAGAGAAAGTGTGTGTGAGGGAGGGAGAGTGAGAGAGAGAATAAGATAGAGAGAGATAGTGAGAGGGTGAGGGAGAATGAGAGAGAGAATAAGATAGAGAGAGAGAGAGCGGGGGGAGTGTGAGAGAGGGAGCAAGCGGGAGAGAGTGACGGAAGAAAGAGTGAGATAACGAATGGGGGAGAGAGGGAGAGAAAGCGAGATAAAGAGAGTGTGTGTGAGAGAGAGAAAAGAGAGAATGCGAGAGAGGGGGAATAAGAGAGAGATTGAGATGGAGATAGATAGGTAGAGAGAGATTGAGAGAAAGGGAGAGAAAGAAAGAGAGGGTGATAGAATAAGAAAGGGAGAGAGAGAGGGAGGAAGGGACGGAGAGATTGTGAGAGAGACAGAGAGAGAATGTGTGTGTGTGTTAAGGAGAGAGTGTGTGTGTGTGAGAGAGAGAGAGTGTGTGTGTGTGTGTGTGTGAGTGAGAGAGAGACAGGGAAGAGAGAGTGAGATAACGAATGGGGGAAAGTGAGAAAGAGATAGAGAGATGGAGAGAGAGTGTACGAGAGAGAGAAGATAGAGATCGAGAGAGAGAGAGAAAGAGAGGAAAAGAGTGAGAGATGGAGAGGAAGAGAGAGAGAGTGAAAGAGAGAGAGGGAGAGAGAAGAGAGAGTGAGAGAGAGGGATAGAGAGAGAAAGAGAAAGAGAGAGATAGAGAAAGTGTGAGAGATATAGAGGGAGAGAGAGAAGGGGATCGATAGAGTGTGAGAGGAAGATAGAGCAGAGGAAGGAGAGAGCGAGAGAGACAGAGATGGAGAAGGAAAGAGAGTAAGAGAGGTTGAGAGTGAAAGAGGGAGGGAGTGAGAGAACAAGAGAGTGAGTGAGTTAGAGAGCGAGAGAGAGGGAAAATAGAGTGTGAGATAACGACTGAGGGAGACAGAGAGAGAAAAAGAGATGGAGAGAGAGAGTGCATGAGAGAGAAGAAAGAGCGGGAGAGAGAGAGGAAGAGAGAGAGTGTGACTGAGAAAGTGAGGATGAGAGAGGGCGTGAGAAAAAGAGTAGAGAGAGATAGTGAGAGAGTGAGAGAGAACAAGAAAGAGAGAGAGAGGAAGAGAGCGAGAGAGAGAGAGAGGCAGTGGGAGAGAGACGGAGATAGAGAGAGAGATAGAGAGAGAGAGAGAGAGAGAATGAGAGTGCGGGAGAGGGCGAGAGAGTAATAGAGGGAGAGAGAGGGAGTGGGAAAGAGAGAGAGAAGGAGAGAGAGGGAGTGGGAAAGAGAGAGAGAAGGAGAGAGAGATAACAAGAGAGAGGGAACAAAAGAGAGATTGAGAGAATGAACATTAGAGTGAAAGAGAGAGTGAGAGAGAGAATGAGAGAGAGTGAGCGAGAGAGATAAAGAGGAAGAGGGATGGAGAGAGGGAGGGAAAGAGAGTGAGAGAGAGTGTGTGAGAGAAGATATAGTGATATAACGAGAGGGAGAGAGAAAGAGAGAGAAAGTGAGATAGAGATAGAGAGAGAGTGTAGTGGGAGGGAGAGAGAGGTAGAGAGTGGGGGAAGAGAGAGTGTGTGAAAGAGGGAGAGATAGAGAGCGGAAGAGAAAGAGAGAGTTACAAAGAGAGAGTGTGTGAGAGAGAGAGTAGAGAGAGATAGTTAGAGGGCGAGGGAGAATGGGAGAGAGAACAAGACAGAGAGAGAGAGCGGGGGGGTGTGAGAGAGGGAGCAAGCGGGAGAGAGGGAAGAGAGAGTGAGATAACGAGTGGGGGAGAGAGGGAGAGAAAGCGAGACAAAGAGAGTGAGTGTGAGAGAGAGAAAAGAGATAATGCGAGAGAGAGAGAGAGGGAATGAGAGAGGGAATGAGAGAGAGAGAGAGGGAATGAGAGAGAGTGTGAGATAGAGATAGATAGATAGAGATAGTGATGGAGAGAGAGGGAGAGAAAGAAAGAGAGGGTGATAGAATAAGAAATGGAGAGAGAGAGGGAGGGAGGGAGTGATCGTGAGAGAAAGAGAATGTGTGTGTGTGTGTGAGGGAGAGTGTGTGTGAGAGAGAGAAGGAGAGAGAGAGAAGGAGAGAGAGTGTGTGTGTGTGAGGGACAGGGAAGAGAGAGTGAGATAACGAGTGGGGGAAAAGAAGAACGAGATAGAGAGACAAAGAGAGAATGTGTGTGCGTGAGAGAGAAGATAGAGATCGAGAGAGAGGGAGAGAGAAAGAGAGAAAGAGAGGAAGAGAGTGAGAGATGGGGAGGAAGAGAGAGAGGGAGAAAGAGAGAGAGAAAAGAGAGCGAGAGAGAGGGAAGAGATAGGGAGAAGGGAAGAGCGAGAAGGAGAAAGAGAGAGATAGAGAAAGAGTGATATATAGAGAGGGTGAGAGAGAAGGGGGTTGAGAGAGTGTGAGAGGAAGACAGAGCGGAGGAAGGAGAGAGCGAGAGAGACAGAGATGGAGAAGGAGAGAGATTAAGAGAGGGAGAGAGTGAGGGAGGGAGGGAGAGAGATAGAAAAATGAGAGAAAATGAGTGAGATAGAGAGTGAGTGAGTTAGAGAGTGAGAGAGAGAGAGAGAGAGAGAAAATAGAGAGTGAGATAACGACTGAGGGAGAGAGATAGAGAAAGAGAGATGGAGAGGGAGCACGCATGATAGAAAAGAAAGAGAGAGAGAGAGGAAGAGAGAGAGAGTGACTGAGAAAGAGAGAGTGAGAGAGAGAGAGTAGAGAGAGATAGTGAGAGAGAACAAGAGGGAGAGAGAGGAAGAGAGCAAGAGGGAGAGAGAGATAGAGAGAAAGAGAGTGTGAGAGAGAGGTAGTGGGAGAGAGACAGAGATATAGATAGAGGGAGAGAATGAGAGCGAGGGAGAGGGCGAGAGAGTAATAGAGGGAGAGAGGGGGGGTGGGAAATAGAGAGAGAATGAGAGAAAGAGATAGTAAGAGAGAGAGAAAATGAGAGAGAGAGAACAAAAGAGTGATAGAGAGAATGAGCATGAGAGTGAAAGTGAGAGTGAGAAAGAGAATGAGAGAGAGTGAGCGAGAGAGATAAAGAGGAAGAGGGATGGAGAGAGGGAGAGAAAGAGAGTGAGAGAGAGTGTGTGAGAGAAGATATAGTGATATAACGAGAGGGAGAGAGAAAGAGAGAGAAAGTGAGATAGAGATAGAGAGAGTGCAGTGGGAGGGAGAGAGAGGTAGAGAGTGGGGGGAGAGAGAGTGTGTGAAAGAGGGAGAGATAGAGAGCGGAAGAGAGAGAGAGAACAAGAGAGAGAGTTCCAAAGAGAGAGTTTGTGAGAGAGAGAGAGTAGAGAGAGATAGTGAGAGGGTGAGGGAGAATGAGAGAGAGAATAAGACATCGAGAGATAGAGAGAGCGGGGGGAGTGTGAGAGAGGGATCAAGTGGGAGAGAGATGGGAGAGAGAGTGAGATAACGAGTGGGGGAGAGAGGGAGAGAGCAGAGAGTGAGAGAGAGTGTGTGTGAGAGAAGAGATAGTGATATAAGGAGAGGGAAGGAGAGAGATGGGGGTGGGGAGAGATAGAGAGAGATAATGAGAGAGAGTGAGGGAGAGAAAGAGAGAGAGAGGGAATGAGATAGAGATAGAGATAGATAGAGATAGAGAGTTGGAGAGAAGGGGAGAGAAAGAAAAAGAGGGTGATATTTTAAGAAATGGTGAAAGAGAGGGAGGGAGAGAGAGAGAATGAGAGATAGTGAGAGAGAGAACAAGAGAAAGATAGAGAAACAGTGAGCAAGAGATCGGAAGAGAGAGTGAGAGAGAAAGAATGAGTGAGAGAGAAAGAATGAGTGAGAGAGAGAGAGAGAGTAAGTGGATAGGTCATGAGATAACGAGAGGGGGAAGAGAGAGAGAGAAAGCTAGAGGGGGGGAGAGAGGGCGAGGGAGAGAGAGAGAGAGACTGAGAGAGAGAGAGAAAAAGGAAGAGAGAGTAAGAAAGTGGGAAAGAGAAAGAGGAAGAGAGAGAGAGGAGAGAGAGGATAGAAAAGGGGGGAGAGAGTGAGATAGAGTGTGTGAGAGAAGAGATAGTGATATAATGAGAGGGAGAGAGGGAGAAAGAGAGATGGTGAGAGAGAGTTAGGGAGAAAGAGAGAGAGTGGGAGAAAGAAAGAGGGAATGAGAGAGAGATTGTGATAGAGAGAGATGGAGAGGGTGATAGAACAAGAAAGGGAGAGACAGTGGGAGGGAGGGGAGAGAGTGAGAGATAGTGAGAGAAAGTGAGAGATAGTGAGAGAGAGTGAGTGAGAAGATATATAATGAGATAACGAGAGGGGGAGAGGGAGGGGGAGAGAGGGAGAAGGCTAGAGAGGGAGAGAAATGGGGAGGAAGAGAGATAGAGGGAGAGACTGAGAGAGAGGGTAGGAGAGAGAAAGAAGAAGCAAGAGAGCAAGAAAGGGAGAGAAAGAGAGGAAGAGAGGGAGAGAGATGAGAGAGAGAGAGATGAGAGAGAAGGAGATAGAGAGACAGAGTGATTGAAAGAGAGAAAGACAGAGAGTGAGAGAGAGACTAGAGAGAGATTATGAGAGAGGGAGAGAATGAGAGTGAGAATAAGAGAGAAAGAGAATCTGTGTGTGTGACAGAGACACACATAGAGTGTGTGTGAGAGAGAGAGAGAGAGTGAGAAAGAGAGAGAAAGGGAAGAGAGTGAGATAATGAGTGGGGAAAGAGAGAAAGAGATAGAAAGACGGAGATAGAGTGTGTGAGAGAGAGAAGAGAGTGAGCGAGAGGGAGAGAGAGTGAGGGAGAGGGAAGAGATATGGAGTGAGAGGGAGAGGGAAGAGATATGGAGTGAGAGGGAGAGGGAGAGAAAGAGAAAGTGAGATATAGAGAGAGAATGATAGATAGAGTGAGAGGGAGAGAGAGAAGAGGATCGAGAGTGTGTGAAAGGAAGAGAGAGCGGGGAAGGAGAGAGAGACAGAGATGGAGAAGGAGAGAGAGTAAGAGAGGAAGAGAGTGAGGGAGAGAGGGAGAGAGAGACGAGAGTGAGAGAGAAAATGAATGAGAGAACAAGAGAGAGAGAGTTAGAGAAAGAGTGAGTTAGAGAGCGAGAGAGAGAATAGAGAGTGAGGTAACGACTGAGGGGGAGAGAGAGAGACGGAGAGAGAGTGCATGAGAGAGAAGAAAGAGAGAGAGAGTGTGAGAAAGTGATAAAGAGAGAGTGTGTGAGAGAGAGTAGACAGAGATAGTGAAAGAGTGAGAGATAATGAGAGAGAGAACATGAGATAGAGAGAGGGAAAGAAAGAGAGAGTGTGAGAAAGAGAGAGAGAGAGAGAGAGAGAGAGAGAAGAGGGAGTGGAAGAGATGGAGATAGAGAGAGAGTGAATGAGAGCGCGGGTGAGGGAAAAAGAGCAACAGACGGAGGGGGGTCGGAGAGAGAGAGCAAGCGAGAGAGAAAATGAGAGAGGAGAGTGAGAGGGTGAGAGAAGGAGAGAGAGAGATAGCGAGAGAGAAAATGAGAGAGAGAAAATGATAGAGAGAACAAGAGAGTGATAGGGAGAATGAGAATGAGAGTGAAAGAGAGAGTGTGAGAGAGAGAATAAGAGAGAGTGAGCGAGAGAGATAGAAAGGAAGAGGGATGGAGAGAGGAAGAGAAAGAGTGTCAGAGAAGAGACAGTGATATAACGAGATGGAGAGAGAAAGAGAGAGATAGAGATAGAGCGAGAGAGATAGAGAGAGTCGGGGGAGGGAGAGAGGGAAGTGAGAGTGAGATAACGAGTGGGGAGAGAGGGAGAGAAAGCGAGACAAAGTGAGAGAATGTGCAAGAGAGAGAAGAGAAGGAGAGAGTGTGTGTGTGAGAGAGAGAGAGGGAGAGGAAGAGAGAGAGAGGGAGAGAGAGCAGGTGAGAGAGAGTGTGAGAGAATAGATAGTGATATAATGAAAGGGAGAAAGAGAGATAGGGAAAGATGGAGAGAGATAGTGAGAGAGAGTGAGGGAGAGAAAGAGAGAGTGGGAGAAAGAGAGAGTGGGAGAAAGAGAGAGAGATTGAGATAGAGAGAGAGTGAGAGAGCGAGATAGAGAGAAAGGGAGAGAGAAAGAGAAGGTGATAAAACAAGAAAGGGAGAGAGGGAGGGAGAGAGATAGTGTGAGATAGTAAGAGAGAGATAGTGTGAGATAGTAAGAGAGAGATAGTGTGAGATAGTAAGAGAGAGAGAGTGTGAGATAGTAAGAGAGAGAGAGTGAGAGAGAGAGAACATGAGAAAGATAGAGAGAAAGTGAGCAAGAGATCGAAAGACAGAGTGAGGGAGTGATGGCGAGAGAGAGAGTGAGTGAGATGATAGATAATTAGATAACAAGAGGGGGAAAGGGAGAGAGAGAGAGAGAGAAAGAGGAAGAGAAAGCAAGAATGGGAGAGAAAGAGAGGAAGTGAGGGGGAGAGAGAGAGTGGAGAGAGTGAGAGAAAGGAGAGAGAAGAAGATAGAGTGAATGAGAGGGAGAGAAAGGGAAGAATGAGAGAGTGAATGAGAGGGAGAGAAAGGGAAGAGAGAGTGAGATAAGGAGTGGGGGAAAGAGACAAAGAGATAGAGAGACGGAGAGAGAGTGTGTGAGAGAGAGAAGAGAGATAGTGAGAGAGAGCGGGAGAGGGAGAGAGTGAGGGGGTGGGAGAGAGAGTGAGAGAGGCTGAGAGAGAGAGGAGAGTGAGAGAGAGGAGTGAGAGAGAGAGAAGGAGAGAGAGAGAGAGATAGCGAGAGAGAGAGGTAGAATGAGATAAGGGGCAAGAGAGAGATAGAGAGATAGAGAGAGTGAAAGATAGAGAGAGTGAGCATGAACGTGAAAGAGAGAGTGAGAGAGAGAACGAGAGATAGTGAGCGAGAGAGATACAGAGGAAGAGGGAGGGGGAGAGGTAGAGAATGGGAGTGAGAGAGAGTTTGAGAGAAGAGATTGTGATATAACAAGAGGGGGAGAGAGAGAGAGAGAGAGAGAGAGAGAACGGGGGGAGGGAGAGAGAGGGGGCTGAGAGGGGGAAGGGAAAGAGAGATGAAGAGAGAGATGGAGAGAGAGAATAAAGAGAAAGAGAGAGAGTGTGAGAAAGTAAGAAAGATAGAGTATGTGAGCGAGAGAGTAGAGAGAGATAGTGAGAGAGCGAGAGAGAATGAAAGAGAGAGGGGGGAGAGTGAGAGAGAGAGTGGGAAGAGAGAGTGAGATACTGAGTGGGGGAGAGAGGGGGAAAATGAGAGATGAGGAGAGTGAGTTCGAGAGAGAGAAGAGAGAGAGTGAGAGAGAGGGAAAGAGTGTGAGAGAGAGTAGGGGAGAGGAAGAGAGAGAGGGAGAAAGAGAAGGGGGAAAGAGAGAGAGTTAGAGTGATGGAGAGAGACTGAAAGAGAGAGCGAGAGATAGGGACGAAGGGAGAGAGGGGAAGAGAGCGAGAGGGTGAGAAAGAGAGAGAGAAAGAGAGAGTGAGTGAGTGATGGAGTGGGAGAAAGATAGAGATATATAGATAGAGAGAGAGGAAGATGGAGAGAGAGTAATTGAGGGAGAGATAGGGGTGGGAGAGAGAGAAAGTGAGAGAGAGAGAAAAAGTGATAGATAGAGAGGAGAGTGAGAGAGATAAGGAGTGAGAGAGAGGGAGAGAATGAGAGAGAGAGTGAGTGAGTTAAAGAGAGAAATAGAGAGAGGGGGAGGGAGCGAGAGGAAGAGAATAAAGACTGAGATAACGACTGAGGGAGAGAGAGAGAGAAAGAGAGAGGGAGAGAGACAGAATAAGGAGAGAGAGAGTGTGCGAGAAAGTGATAAAGGTGGAGCGGGTGACAGAGAAAGTATAGAGAGATAGTGAAAGAGTGAGAGAGAGAATGAGAGAGAGAGAACACGAGAGAGAGAGGGAGGGTGAGGGCGAGAGGGAGATAGAGGGAAATAGAGAGAGAAAGAGAAAGAGAGAGAGAGAGGGAGTGGGAGAGAGATGGAGACAGAGAGAGAGTGTGTGAGAGAGCGGGAGATGGAGAGAAAGAAATAGAGGGAGAGAGAGGGGGTGGGAGAGAGTGAGAAAGGGTGAGAGAGAGAGAGCGAGTGAGAGAGAGAGAGCGAGTGAGAGAGAGCGAGAGAGTGAGAGTGAGAGAGAGAGTGAGAGAGTGAGAGAGAGAATGAGAGAGAGAATGAGGGTGAAATAGAGAGAGAGTGAGCATGAGAGTCACAGAGAGAGTGAGAGAAAGAATGAGAGTGAGTGAGAGAGATAGAGAGGAAGAGGAAGGGAGAGAGGAAGAGAAATGGAGTGCGAGAGAGAGTGTGAGAGAAAAGATAGTGATATAACGAGAGGGAGATAAAGAGAGATAGAGAGATAGAGATAGAGAGAGAGAGCGGGGTGAGGGAGAGAGATGGGGGAGAGAGTGTGAAAGAGGGAGAGAGGGAGAGAGATGGGGGAGAGAGTGTGAAAGAGGGAGAGAGAGGGGGAGGGAGAGAGAGGAAGAGATAAAGAGTGAGAAAGAAAGAGTGTGTGAGCGAAAGTGTAGAGAGAGATAGTGAGAGAGCGAGAGAGAATGAGAGAGAAGAGAGAGAGAGAGGGAATAGAGAGAGGGAAGAGAGAGAGAAGGAAGATAGAGTGATATAACGAGTGGGGGAGAGAGGGAGAGAAAGAGAGACGAGGAGAGAGAGAGAGTTCAAGAGAGAGTGAGAGAGAGAAGGAAAGAGGAAGAGAGAGAGGGGGAGAAAGAGAGAGAAGGGGAAAGAGAGAGTTAGAGAGAGGGAGAGAGAGAGAAAGGGAGAGCGTGAGATAGGGATAGAGATAGGGAGGGAGGGAGAGAGGGGAAGAGTGCAAGGGGGAGAGAAAGAGAGAAAGATAGAAAGTGAGAGAGAGAGGGGGGAGTGGGAGAAAGATGGAGATAGAGAGAGAAAGATAGAGAGGGAGAGTGAATGAGAAAGCGGGAGAGGGAGAGAGAGCAATAGAGGGAGTGAGAGAGGGGGGTGGGTGAGAGAGAAAGAGAGAAAAGGTGAGAGAGAGAGAGGAAAGTGAGAGAGAGAAGGACTGAGAGAGAGAGGGAGATAATGGGAGAGAGAGAAAATGAGAGAGAGAACAAGAGAGAGATGCAGAAAGAGTGAGCATGCGAGTGAAAGAGAGAGTGAGAGAGAGATAAAAGGGATGATGGAGGGAGAAAATGGAGAGAGTGTGAGTGAGAGAGACAAAGCGAGATAGAGATAGAGAGAATTAGATAGAGAAAGGGTGGAAGAGAGTAAATAGAGGTTGGAAGAGAGTAGAGAGAGTGAGAGAGAGAATGAGAGAGAAATTGAGAGAGAGAATGAGAGAGAGAAAGGAGAGAGAGGAGAGAGAGAGGAGAGAGAGAGAGAGTATGAGAGGAAGAGAGAGCGGGGGAAGGAGAAAGAGATAGAGAGAGGGGGGAGGAGAAAGAGATAGACAGAGATGGAGAAGGAGAGAGGGTGAAAGAGGGAGAGTGTCAGGGAGGGATGGAGAGAGATGATAGTGAGAGAGAAAAGGAGTGAGAGAACAAGAGAGAGCGATAGAGAGAGACTGAGTTAGAGAGCGAGAGAGAGAATATAGAGTGAGATAACGACTGAAGGAGAGAAAGAGAGAGTGCATGGGAGAGAGAAAGAGAGAGAAGGAGGGAGGAAGAGAGAGAGAAAGACTGAGAAATTGAGAAAGAGAGAGACAGAGAGAGACAGAGAGGAAGAGAGAGGAAGTGGGAGAGAGATGGAGATAGAGACAGAGACAGAGAGGGGGGGGAGAGAGAGAGAGATGGAGTGGGAGGGGGAGGGAGAGAGTGAGATACAGTGAATGGGCATGAGAGTGAAGGAGAGAGTGAGAGAGAGAATGAGAGAGTGTGCAAGAGAGACAAAGAGGAGGAGGGATGG
The DNA here is from genome assembly GCA_003255025.1 of Datisca glomerata. Taxonomy (NCBI): domain Eukaryota; kingdom Viridiplantae; phylum Streptophyta; class Magnoliopsida; order Cucurbitales; family Datiscaceae; genus Datisca; species Datisca glomerata. Next base: position 13,779 of record QANY01001302.1, on the reverse strand, counting down.
AGAGAGGGAAAGAAAAAGAGTGAGAGAGTGTGTGAAAGAAGAGATAGGGATATAACGAGAGGGAGAGAGAAAGAGAAAGAAAGAAAGATAAAGATAGAGAGAGATATAGAGAGAGAGTGAAGGAGAGAGAGAAAGAGAACAAAAAAAAGAGAGAGTGAGAGAGAGAGAGAACAAGAGAAAGATAGAGAGAAAGTTAGCTAGAGATAAAAAAAGAGTCAGAGAGAGTGAGAGAGAGAGTGTGTGAGAGAGAGAGAGAGTGAGAGGAAAGATAGTGTGATAAAGAAAGACGGAGAGAGAGAGTGAGAGAGGGTGGCAGAGAGGAGAGAGATAGTGACAGCGAGAGAATGAGAGAGAAAATGAGTGAGAGATGAAGATAGAGAGAGAGATAGAGGGAGAGAGAGGGTGAGAGAGAGAAAGAGAAAGGGAAGAGATAGTGAGGTATTGACTATGGGGGAGAGAGAGAGATGGAGACAGAGAGTGCGAGAGAGTGATGAAAGAGATAGAGAGAGTGAGTGATAGAGAGTGCGAGAGAGTGATGAAAGAGATAGAGAAAGTGAGTGATAGAGTGGTAGGGAGAGTGAGAAAGAGAGAAAGAAAGAGAGAGAGTAGAGATAGAAAGTGAGAATGAGAGAGAGAGAATGAGAGAGAGAACAAGAGATAGAGAGTGGGAGAGAGAGAGAGCGAGAGAGAGAAGAGAGAGTGAGATAATGAGTGTGGGAGATAGAGAGAGAAAAAGAGAGTACGAGAGAGAAGAGAGAGAGAAAGAGAGCGAGAGAGAGAGTGTGATAGAGGAAGATTTAGAGAGAGGAAGAGGAAGATAGAGAAGGAGAGGAAGAGTGAGAGGGAGAAAGGGAAAGGTAGAGAGAGAGAAAGAGAGAGCGAGAGAGGGATAGAGAGACAGAGAGAGGGAGAGAAAGAGCGAGTGAGAGTGATAGCGAGAGGGAGATAGAGAGAGAGTAAGAGAGGGAGAGAGAGGGAAGGAAGGAAAGAGATAGAGTAGAGAGATAGTGAGTGAAAGAGAGGATTTGAGAGAGAAAATGAGAGAGAGAACAAGAGAGCAAGAGTGAGTGAGTGTGTGTGTGAGAGAGAGAGTAAATGAGAGCGAAGAGAGAAGAGAGAGAGAAAGAGAGAGGTGAGAGATAAAAGTAGAGAGAGATCAAGAGAGGGAGAGAGAGAGGGACGGAGGGAGAGATAGAGATAGAAAGAGAGTGAGAAAGAGAGAAAGAGATAACAACTGAGGGAGAGAGAGAGCAGAGAGAGAGAAGGAAAAGAGAGAGGGGGAGAGGTATAGAGGAAAGAGCGGGAGAGAGAGTGAGAGAGAGAGGGATGGGAGAGTGAGATATTGACTATGGGTGAGAGAGAGGTGGAGACAGAGAATGCGAGAGGGAGAAGAGAGAGAGAGAGAGTGTGTGTGTGTGTGAGTGATAGAGAGGTAGAGAGAGAGGGTGAGAAAGAGAGAGAGAGTGTGAGAATGAGTTGAGTCACTGATTAAGACTTGTGAATTGTACGAGACAATTCACTATTATGTTTTTTTATTCACAGTCAGTAAAAGAGTTACGGAAATAATAACAAGAGGGGTAAAATGATAATTTTATATCCCCACTCTTGTTACAGATATTCACGATAGATAATATGTTAAAATATTATGTGTACCGTGAAAATAAATAGAGTTTATTTACATCAACAGGGAATGTAGTGCGCATGAATTGAGAGTTGATTCGGCATTGAACCTATGGTGGAGTTATACGATGTCAGGATTAAATTTGTCGGGAATTTAAGAGATAAATTCATCGGGTATTTAAGTTTTTTAGTTTTGTTCATGTGGATCCATTCGGTCTCAGAAATAGCTTATGAGAAAATGAATAGAAAAATGAACCAAGTTGGACTAAAATGTGTTTTTGTGCCAAGACATATTTTCTACACCTATATGTGATGAGTGATGTAACTTAATTGGTTAAGTGTGATTAATTGTATTGAAATTAATTTATTATTTATAGTTATTGGATAATTAGTAAATAAAAATAATTAATTAATTAATTGATAATGATCAATTATATTTTTCACTTGAATTGGTAAATTTCGATACAACTCAAACTCTATGGAGAATTTTCAGAAATTTGAATATACGGGGGTGAATTTTCAGAAATTTAAAATACATGAGTATATTTGTAATTAATGAAAATTATCTTTTATAAATATCTAGTAGCAATTTGATAGCAAAAGAATCACTTCAATCAAGTGTGTGATCATACAGAGAAAAAGAGTTTTCTCCCCTCCCTAGTGATTGCCATCGAAATACAGTATTGAAGGGAAAATTTTCATTTTTTCCCTTCAACCGTTTTGAGAGCCCTCACTCAAATTACTAACTAAATTCTCACGAGATATAAATCTGAAATTAACGTGACGAACGAATTTTGGGAAATTGGTTCTTGAAGACCGTACTTGGATTTTGGTTCTTGAAGATCAAGCTTGAAGATTTGGATCTTGAAGTTTGAAGAATGTGACGAACAAATACAAAAATTTCACTCATTCAGAAAATCTCCAATACACCACAAAGGTGAAAATCATGTCAATCGTTTTCTATTTGTTTCAATATCCGATATGCATAATGGTTTGTTGTTTTGGTTTTTAATTATTCAAAATAACTTTAAAAAAATTTGAGAGAGAGTGTGTGTGCGTGTGAGAGAGAGAGAGAAGAGAGAAAGAGGGAGAGGGTGAGAGAGAGATAGAGCAGAGAGAGAAAAGAGAGAGAGGGAGGGAGGGAGAGATAGAGATTGTGAGAGAGAGAAGGAGGGAGAGAGAGAGATTGTGAGAGAGAGGGAGGGAGGGAAGGAGGGAAGGAGAGAGCGCATGAGAGAGAGAAAGAAGAGAAAGTGAGATAATGAGAGTGAGAGAAAGAGAGATAGAGAGAGAGAGAAGAGAGAGAGAGAGGAAGAGAGATGGGGAGAAAGAGAGAGAATAAGAGAGGGAGAGAGAGCGAGAAGGGGCGAGAATGAGAGAGAGAGAGTCAGAGAGAGATTGAAAGATAGAGAGGGGGATAGAGAGAGGGATTGAGAGATGGAGAGAAAGAGCGAGAGGGAAAGAGGGAGAGAGAGTGAAGGGGAGAGAGAGACAGAGAGAGGAAGAATGGGGGAGGGAGGGAGTGGGAGAGAGAGTGTGTGTGGGGAGAGAGAGGGAGGGAGTTACAAAGAGAGAAAGAGAAAGGGAGAGAGAGAAGCAGAGAGAGAGGGGATAGAGTGAGAGAGAGAGAGAGTGAGTGAGTGAGAGAGAGAAAGCAGAGAGAGTGAGAGAGAGACAGGGAGAGAGGGGGAGAGGGGGGAGAGGGTGAGGGAGCGAAAGAATAAGAGAGAGACAGAGAAAGAGAGAGTGCGAGTGAGTGAGTGTGAGAGATAGAGAGTGAGAGAGTGAACAAGTGAGAGTGAAAAGAAAGAGAGAGAGAGGGAGAGGGAGAGGGAGAGGGAGGGAGACAGAGATAGTGAGAGAGAAGCGAGAGTGAGACAACACGAGGGGGAGAGAGAGAAAGAGAAAGATTGATAGACAGAGCGAGAAAAAGAGAGTAAGTGAGAGTTAGGGAGAGACAAAAACATAGACAGAGTGATAGTGAAAGAGAGAGAAGAGAGTGTGAGAGGGAAAGAAAGACAGTGAGAGAGTGAAAAAGAGGGGGAGAGAGAACAAGTGATAGAAAGAGAGAGAACAAGCACGATAGGGAGGGAGAGAGAGAGATAGAGAGGGGGGAGAGAGAGGGGAGAGAGAGATTGAGAGAGAGTGGGAGGGAGAGAGAGTTAGATAGTGAGATAGTGAGGGAGAGAAGGGGGAGAGGGAGAGACATGGAGCGAGAGAGAGAGGGTGTGAAAGAGAGAGGGAGAGAGAGAGCAAGAGAGGGAGAGAAAGAGCAATAAAGGGAGAGAAAGAGAAATAAAGGGAGAGAAAGAGGGTGTGAGAGATAGAGAAGGAAGAAAAGACAGAGAGAGTGTGTGAGAGAGAGGGAGAGACCGAGATAGAGAGTGAGTGAGCAAGAAAAGACAAAGAGAGCGAGTGTGTGAGAGAGGGAGAGAGAGAGTAAGAGAGAGAGAAAGAGAGCGATAGAGAATGAGTGAGTGTGTGTGTGAGAGAGGGAGAGAGAGCAAGAGAGAGAGAAAGAGAGCGAGAGAGAATGAGAGAGAGAGATAGCTAGTGAGGGGAGAGGGAGACATAAAGAGAGAGAAATAGAGAGGGAGTGGGATAATTATAAAGAGAAAGAGGGAGAGGGAGAGCAAGCGAGAGAGAGGGAGAAGGAGAAAGTGAGATAAGGAGAGAGGGGGAGTGAGAGAGAGAGAGGGAGAGAGAGCGAAAGAAAGACAGAGAGAGTGGGAGTGAGAGAGAGGGAGAGTGAGATAAAAGGAGGGGGAGAGAGAAAGAGAAAGACCGATAGATAGAGAGAGAAAGAGAGAGACATTTACAGAGTGAGAGTGAGAGAGAGAGAAGGAGAGTGGGAGGGTGAAAGAGGGAGCGAGAGAGTGAGAGAGGGAGAGAGAGAGGGGGAGAACAAGCGAGAGAGAGAGTGTGAACAAGCGCATGAGAGAGAGAGAGAGGTATAGTGAGAGAACAAGTGAGGGAGAGAGAGGAGAGAGAGAGCCAGTGAGTGAGAGTGAGAGAGAGTGTGTGAGACGAAGGGATGGAGGGAATGAGAGAGAGAGTTAGCGATAGAGAGAAGATAAAGAGAGAGAGAGATAGAGAGAGAAGGGAGAGTGAGATAACGTGAGAGGGAGAGATAGATAGAAAGAGAGACAGACATCGAGAAATAGAGCGAAAGAGAGAAGAGAGAGAGATAGATAAAGAGAGGGGAAGAGAGAGATTGAGAGAGAGTGGGTGGGAGAGAGATAGAGATAGTGAGAGAGTGAGGGAGAGAGGGAGAGAGGGTGAGATAGGGAGAGAGAGAATAATGGAGGGGGAGAAAGAGGGTGTGAGAGACAAAGAAGAAAGAAAAGACAGAGAGAGAGTGTGTGTGAGAGAGGGAGAGAGATAGAGAGTGAGTGAGCAAGAAAAGACAGAGAGAGAGTGTGTGAGAGAGGGGGATAGAGTAAGAGAGAGAGCAAGAGGGAGAGAAAGAGAGCGAGTGAAAATGAGAGAGAGTGTTAGTGGGGGGAGAGGGAGACATATGGAGAGAGAAAGAGAGAGGGAGTGGGATAATTATAAAGAGAAAGAGAGAGTGTGAGAGCAAGAGAGAGAGGGGGAGAGGGAGAAAGAGAGAGAGATAAGGAGAGAGGGGGAGAGAGATAAGGAGAGAGGGGGAAAGAGATACAGAGAGAGCAAGAGAGAGAGAAAAGAGAGTGAGATAATAGGAGGGGGAGAGGGAAAGATAAAGGGGGGAGAATAAGAGAGAGAGAGAGAGAGAAAGAGTGAACAAGCGCATGAGAGAGAGAGGTAGAGTGAGAGAACAAGTGAGGGAGAGAGAGGAGAGAGAGAGAGAGCCAGAGAGTGAGAGTGAGAGAGAGAGTGAGACGGAGGGAGGGAGGGAATGAGAGAGAGTTAATGAGAAAAGGAGAAGATAAAGAGAGAGAGAGCGAGAGAGAGAGAATGTGGGAGAAAGAGAGGGGGAGAGAGAGGGAGTGAGAGCATGAGAGAGGGAGGGAAAAGCGCGGGGGGGGGGGGGGGGGGGGGGGGGAGAGAGAGTGTGAGATAGTGAAAAAGTGAGAGAGAGAGGGGTATGAGTGGGAGAGACTGGGAGACGGAGAGAGGGTGTGTGTGAGAGAGAGGGAAGACTGAGTGAGAAGAGAGTGTGTGAGAGCACTAGCGGGGGAAAGGGAGAGATAGGGAGAGAGAGAGAGTTAATGGGGGAGAGGGAGAGAGAGAGAGGGTGTGAGAGAGAGAGTGAGAGAATGTGTATGTGTGTGAGAGAGATAGGGAGAGATAGAGTGAGCGAGAGAGAGAAAGGGCAGGGGAAAGAGAGAGAGAAATAGAGACATAGATAGAGAATGAAATAGATATGAGAAAGATCGAGAGTGAGAGACAGAGGGAGGGAGAGAGGGAGGGAGAGAGGGAGAGATGGAGGGAGAGAGTGTGAGATAAGGAAATAGAGAGTCAGAGAGAGATAGAAAGAGAGACATACATAGAGAGAGAGATAGAAAGAGAGACATACATAGAGAGAGAGAGCGAAAGAGAGAAGTGAGAGAGAGGGAGAGGGAGAGACAAATGGGGGAGAGAAAGAGACAGAGAGGGAGAGGGAGAGAGAGAGATTGAGAGACAGAGGGAGTGACTGCAAGAGAGTGGGATAGGGAGAGAGAGATATAGAGATAGTGAGAGAGTGAAAGAGAGAGGGGGAGGGGGAGAGACAGGGAGAGAGAGCGCATGGGAGAGAGAAGAGAAAATGAGATAACGAGAGTGGGAGAGGGTGAGAGAAAGAGAGACGGAGAGAGCGAGAGAGAGAGAAGAGAGAGAGACATTGAGAGGAAGAGAGAGAGGGAGAAAGAGAGAGAATAAGAGGGGGAGAGAGAGCGAAAAGGGGCGAGAATGAGAGAGAGACAAAGAGTTAGAGAGAGATTGAGAGATAGAGAGGGGGGATAGAGAGAGGGATTGAGAGATGGAGAGAAAGAGCGAGAGGGAGAGAGGGGGAGAGAGTGAGAGAGAGAGGGAGAGACAAAGAGAGTGAGAGTGAGAGGAAGAAATGGGGGAGGGAGGGAAAGGGAGAGAGTGTGTAGGGAGAGAGTGGGAGGGAGGGACAGAGAGAGAAGGAGAGAGAGGGAGAGAGAGGGGGAGAGAGAGTGAGAGAGAGAGAGAAAGAGAGTGAGTGAGAGAGAGAAAAAAGATAGAGTGAGAGAGAGAAAGAGAGATAGAGGGGGAGAGAGATGGGAGAGGGTGAAGGAGTGAAAGAATAAGAGAGAGAGACAAAGAAAGAGAGAGATAGTGCGAGTGAGTGAGTGAGAGAGAGAGAATAAGAGAGAGAACAAGTGGGAGAGAAAAGAGAGAGAGAGATAGAGAGAGCGGGAGGGAGAGGGAGAGGGAGAGGGAGAGAGAGAAAGAGAAAGATATATAGACAGAGCGAGAAAAAGAGAGTAAGTGAGAGTTAGAGAGAGTTAGAGAGAGAGACATAGACAGGGTGATAGCAAGAGAGAGAAAGAGAGTGTGAGAGGGAAGGAGAGGCAGAGAAAGAGGGTGAGAGAGGGAGAGAGAGTGTGAGAGAGAGAGAGGGGGATAGAGAGAGATATATAGAGATAGTGAAAGAGTGAGGGAGAGAGAAGGGGGAGGGAGAGACAGGGAGAGAGGGGGTGAGAGAGAGAGGGAAGAGTGAGAAGGCAATGTGTGAGAGTGAGAGAATGAGAGAGAAGGGATGAGAGAAAGAATGGGAGAGAGGGAGTGAAAGCAAGAGAGAGCGAGAGAGTGATAGAGAGGATGTCAAAGAGAGAGAGAAAGAGGGAGAGAGAGCCAGAGAGTGAGTGTGAGAGAGGGAGAGGGTGAGAGGGAGGGAAGGAGGGAATGAGAGAGAGTGGGTGTGAGAGAGAGAAGGGATAGTGAGATAACGTGAGGGGGAGAGATAGATAGAAAATGAGACAGACATAATGATAGAGAGTGAAAGAGAGAAGAGAGAGAAAGAGAGACAGAGAGAAAGAATCGGGAGAAAGAGAGACAGAGAGAAAGAATCGGGAGAAAGAGAGGGGGGAGAGATAGATTGAGAGAGGGATAGGGAGTGAGAGCAAGAGAGAGGGAGGGAGAAAGGGCGTGGGGGGGAGAGAGATAATGAGAGAGTGAGGGAGAGAGATGGGGAGTGGGAGAGACAGGGAGAGAGAGAGAGAGGGTGTGTAAGAGGGAGAGGGAGAAAGCTAGTGCAGCAAAGTGACAGGGTGGGAGAGATAGACACACAGCGTGAAAAGAGAGAGAGAGAGAGAGAGAGAAGGAGAAAGAGAGAGAGTTAGCAGGGGGATAGGGAGAGATTGGGATAGAGAGGGAGTGGGTGAGAGAGAGAGGGAGAGAGAGGGAGAGGGTTTGAGAGAGAGAGACAGCTAAAGAGAGTGTGTGAGTGATAGGGAGAGAGAGAGTGAGTGAGGGAGAGAGAATGGGGAGAGGGAATGAGAGAGAGAAAGAGAGACATAGATAGGGAATGAAAGAGATAAGAGAAAGAGAGAGAGAGGGAGAGAGAGGGAGTGAGAGTGAGATAATGAAAGGGGTAGTGAGAGGGAGAGAAAGAGAGAGGGTGATATAGAGAACACCAAGAGAGAGAGTGTGGGAGAGAGAGAAAAAGTGAGAGAGAGAGAGAGAGAGAATTAAGAGTGAATTAATGAGAGGGGGAGAGAGAGAGAATGAAAGTGAGACAGGGAGAGAGCGAATGTGTGTGTGTAAGAGAGAGGAGAAAGAGAGAGAGAGAGGGAGAGAGAGATTGAGAGTGACAAGGTAAGGGAGAGTGTGAGAGAGCGAGAGACAGGGGGAGCAGGGAGAGAGAGGGGGAGGAAGAGACAGAGAGAGTGGGAAGGAGAAAGAGACAGAAAGACAGAGAGAGGGAACGAAAGAGAGAAGAGAAAGAAATAGAGAGAGAGAGAGGAAGAGAGAGAGGAAGAGAGAGGGAGGGAAATATGGAGAGAGAGTAGGAAAGAGAGAGAGGGAACGAAGGAGAGAAGAGAAAGAAATAGAGAGAGAGGAAGATAGAGAGATGAGAGAGATAGGGAGAGAGAGGGAGAGAGATAGGGAGAGAGGGGGAGTGGGAGGGAGAGTGGGGGAGAGAGAGAGAGAAAGAGAGACATAGTAAGAGAACGAAAGAGAGAAGATAAAGAAATAGAGATAGATAGGAAAGAGAGAAGAGAGAGAAAGAGAGACAGAGAGAGAAATTGGGAGAAAGAGAGGGGGAGATAGATTGAGAGAGGGACAGGGAGTGAGAGCAAGAGAGAGGGAGGGAGATAGGGAGAAAGGGAGAAAGTGCATTAGGGGGGAGAGAGATAATGAGAGAGTGAGGGAGAGAGGGGGGAGTGGGAGAGACTGGGAGAGAGAGAGAGAAAAAGGGTGTGTAAGAGGGATAGGGAGAAAGCTAGAGCAGTAAAGGGACGGAGTGGGAGAGATAAAGACAGAGCGTGAAGAGAGAGAGAGAGAGAGTTAGCGGGGGGAGGGAGAGATTGGGAGAGAGGGAGTGGGTGAGAGAGTGAGGCTTTGAGAGAGAGAGAACGAGAGAGAGTGTGTGTGAGTGATATGGAGAGTGAGTGAGCGAGGGAGAGAGAATAGGGAGAGGAAATGAGAGAGAGAAAGAGAGACATAGATAGGGAATGAAAGAGATAAGAGAAAGAGAGAGAGAGGAAGAGAGAGGGAGAGTGAGGGAGAGAGAGGGAGAGAGAGTGAGATAATGAAAGTGGGAGTGAGAGAGAGAAAGAGAGAGTGTGACAGGGGGAGAGAGAGAGTGTGTGTGTGTGTGTGTAAGAGAGAGGAGAGAGAGAGAGATTGAGAGCGACAAGGTAAGGGAGAGTGTGAGAGAGCGAGAGACGGGGAGAGTAGGGGAGAGAGAGGGAGAGAGGGAGGGAGAGAGGGAGAGAGAGTGAGAAAGAGGGAGAGACAGAAAGACAGTGAGAGGGAACAAAAGAGAGAAGAGAAAAAAATTGAGAGAGAGAGAGAGGAAGATTGAGAGAGAAAAGAGAGAGAGAGAGGGAGAGGGAGGGAGAGACAGAGAGAGAGTAGGAAGGAGAGAGGGAACATAAGAGAGAAGAGAAAGAAATAGGGAGAGAGAGAGAGGAAGATAGAGAGAGAGGAGAGAGATAGGGAGAGAGAGTGGGAGATAGAGAGATAGAGAGAGATATGGAGAGAGGGAGAGAGAGGGCGAGAGAGGGGGGAGAGAGAGAGAAAGAGAGACATAGTAAGAGAATAAAAGAGAGAAGAGAAAGACATAGAGAGAGAGGAGAGAGAGGGAGAGAGGGAGCGATAATGAAAGGGAGAGAGAGAGAAAGAGATAAAGAGAGAGAGTGAAAGAGAGAATAGAAAGAGAGAGAGAGAGCAAGAGAGAAAGAGAAGAGAGAGTGAGATAATTAGAGGGGGAGAGAGAAAGAGAGACAGAGACAGAGAGAGAAAGCATAAGAGAACAAAGAAAGAGAGTGAGAGCAAGGGGGAGAGTGAGAGCGAGGAGAGAGAGAGACATAGAGCGAGAAAAAGAGTGTGAAGGAGAGAGTGAAAGAGAGACATAGAGTGAGAATGAATGAGAGAAGAGAAAAAGATAGAGAGAGAGTGAGAGATAGAGAGTGCGAGGAGAGAGGTAGTGAGAAGGAGAGAGAGATAGGGAGACAACGAGAGAGAGAGTAAAAGAGAGAAGAGTAAGAGAGAGAGAGGAATGGACAGAGAGAGTGTGTGTGTGTGAGAGAGAGAAGAGAGTGAGATAATGAGAGGGGGAGATAGAGAAAGAGAGACAGAGAAAAAGTGTAAAAGAGAAGAGAAAGAGATAGAGAGGGGGGGAGAAAGAGAGGGGGAAGGGAGGGGGAGAGAGGGAGATTGAGAGAGAGAGGGAGTGATAAGAAGAGAGAGGAAGGGAGAGAGAGTAGGGGAGAGAGAGAAAGGGGACATAATGAGAGGGAGAGGAAGTGCGAGGGGGAGAAAGAGAGAGAGCGAGAGAGTGTGAGATAGAGAGAGGGGGAGAGAGAGGGAGAGAGAGAGAGAATGAGAGAATGAGAGATAGGGGAGAGAGGGGGGAGAGATAATGAGAGATAATGAGGGGGAAATGTGAGGGGGAGAGAGTGAGAGAGTGCGAGAAAGAGAAAGTGTGGGAGAGGGAGAGAGAAAGATAGAGAGAGAAATGGAGATAGAGGGAGAGAGCTGGAGAGAGGGATTAAGATAGAGAGATCGAGAGAGAAAGAACAATGGGGAGAGAGAGTAAGAGAGCTGGAGAGTGGGAGGAAGATAGAGAGATCGAGAGAGAAAGAACAATGGGGAGATAGAAAAAAGAGAGTGAGAGAGAGAGGAAGAGTGAGAGAGGGAGAGAGAGAGAAAGAAAGGGAGAGAGAGTGAGAGAGAGTGAGAGGGAAAGACAATAAGAGAGAGCTAAGAGGAGAGAGAGTGAGAGAGAAAGAGAGAGAAGGATATAGAAAGGGAGAGAGATAGTGGGAGAGGGAGAGGGAGAGGGAGAGAGGGAGAGATAGAGAGGGGGTGGGAGAGACAGGGAGAGAGAAAGAGAGAGGGTGTGTAAGAGGGAGAGGGAGAGAGATAGAGCAGTAGAGGGAGGGAGTGAGAGAGAGATAAAGATAAAGCGAGAAAAGAAAAAGAGAGAGAGTGAGAGAGAGAGAAAGAGAACGAGGGAGAGAGAGTTAGCAGAGGGAGAGGGAGAGATTGGGAGAGAGAGTGAGTGAGAGAGAGTGTGTGTGAGTGAGTGATAGGGGAGAGAGAGTGAGCGAGAGAGAGAGAATGGGGTGAGGGAATGAGAAAGAGAAAGAGAGACATCGATATGGAATGAAAGAGATGAGAGAGAGAGAGAGGAAGAGACATGGAGAGAGGGAGATAGATAAAAGGGGGAGTGAAAGGGAGAATGAGAGAGAGAGTGATATGGAGAACAAAAAGAGAGAGTGAGAGAGAGACAGAGAGAGAGAGAGAGAGAAAGTGAGAGAGAATTAAGAGTGAACTAATGAGAGGGGGAGAGAGAAAGAGAGTGAGACAGGGAGAGGGAGAGTGTTTGTGTAAGAGAGAGGAGAAAGGGAGTGAGAGAGAGAGAGAGCTTGAGCACGACAAGGTGAGGGGGAGTGAGAGAGCGAGAGATAAGGAGAGCAGGGAGATGGAGAGTGTAAGGGAGCGAGAGACAAGGAGAGTAGGGAGAGAGAGAGGGAGAGAGGGAGAGAGAGGGAGGATAACGAGATTGGGAAAGAGAGAGAAGAGATACATAGACAAAGAACGAGAGAGAGAGAGATAGAGAGAGTGCGAGGGGGGAGAGAGTATGAGAAGGAAAGAGAGAGAGGGGGAGAGAGGGAGAGCCTAAAAAAGAAGTAAGCGTGAGATAACGAGAGTTGGAGAAGGAGAGATAGAGAGACAACGATAGAGAGAGAGAGAAGAGTAAGTGAGAGAGAGGGAGAAAGAGAGAGAGGGAGAGAGGAAGAGAGAGAGTGTGTGTGTGTATGTGTGAGAGAGAGAAGTGAGAGCGAGATAATGGGTTGGGGAGAGAGAGAGCGTAAGAGAGAAGAGAAAGACAGAGAGAGAGGGAGAGTGGGAGGGAGAGAAAGAGAGGGAGAGAGGGAGAGAGAGTGAGGGAGGGTGAAAGGGGGAGAGAGTGGGAAAGAGAGAGAGAAATAAGGACATAGAGAGAGAACGAAAGAGTCGACAACGAAATAGAGAGATTGAGAAAGAGAGAGATAGATAGAGAGAGAGAGGAAGATAGATATAGATACAGAGAGAAGAGAGAGAGATAATGAGAGGGGGAGAGACGGAGAAAGAGAGACAGAAAGAGAGAGAAAGCGTAAGAATGGAGAATTTGAGAGAGAGCAACAAGGAGAGAGAGAGTGACGAGAGAGAGAAGGAGAGAGAGCAAGGAGAGGGAGAGAGACAGGGAGAGAGGGAGAGAGCGTGAGATAACGAGAGGGGGAAAGAGAGAGAGAAGAGATACATAGACAAAGAACGAAAGAGAGAGAGAGTGTGTGTGTGTGTGTGTGTGAGTGTGTGTGTGTGTGCGCGCGTGCGCGCGCAAGGGGGGAGAGAGAGGGAGAGCATGAGAAAGAAGTGAGTGTGAGATAACGAGTGTTGGAGAGAGAGAGATAGACACAATGATAATATTACAAAAAAACAACAGTAGGGAAAAACAATCAGAGTTTCATTCTAAGTTTTTCTGGCACAAAAAAACACACAATTACATATGTAAGATTTCGCACACTCGGGTAAAACTGACATAGCATATCCTAGGGTTTCCTAAAAACTCTAGATTTCTTACTGGTTGTACTATAATATTCTAGAGTTTCACATATTTAATTTCATAATAATCGTATATCATTTAGGTTGTGAAAACGTGAAGAAGATCGACACAAAAAATTATTTTTCATGTAAAGCAATAACGTTGGAAAAGATCTTTGGTATTAAAAACTTCAACATGTTAAGAATACTCCGTAAAAATGTCAGATTCAAATATCAACGTTTTTTAGTTCTAAGATATCAGTTTGATTCTATAGCGCATAGTGTGAATATGAAAATTCATGTTTCACGAAAAAATAAAAATAAATCTTCCTATTACCAAAGCCCACCCACTTGAAATCTTTTCAAAACATAATAAACATTCATATTTGTTATTAACCTAATTTTTTTTAATTTCATCCTTGAATTCATGCAAAATAATACACAAAAAGGTTTACTTCTAAGAGGTGGTATCATGAAATTTACTGGTTAGTGTGATCCAAAATAAAATGACTCTAAGACTTGACCACCACCAAGATCGACCTAGGGTGAAGAAAAGCTTCTCCCTTTTAATAACTATGGTTTTTTGGTGGAAGAAAGAGGGAGAGAGAATGAGAGAAGAAGAGAGGAAGAGAAGAAGAGAGGAAGAGAAATATATCTCACATGTACACCAACAATTAATATAGCAATAGAAGTTATCAAAGACTTAAAAGATTAAGATGAGCCGTTTTCAAGATCCCAAAAAATCACCACTAAAAATTAGCATTGGGATTAGGATATGGATTTATCAAGATTGTATTTTGAATAACCACTAAAGAGATTAAGTTGTTGCAAAATTAAAATAAATTTGAATTATCCTAAGCTTAGACTATGAAATCGGTTAGGAATAGTAAATTCAAATAAACTAGTATCCTTATTAATTTCGAATAGAAAATTTCGGGCAATATTATACATAGATAATTCATGTTATGGCAAAAA
>QANY01001298.1:0-16093 GCA_003255025.1 Datisca glomerata | reverse complement strand
TTTTGTACCAAGCCACTATTATAGGAGTTTGTTTCAAAAACTACAGAGGCTAACTCAAGGTTCCAAGAGTGTCTACAAGGAGATGGAGGTAGCTATGATCCGGGCAAACGTGGAAGAGGACCGTGAAGCCACCATGGCTAGGTTTTTGCATGGTTTAAATCGTGAAATTACGGATATAGTTGAGTAAAAGCACTATGTTGAGTTGTCGGATATGGTGCATCAAGCCATAAAAGTGGAGGAACAACTCAAACGCAAAGGATTGGCTAGGAGAGGACAATTTGTGGCTTCCACTAGTAGATGGAAGACAGCCCCTAAAAAGGATGAGCAGCAACAAAGCAAGTCAAAATTTGAACAATCTAAAAATGCCAAACCAACGATGAACACTTCTCTAGGTAACATCGAAACTTCTATTTCTAAAACCTGTGATATTAAGTGTTTTAAATATCAAGGGCGGGGTCACATAGCTAGCCAATGTGTAAACAAAAGGGCGATGGTGATGAATGCCTAAGGTGAGCTTGAATCGGAGGATGAGAATGAAGTAGTTGATGAGATTCCACCTTTACAAGATGCTGATGATGAGCAAAATGCTGTGGTTGGAGAATTATTGGTAGTAAGGTGAGTTCTCAACATGCAAGTAAAGGAGGAAGAAAGTAACAAAAGGGAGAATTTGTTTCATACTCAGTGCTTTGTCAAAAACAAAATTTACAGCGTAATTATTGACGGGGGAAGTTGCATAAACGTGGCCAGCACTAATTTGGTGGAGAAGTTGTCCTTAACAACCTTAAAATACACTCATCCTTATCAGCTTCAATGGCTGAATGAATGTGGTGAAATCAAGGTGACAAAGCAAGTGTTGGTAGCATTTTCCATTGGCAAATATAAGAATGAGCTGCTTTGTGATGTGGTTCCTATGCATGCATGTCATATATTGTTTGGGAGACCATGGCAATATGATCGAAGGGCAACACATGATGGGTTCACAAATAAGTTTTCTTTTACTTTTGAAAAGAATCTTATTACTCTTGTTCCATTAACTCCGAAACAGGTTATGGAGGATCAAGTAAAGTTCAAAAGATCAAATGAAAAGAAGAGAGAAAAAGAAAGAAAGGCTAAAATTGAGAGGAGAGAAAATGAGAGAAAAGAAACTAGGGGAAAAGAAAAGGAGAGCATTTCAGCCTTAGTGAGAGCAAGAGAGGAAAAATTCACTTATATTGCAAAAAAAAATGTGAGATCAAGAGAGTATTATTTTCACATCAATCCTTTATTGTGCTTATGTACAAGGAGGCATTTTTATGTACTAATGATCTTGCCGATTCTTTACCGTACATTATTGTTTCTCTTTTGCAGGAGTTTGATGATGTCTTTCCCGAAGAGATACCTCATGGCTTACCACCACTCGTGGAATCGAACATCAAATTGATTTCATACCCGGTGCATCAAACCGACCTGCCTATAGGAGCAATCTCGAGGAAACAAGGGAACTTCAAAGGCAAGTAAGTGAATTATTGGAGAAGGGTTATGTGCGTGAAAGCATGAGTCCTTGTTCGGTTCTGATGCTGCTAGTTCCTAAGAAACATGGTACATGGAGGATGTGCGTAGATTGTCGAGCCATTAACAACGTAATGGTAAAGTATCATCATCCTATTCCTAGACTAGGTGTATGCTGGATGAATTGCATGGTTCTTGTATTTTTACAAAGATTGATCTTAAGAACGGATATCACCAAATTAGAATGAAAGAAGGTGATGAATGGAAAACTGTCTTTAAAACTAAACATGGTTTGTACGAGTGGTTAGTGATGCCTTTTGGTTTAACTAATGCTCCGAGCACATTTATGCGTTTGATAAACCATGTTTTACGTGCATTTATTGGTAGATTTGTAGTTGTATATTTTGATGATATCCTAATTAATAGCAAAAACATGGAAGTAGAGCATTTGAAATCTGTTTTAGATGTGTTAAGGAAAGAAAAGTTGTTTGCTAAACTCAAGAAGTGCACCTTTGCAAGGATAAGCTTGTGTTTCTTGGCTTTGTTGTTAGTTCTAAAGGAATTGAGGTGGACGAGGAAAAGGTGAAGGCAATACAAAACTGGCCAACGCCAACAACAATCAGTCAAGTGAGGAGTTTTCACGGCCTAACTAGCTTCTATAGACGGTTTGTGCATGATTTTAGTAGCTCGGCCGCCCCTCTTACTGAAGTCATCAAGAAAAATGTTCCATTTAAGTGGGAAAAGGAACAAGAAAAAACATTCGATTTGATCAAAGAAAAGTTAACTAATGCACCATTTCTTATTTTACCTAACTTTGCTAAAACATTTGAAATTGAGTGTGATGCCTCAGGAATAGGTATTGGAGCTGTTTTGATGCAAGAAGGTCATCTCGTGGCTTATTTTAGTGAAAAGTTGAGTGGGGCAGCTTTAAATTATCCAACTTATGATAAGGAGATGTACGCTTTGGTGTGGGCATTGGAAAATTGGCAGCATTATCTATGGCCAAAGGAGTTTGTGATTCACACGGATCATGAATCCTTGAAATATTTGAAAGGACAACAAAAGTTGAGCAAACGACATGCCTAGTGGGTATAATTCATTGAAATATTTCTTTATGTGATCAAATATAGGCGAGGTAAGGAAAATGTGGTTGCCAACGCATTGTCCCTAAGGTATGCCTTACTTTCAATTTTAGACACAAATTGCTTGGTTTGAATACATTAAGGATTTGTATGCACAAGATTCTGATTTTGGTAATGTGTTCAATGCACGTGAAAAAGTAGCAATTGATAAGTTTTATAGGCATAATGAATTTCTGTTTAGGGAAAATAAATTGTGCGTGCATTGTTCTTTGCGTGAATTGCTTGTGAGAGAAGCTCATGGAGGAGGATTAATGGACCATTTTGGAGTAGCTAAGATTTGTGGTGTTTTGAATGAACATTTCTTTTGGCCTCATACGAAGCGTGATATGTAAAGAATCTGTGAAAAATGTATCACATATAAACAAGCTAAGTCTAAATAAAAACCTCATGGCTTGTACACCCCTTTGCCTATACCTAGTAAACTTGGACTGATATTTCTATGAATTTTGTTTTGGGTTTACCTAGAACTAAGAGGGGGAGAGATTCAATTTTTGTGGTGGTTGACAGGGTTTTAAAAATGGCACACTATTGCATGTCATAAAACCGATGATGCATCACATATAGCTGATTTGTTGTTCAAAGAAATTGTTAGGCTACATGGCATGCCCAAGACCATTGTTCGTGATAGGGATGTAAACTTTTTGAGTTACTTTTGGAAGATTTTGTGGCGAAAATTGGGAACCAAGTTATTATTTTCTACTACTTGTCATCCACAAACTGATGGTCAAACTGAAGTAGTGAACAAAATTTTGTCTTCTTTTTTGCGTGCAAATCAAGGAGCTGAAAATGGACGTGGGGCTGAGCCACGGGAATGGAGCTGAACTTGCGCAAGATCCTTTATCATTCCCTAGTGGTCCAATTACAAGAATTAGAGCCCAAAATTTCAAGAAAGCACTTATTGGGCTGATTCAATGTGGGTCCAAATGAAAATCAAGGTTTTATCCATGTCATCAAGGCCATTGAAGAGTCTAATTAGCATACGAAAGCAATTGAAAAAATAATGAACCTACAAAAAATAGTTATAGAAGAAAAAAGTTTTTTTCTAGAGAGAGAAGCCCTCCCTTCTCTCTAGAAACCATGTGTGGGTTTTCCGTTGCTCCTCCTCTGGGAGGAGTTGAGCTTAGTTTCTAAAATGGTGAATGATGCTTATTTTGAAACCATGACTCAGCAAGGTTCAAAGATTAGTAAGTAAGGTTCAAGTAAGATGAGCTTTCAGTTTCATGAAGCTGTTCTAAAGTTTAAAGGAGATGGGAGTTCGATGCTGGAAAACCCAGAAGTCAGAGTTGCTTCTAGCTCTTCCTTGGAGGAATCTCCATGTTTGGACAAGATTTTAGTTATGGAGCACTAAAAGTGGCTGAAGCACTTGATGCTCGTATTAATGGAGATGACGAGGAGCATGCTAGTTGTTTTGGCACCTTTAGCTACAACCTTAACTCACCAAATAGGGAAGGAAAGGTCCAAATGGCCATTAATGGCAATGATGAGGCTGCTTCTAGCTCTAATGAGGAGCAAATCAAAGGTTTGGATGAGATTTAAAAGTGTTGTGGGCACATTACTTTGGTCCCTTCTTCTCAGGTACACAATGACTTGTTATTACTGGATTCTAGTACTTTAAGGGTTCCTTCATCCTTTGGTGGAGTCCCATGTTTTGTAAATGATGCTTTTACGGGTGCTTCTAAGGACAAAGAGCATGTTCAGAAGCAAACAAGCTTTCCCTTGTCTGAAAAACTCAGGCAAATCACCAAGGGTTCTCTGGCCAAAGGAGGAGCACGAAAAAGAGAGATGATCAAGGGTGAAATCTTTTGTCCATTGGTCAATGAGGCTGTATTTGAAAGCCCATCAACTGCTGCCACCTCACCAATTCTAGCTAACCCTAGTTGTGCATGGAGTACAGACAATGACATGCATTCTGATCAAAAAGTGAAAGGACAAAAGAAAAAGGAGAAAGGACACCTACTCTTTCATACCTTGGGCAACAACAAAGCTAAAACTTTGCTTGCAAGGAAAGATAGCCCACCCCAAAACCTGGAGCAAGGACAATCAGTCTTTATTGAGGCTGTACCTGAAGATAAAGGTGATTTGACATTGCCTTTTCCCAAGACATTCTTGGAGCACGTTTTAGGTACCCTTGTACTACCACCTAAGCATGGATATGACTCCTCCACGTCAGCTTCATCAAGGACAGACAACCTGCCCCAAAACCCGGAGCAAGGACAGCCTCTCTTAATTACAGTTGTACCTGAACATAAAGGGGATTTGACCTTGCCTTTGCTCAAGACATCCTTCGATCATGGAAAGAACACCTCCATGTCAGCTTCATCTTCTCTAACAGCTCGAAAACCTCATTCATCCCCTTTTCCAGAATTTATGAAGAACACATGGTCGTTGTTAAGCTCCCTGACTTTGTTACCAAAGACAGCTTTGTCAAATGGGAGACTTGTTTGGTTGGCTATTTTGTGGGTAAAACAACTCCATTACACTTGCTTAAGCACTAGTATTGAGGACTTTAGACCTATCTCTTGCTGCAATGTAGTCTATAAGTGCATCACAAAAATACTTGCTGAAAGACTCAAGCTTGTATAACCCAATATCATAAGTCAGAACCAAAGTGCTTTTATCCCAGGAAAGAGAATGTCTGACAATATTTTTCTCTCCCAAGAATTGTTTAGAAGCTACTATAGATCACTTGGTTTGCCAAGGTGTTCCCTCAAGGTGGACCTTAAGAAAGCTATGATAGTGTGAACTGGTCACTAATAGGTAAAGCTTTTCAATGTCCTGGCTTCCCAAATGTTTTCATTTCTTGGGTCATGGAGTGCCTTTCTTCTCCCTCATACTTGGTGAATATAAATGGTGAGCGGCATGGTTACTTTAGGAGTGCTAAAGGAATTAGACAAGGGGATCCAATCTCTCCTTACATCTTTGTCATCATCATAGAGGTCTTGATAGGCATCTTGAGTTTTGCAGCCAAACACTCAGAGTTCCAGTTCCATTGGAGGTGCAAAGAGCTTAACTTAGTCAATATGTGCTTTGCTGATGACCTACTCTTGTTCTGTAAAGGAGACAAAAACAGCGTGCATGTGTTTAAGGAAGCTTTGGCCATTTTCTAAGAGCTATCAGGGCTTCAACCAAATATTTCAAAGAGTCAATTGTTCTTATCGGGGGTGAGCCCAGAGATGTCTTCTATCATTCATGCAGAATTGGGCTTTACAGAAGGGTCTCTTCCAGTTAGATATCTTGGTGTCCCTTTCATTACAACCAAGCTTACCAAATCAGATTGTCAAGGTTTGGTTGACAGACTCCCTATGAGAATCAGGTCTTGGGAATCAAAGTATTTGTCTTATGCAGGAAGACTCCAACTTATCAAGACTGTCCTTATGGCTACAGTCAACTTTTGGACTGGTCTCTTCACTCTCCCTAAAAAGTGGTGAAGACAGTCCAATGCTTGGTAAGAAATTTTTTATGGAATGGCCAAGATACTAAAGCTTCTGGGGCCAAGGTAGCTTGGGCAGACTTGTCTTTTGACAACGTACAAGGTGGATTGGGCCTTAGGGATCTGGTTCTAGCTAATGAATTTGCTATAGGCAAACACTTATGGTTCGTGCTACTTCCTTCTAAAAGATCACTTTAGAAAGATTGGTGTCAAACATACCTAATCAGAAAGATTTCAATTTTCTTGGTTTCCATTCCTTCTAACCCATCTTGGGTTTGGAGAAAGCTTCTCAAGCTCAGGAGCAAGTTTCTGCCCTTTTGCCCTATAACTATTGGAGATGGTACTACTGTGAAGCTTCTTACAGATAATTGGCATCCTCTAGGTGTCCTTTGGACCAGATTTGGGCAAAGACTTTTGTCAAGAACTTCATGGACTATGGTCTCTATGGTGAGTGTTGTCATTCAAGACAATCAATGGCATTGGCCAACTTCAAACACCTTTGAGCTTCTTGAGATTAGAAGTGTTCCAATTCCTCCTCCCCAAGCTCAAAGCCAAAAGGTTTGGAAATGGAGTTCAAGTAAGAATGGAGAATTCTATCTAAGTCTAACCTATAAGGCATTGTCCCCTACAAGACAACCGGTTAAGTGGGCAAAGGTGACATGGTTCTCTAAACACATCCCAAGGTGCAGCTTTATCTCTTGGTTGGCTTTGAGAAACAAACTTTCCACTAGAGATAGGGTTGCACAATGGGACCAAACACTAGAGTTTTGTTTTGATTGTGTGTGTTGTGTTGCCTACGAGGAGACACATGAGCATCTTTTTGTCAATTGTTATTATTCAGCCACAGTATGGGCCACACTTGTGAACAAATGTGATCTACACTGCCAGGTTAGGGATTGGGGTCAGTTTGTAGATTGGATGCTAGCTAATGCAAAAGGGAGTCACTCAGAGGAGTCCTAGTTAAGCTAGCTTTTACTTCCTTCATCTATTATCTATGGAGAGAAAGAAATGCAAGGATTTTTTAAGGCAAAATCAGAGATTCCAAGATCCTAATTGAAGTTATTTCACAATTAGTCAGATTAAGGCTTTGAGATTCGGAGTGTTTTGGCACTAATGATACTAATCTACGTTTAGTGGATAGATGGGGTCTTAACTCAAGCATTTTGTAAACCTTGGCTGTCTTATGAAGCCTTGATATCTAATTTCAGTACTTTACATATTACCAGTTTAATTTACGTGCAGATCTTAAGCCTCTTATTAGGCTCTAATTTTGTATTTCTTGGGGTATGTCCCTTGTACATGTGTAAGTATCTTTTGGTTTATACAATTTGCTTACAAAAAAAATGAACCTTAAAAAACGTGTTCATCAAAATAAGGCCATGAAAGAGAATGAATTGGACTATTTTCAAGGCTATTATATAGGGGGTTTAATCTAGCTTGGATTGGTTATGCTTAAATACATTGTTCATAGTCAATTAGTGATAGATACTTGTTATTCGTAGTAAAAAAGGTCTAAAAACGTGGGAACTTATTTACTTTAATGTTGGTGTTATTTTAAAGCTAAAATTAATGCTTTTCCTATTCTCGGAGGGTTGTTCCAAGTATAAAACATGGTACCCACGAAATTTGTAAGGAGGTCATGAATTTTGAAAACAAGTTTATGTTATTGTGAGGTGTGTCCTCTTTGTTCTTGAAAGAACTCTTTGAACTTATTAAGTTAGTCTTGTGGCGTTCAAACAACCAAACTTATCGCCTTGATTCTTGAGTGATCCTTAGGTATCTTGGTGTGGCGTTTCTATCCTTCGTAGTCTTAGTTCTTATCTTGCTAGGTAACGGGTTAAGGCTCAACAATCTTGTCTTTCACGTTCTTGGGGTTCTTGAACCATCATTGTTATCGGGTTTCATCATAAATCGTCGGTGGGGTTCATATCACACATCATGCCTAAAAGATCAAAGTTTAGCCAAGTTCGTATAGTTCAGCCCTAAACATGTCTCATTGGGTATTTTTGACTCCGTATGCCACTTGAAGCATCTCAAACGTCCACAACACTCCAAATTCTTATCCCAAACATGTATAGGGTGTCAAAAGTCAGTTCTAGTGTATGGCATGACCAAAAGAGCCAAGTTCAGCCAACCTCATATTGTTTGGCCCTAAACACGTTCCATTGTGGTTTTTTTGACTCGTATGGCGCTTGAAGCACTGAAAATGACCAAAACACTCTAAATTCTAATCCTCAATTTGTATTGGGAGTCAAAAGTCATCTCGAGCGCATGCTGTGCCTATAAGATCCAAGTTTAGCCAACCTCATCTTGTACGGCCCTAGACACGTCCCATTGTGTCTTTTTGGCTCCATATGGTACTAGAAGCACCTCAAACAACAACAACACTCCAAATTCATATATCACAAACATGTATTGGTTGTCAAAAATCAGTTCGAGTGCATGCCGTGACCAAAAGATCAAAGTTTAGACTAGTTCATCTAGCTCGACCCTAAACACGTCCAATTAAGTCTTTTATTTTACTCCGTATGGCACTAAAAGCACATAAAAAGTCCACAACACTCAAAATTCTCATCCCAAACCTGTATTGGGTGTCAAAAGTTCGTCAGAGTGCGTGCCATGCCCAAAAAATCCAAGTTTAACCCAGTTCATCTAGTTTCACCCTAAACACATCCCATTTTTGGCTCCGTATGGCAGTAGAAATACCTAAAATGACTACAACACTCCAAAATTTTATTCCAAAAGTGTATTGGGTGCCAAAAGTCTATTCGATTGCATGCCATGTCCAAAAGACCCAAGTTCTTCTAGTTTGGGCCCAAAGGCATCCCATTGGAACTTTTTGACTGAGAATGACAATAGAAGCTCCCAAAGTGACCACAAAAATCTAAATTCTCATCCCAAACGTGTATTGGGTGTCAAAAGTCAGTTCATGTGCATGCCATGCCTAAAAGATCTAAGTTTAGCAAAGTTCAACTAGTGTGGCTTAAACACGTTCCATTAGGTTTTTTTACTCTGAGTGGCACTAGTAGCACCTAATACGACCACAACACTGAAAAATCTTATCCTAAACGTGTATTGGGTGTCAAAAGTCAGTTCGAGTGTATGTCATGCACAAAAAATCCAAGTTTAGCCAAGTTTGTCTATTTTGGCCTAAACACGTCCCATTTGGTCATTTTGACTCCGTATGGCATGAAAAGCACCTAAAACGATAACAACACTCCAAATTCTTACCCCAAACCTGTATTGGGTGTCAAAAGTCAGTTCAAGTGCATGTCATGCCCAAAAGATCCAAATTTAGCCAAGTTCATCTAGTTTGGCCCTAAACACGTTCAATTGTGTCTTTTTGACTCCGTGTGGTACTAGAAGCACCAAAAATTTCCACAACACTCCAAATACTTATTCCAAACATGTATTGGTTGTCAAAATTCAGTTCGTGTTCATGCCATGCCCAAAAGAGCCAAGTTTAGCCAAGTTCATCTAGTTTGGGTCTAAACACGTCTCATTGGATCTTTTGACTCCATATGGCATTACAAGCACCCAAAACATCCACAACACTCCAAATTCTTATCCCAAACGTGTATTGGTTGTCAAAAGTCAGTTCGAGTGCACGCTAAGTACAAACGATCAAAGTTTACCCAAGTTCGTCCAATTTGACCTAAATATATCCCATTGGGTCTTTTTGACTCCGAATGTCACTAGAGGCACCTAAAATGACCACAACACTGTAAAATCTTATTCAACGTGTGTCTTAGGTGTCAAAATTCAGTTTGAGTGGACGCCATGCACAAAAGATCAAAGTTTAGCTATGTTCATCTAGTTTGGCTTAAACACGTCCCATTGGGTCTTTTTGCTACGTATGGAACTAAAAGCACCAAACATGTATTTGGTGTAAAAAGTCAGTTCGAGTGCACGCTATGCCCAAAAGATCCAAGTTTAGCCAAGTTCATCTAGCTTGGCTCTAAACCCGTCCGATTGGGTGGTTTTGACTCCGTATGGCATTAGAAGCACCTAAAACAACCAAAACACTCCAAATACTTTTCAAAACTTGTATTGGTTATCAAAAGTTAGTTCAAGTGCATGCCATGCCCAAAAGATCCAGGTTTAGCCAAGTTCATCTAGTTTGGCCTAAACGTGTCTCCAACTAGGTCTTTTTGACTCTGTGATACTAGAAGCACAAAAAATGGCCAAAACACTCCAAATACTTATCCCAAACTGTGTATTGGGTGTCAAAAGTCAGTTCGAGTTCATGCAATGCCTAAAAGAGCCAAGTTTATCCATGTTCATCTAGTTTGGGTCTAAACACGTGCCATTCGGTCTTTTTGACTCCATATGGTACTAGAAGCACCTAAAACATCGACAACACTCCAAATTCTTATCCCAAACGCGTATTGGTGGTCAAAACTCAGTTCGAGTGTACGCCAATCACAAAAAATCCAAGTTTAGCCAAGTTCATCTAGTTTGGCCTAAACACATCCCATTGGGTATTTTTGGCTTCGAATGGCACTAGAAGCACCTAAAAGTACCACAACAATCAAAACTCTCTATCCTAAACGTGTATTGGGTGTCAAAAGTGAATTTGAGTGCACGCCATGCACAAAAGGTCCAAGTTGATCCAAGTTCATCTAGTTTGGCCTACACACGTTCCATTGGGTCTTTTTGACTCCGTGTGGCATTAGAAGATTCATAAACGGTTTTTTTTCTGAAAACAAATTGCATAAACCAAAAGATACTTGCACATGTACAAGGGGCATACCCCAAGAGTAATAAGGATTACAATGCTTCAAGTGAGAGAAGCTCTCCCTTCTCTCTAGAATTCTTAGTTTTGGATCTCTCTCCTCCCCCTACCTTTGGGGGAGTCTGGCAGGTTCATAATGGTGAATGAAGGGTATTTTCCTCAAGATTCAGGTGTTGGTAATGGCATTAAAGGTGTTGGAAAGGGCATCAATGTAACTCCTTCTCAAGGAAAGTCAGCTTTGAAGAACCAAGAGAGGAGGAAACCCATTTTTAATGTCCAGGTAGTTGGTGAAGTAACTGCTCCTGGGAGTTTCTTAAATTCTCAAAGTGAGAGCTCTAAAGGAGCTATTATTGCTTCCTCATTTGAGGGGAAGAACCATAATCTTGCTGAACCTTCTTCTTCATTACCAAAGGGAGAAAATCAGAATGGGTCCTTTGACCAGAAGAAAGTAAACCAAGCTTCTCGTACTGACCAGCTTCGGTATAGTCTTAATCAGAGCCGTGGTGTTCATGGAGGAGCTAGAGGAGGTGCTCGAAGGTCCTTGAGCTTACCCAAGCTTCGTGGGGTTGAATAAGAAGCCANAGAGAGAGAGAGAGTAGAATTAAAATCCAAAGCTTGGTTACCTTGCATAAGAGGCTTCTCCTTAGAATAGAGATAGCCTGGTACAGAGTGGAGCCTTGTATGTCTCCATGAGCGAACACTTCACCCACCTTGGCTGATAGAGACCAACCAACAATGGAATAGACTCCCTGATTTAAACTAGGCTTCTCCTTAAGATAAAGAAAGGTCTTAGACTGACCAAGACATTGAATACTCCCCCCAAGAGTAATTTCACGACCCCCCTTAGCTGAGAGAGAAAGAGGAACACCTTCTACGGAGATGCCCTCTTGAACTTCAAAACTCAAAAGCTGGGTCCGAGCTTTGAGAAGCTTTCATCCCTCCATGATCAACCAGATCTTTCTAAAGAGAAGAAATCACCTTAGGCAGAAACCTTGGTTAGCGCCCAATAAGTGAGTTTGTCACCCACCTTGGCTAATAGAGACCAATTAACAATGGAGTTTCCTCCCTCACTAGGAGGGAGGAAACACGAGATCAGAAAGAGAAAACCTAGAGAGAAGGGAGAGCTTCTCTCTCTAGAAAGGGAGAGCTTCTCCCTTACGCTAACTTCTAAGCTCATTTAATCTATTTAAAATTTGGTTCTGTGGAGGATAGAAATTCGGTCCTTGGCACCTTTTAGGTGGGCCTATTGTGCTCCATGAGTGGCAACCAAATGTGAAATTCTCCAAGGAGAAGCTCTCTACCCTTCCAATATGGGTTAAGATGTGGAATGTGCCTGTTGAATTATGGACTGAAGAAGCTCTGAGCCACATTGCTACTGCTGTGGATATCACTTCTCATTATGATAATTCTATTGCCTCTGGATCGATACATGATTATGCTAGAGTTTGTGTGGAAATTTTAGCCTCGTCTGACTTGATCAAGTTCTTTACCATTGATCATGGCCTTCAAGGATGGGATTCAGTGGTGGTGGACGTGGAGTATGAATGTCTTCCTAAGAGGTGTGCCAAATGCTGCCTTTTTGGTCATGATTGTGCTAACAAAGTGGCCCCAAAACCTGGTCAAGCTAGTGAAAAATTTGCTTCTACTAGAGATCCCTCTCCCCATGTAATAGGGAGCTTATGGTTTTTGAGGAACCAAAGGGTGAAGATTCAGCTCCTATTCCTCTGGATATTGTCCATGTGGAGGACCAAGACATGGAATGGACTCAGCTGGTTAGTACGAGGAAGATTAAGGGTCAAATTGAGCTTAGGGAGGAAAGTAGTGAACCCCATGCTCATTCGGATCCTCCCTTGCAATTGGCTCCTCCAAAGGCTTCTCCAATGGATACCTTGGCTATTCATGCTGGTAGTTCTCCCAAGCTCTCCAAATCAGCCTTGAGGAGGTTGAAAGGAAGCAAAAGGCAGATGGTTTTCTTTTATTTGCTGATCAAGTTGCTCAAGTTTCTCCTGAGGATGGTGACTCTCTCTCTCTCTCTCTCTCCCTCTCTCTCTCCCTCTCTCTCTCTCTCTCTCTCTCTCTCTCTCGATGTTTATGATTAATTTAGCTTCTTGGAATATAAGAGGGCTTAATGGCTTTCTAAAAGCTGAGGTTAGGAAACTTTGTAGAGATTTCAAGTTATCTTTTTGTGCCTTAGTTGAAACTAAGGTCAAGTGCTCTAATATTTCTAGTCTTTCTAGATCTATTTTTGCCGATTGGGTGAGCATTGCTAATCATTCTCCTACTAGTAAATGTAGAATTGTGTTAGCTTGGGACTCCAAGGCTTTGGATGTTCAATTGATAGATGCTTTTGATCAAGCAATGTTTTGTAAGCTGACCATTCTTCGTGATAGGGCAGAATTTGTTGTTACTGTGGTTTATGGAGCCAATGATGCTATCTCAAGGAGGTATTTATGGGATAAGCTTGGTTCCCATAAGTTGTTAAGTCAGGGAAAGCCTTGGCTTGTTCACGGTGACTTTAATGCTATTTTGAAGCCTAGTGAGAATTGTGGGGGTGATTTCAAGTGGAAGGATAGATCTATTGATTTTGCTACTTGCCTCAATTATTTAACCCTGAACTGAATAAAAATAGAAGAGTGATCAGAAATAAACCGGAGTATGAAAATGGCAAGAAGTAGAAGGAAACCCCATAGACCAATCACCATTAACCAATGCTCTGTCAAACTTGAGCATCTTGCTACCCCCATCAACTTGACCGTTCCACCAAGTCAATTGACAGCCGTTGAGGTGTATGGGACAGCCATGTTTTGCCTTTGTAAAAAGCTTAAATCTGTCAAAATTGCTCTTAAGAAGTTTAATGCCTCTTTTTGCTCAGATATCACTAAAAGGGCTCTTATTGCTAGAGAAGCTCTTTCTAAAGTACAGGCTGACCTGGCTGCCTCCCCAAGTGTTGTTTCACTTCAAGTGGAGGAGAAAATCAGATTTTCTGACTTTACCAAACTCAGAAATGCAGAAGAAGAGTTTCTAAGGCAAAACGCCAGAGTTGATTTGCTTGCCTTGGGTGACCAGATTTAATCAGTTGGTTAATGAGGAGGGTGACCTTATTACTGATGACCAAGCTATCAAGGATCAGATTCTCTCCTACTATGTTAATCTCCTAGGGTTTTCTAACCCTAATCAGGAGGTGGAATGGAGTGTTCTCTCTCAGATCCTCCCTAACAAGCTTTCTCAAGCACATGTGGCTCTTCTCAACCAGCCTTATTCAGAGGAGGATGTGCACACCACCATGCTTAGTTTGGGGAGTAATAAAGCACCAGGTCCAGATGGGATCTTAACGGGTTTCTTTAAGAGAAGTTGGCATATTGTGGGCAAGGATGTGACTAAAGCTATTTTGGAGTTTTTTAGCTCCCAATCTTTGTTGAGGCAAGTTAATTCTACTGCCATTGCTCTTATCCCTAAGGTTCCCAATCCTTCAAAGGTTGGGGATTTTAGGCCTATTTCTTGCTGCAATGTTATTTATAAATGCATCACTAAAATGCTTGTTGATAGGTTTAAGAAAGTGCTCCCGGATATTATTACTAATAGCCAGACTGCTTTTTTTCCTGGGAGAAGAATTGCTGACAATATTTTCCTATCTCACGAGCTGGTTAGAGGTTACCACAGGACTTCTAATAGTCCGAGATGTGTTTTCAAGGTGGATATCGAAAAAGCTTATGATAGCTTGAACTGGGAGATTATTGGTAAAATTATTTATTACTTGCGTTTTCCTGACCATACTCTAACGGTGTAATGGAGTGCATCTCCTCTCTTTCTTTCTCTATTATTATCAATGATGATTTGACAGGTCAATTTTTGGGTGCTAAAGGGCTTAGGCAGGGTGATCCTATCTCTCCCTATCTACCTGTCTTGGTTATGGAGGTTCTCACTGGTATTCTCGAGCATGCTGCTCATAAAGCTGAGTTTGGCTATCATTGGAGGTGTAAGGAGCTTGGTATTCTTAACTTGTGCTCTGCTGATGATCTTTTCATCTTCTGCAAGGGTAACACTTCTTCTGTTGAGATTACTATGGAAAGTTTATGCTTATTTGAGGTTTTGTCTGTCCTTCAGCCTAATCTTCAGAAAAGTCAGGTCTTCATGTCTGGGGTCCACCCCACTACTTCTCAGTCTATTCTAGATTTGTGTAATTAAAGTATTGGGGAGCTCCTTATGAGATATTTGGCAGTCCCTTTGATTACCTCAAAGCTCAGCAAAACAGATTGTATCACTTTGGTGAATCATATTACAACCAGAGTAAAGTCTTGGGAGTCCAATTACTTTTCTTATGCTGGTGGATTACAATTGGTAAAGTCTGTGCTCTATGCCATTTTTCAGTACTAGGCTGCTTTATTTATTCTTCCCAAAAAAAGTATGCATATGATCTAGGTTGTTATGAGGAATTACTTGCGGAGTGATTCTGGTTCAAAGCATTATGGGGCTAAGGTGGCTTGGAGCGATATGTGCCTTTCTAAGTCTTAGGGTGGCTTGGGCCTTAGAGATCTCTCTTTGGCTAATGAGGTGGCAGTGGCTAAGCATTTTTGGTTCCTTGTCTCCTTGGTTAAAGCGTCCCTTTGGAAGGATTGGTGTAAGGTCTTCTTGATCAAGAAGAGCTCTATTTTCTTGGTTAAGCTTACCTCTAACCCTTCATAGAGTTGGAGGAAGATTTTGAAAGTTAGAGACAAGTTTGCTGGGTTTTGCAAAGCTCGGGTGGGGGGAATGGTGTGCAACTTTCTCTTCTTTAGGACCCTTGGAACCCTTTGGGGGCTTTGGCACAAAGATTTGGGCCTATGATTCATTTTGGTACTGGTTGGGATTGGAACACAAAGGTGAACTCAGTCATTCATAATGGCACTTGGAACTGGCCTACTTCTAACTTTTTTTTTCGGTAAATTAAAAAATTGTATAAACCGAAGAAGAAACATACAAATATACAAGGGGCAAACCCCAAGCAAAAGAAACAAAAAAAAGGAACCAGCCAACACACAAGCTAGAGGCACCCAAACACTAACAGAAGATTACAAGAGATAAAAGCCTAAAGAAATAGAAGAACCAAGCTTAATTCTCAAAAATAGAGGCATTCAATCCCCAGGCAAGCTGAATGGTTTTGTTATCTTCAGTCACAGAAAATCCTTTAAGACTCAAAAATCTACCTTTAATGGCATTTCTAATGCAAGCCAAGACCACTTTCTTGTCCCTCATTTTGCCCACAAAGACTTGATTATTTCTCTATCCAGATATGGTAGACAAACGAGCTGAACATAAGCT
>QANY01001291.1:0-21682 GCA_003255025.1 Datisca glomerata | reverse complement strand
TTATACTTACCTAATGCAAAGAAAGTCTGAAATTTTTAGAAAGTTTAAAGACTTCAAAACTGAAGCTGAAAAATAATTAGGTAAATCAATGAAAACCCTTCGATCCGATCGAGGAGGTGAATACTTGAATTTATAATTCAAGGATTTTTTACTGGAGTGTGGATCCATATCCCAACTCACAGTACCTGGAACACCACAGTAAAATGGTGTTGCAGAAAGGAGAAACTGAACCTTATTAGATATGGTTAGGTCGATATTAAGATACTCATCATTGTCACTTACATTTTTTGGGATATGCACTGCACACGGCTACTTACATTTTGAGTGTAGTGCCCCTTAAGTCTGTAAGCAAGACGCCTTTAGAGTTATGAAATGGCTCTAAACATAGTTTGCGTCATTTCTTTATATGGGGGTGTCCAATTCATGTTCTTATACCCAAGACCAGAAAGTTAGACTCAAGGTCTGAGGTATGCATATTCGTAGGTTATACTCCAGAGACTAGAGGTGGGTATTTTTATAGTCACAAGGATCAAAATGTGTTTGTATCGAATTCCCCTTTCCTTAAACCTGACTATTTACAAAACTATAAACTTGTAGCAAAGTAGTTCTCTAGGAATTAGCGGCTGATGATATCAGACCACCTTCAATTTCTATTGATAAACGAAAAACCAGAGAAACCACGGTTTCTGCAAAGAAAACTCCAGTGCAACATGGTAATGGGAGGGTTGTAGGACAACTAGTACGCTACGAACTAGAGGCACATGTCCTAGTGTCAGACGCTGATAAAGACTATCCATTATCTTATGAAGACGCAATGGATGATCTTGAAAAGGAGAAATGGTAAGATGCCATGAACCAGGAAATGGAATTTATGTATTCCAATTCCATTCGGGAACTTGTAGATCCACCTGAAAATATCAGGCCCATTGGATGTACATGGATATTCAAGAAGAAAGAGGTGCATATGGGAAATTAGAGACTTTTAAGGCACGTTTAGTAGCCAAGGGCTATACACAAAGGGATGGAGTCAATTATGAAGAGACATTCTCCTTTGTGGCCATGCTCAAATCCATTCGCATCCATTTATCCATAGCCGCTAGTTTTGACTATGAGATATGACAAATGGACGTCAAGACACTTTTTCTAAATGGCTCTTTTGAAGAAAGCATCTATATGATGCAACCAGAAGGTTCATATAAAAGGGGCAAGATCAGAAAGTATGTAAATTGCTTAAATCCAATTATGGATTAAAGCAAGCATCTAGATCTTGAAATATTACCTTTGATGATATTATAAAGTATTATGGCTTCGAGTAAAATTTTGACGAATCCTGTGTTTATAAATACATCAAAGATAAGATAGTGATTTTCTTAGTTCTTTATGTTGATGATATTCTACTAATTAAGAATGATGTAGAAACTCTCTCAAAAGTAAATAAATGGTTAGCTGAAAAATTCCAAATGAAAGATTTGGGAACAACGAGCTATGTTCTGGGGATTCAATTCCTAAAAGATAGAAAAAACAAGCTCTTGACACTTTCTCAAGCATCTTATATTAATAAATTGTTGGAGAGATTCTCTATGGAGAAATCTAAGAAATGTCAACTACCGACCAGACATGAAATTGTCCTCTCCAAGAAACAATGTCCTAAGACAACTCAGGAGGAAGAGGATATGAGAAATGTTCCTAATGCTTCAGCAGTTGGAAGGCTCATATATGTCATGTTGTGTACGAGACCATACATCTGTTATGCATTGGGAATTGTCAGTCCTTCTCAATCGAATCTAAGTTTGGAACACTAGATTGCAGTAAAGCACATTCTCAAGTATCTTAGGAGAATGAGAAACTATGTGCTTGTTTATCCAGGTGGAGAACGGAATCCCACTAGATATACTGATTCTGATTTTCAATCAGATAGAGATAGTCAAAAGTCGACGTCTAGATCAATATTCACCCTAAGTGGATGAGCAGTAGTCTGGAAAAGTATTAAACAATCCAGCATTGCAGATTTCACTATGGAAGTCGAATATATACCAGACTGTGAAGCTGCGAAAGAAGCAGTATGGCTCAGAAAGTTCTATACTGATCTAAAAATAGTTTTAGATATGGACAAGCCACTGATCTTGTACTACGACAACAGTGGGGCGGTAGCGAATTCCAAGGAACTTAGGTGTCACAAGAGGGGCAAGTAATTAGAGAGGAAATATCATCTTATAAGAGAGATCGTGCATCGATGGGATATGACTGTTATGAAGATAGCGTCAGAATAGATACTAGCCGATCCTTTTACAAAGACACTTCCTACGAACTCATTTGAGGGTCACGTGCGTAACATAAGATTATGAGAGATGGCACATTTGTTTTAGGGAAAGTGAGAGATTGTTGGGGGTATGCCATCAAAATATGTGTATTCACATTTTGATATCAAATTTAATGAGGATTACATTTTCTTATAATCGCTCTCTTAAATTACTGTTGAATAATTTATATAAATATCTGAAAATTCCATATTCATTAATGAAACTATGATCTTATATTAGTATGAGAGAATTAAGATCATAGATAATGAATAAAATTATCAGCAACATATTAAAGTATAGAATCTGTAATGCTGGTTGCTAGTACGGTTCACTAAGCATTATGAATGCATGTTATTTAGATCCGGATCATTGATGTGGATAGACATCTTAGTGAATGTAGTTAATATAATGAGATTATATATGACTGGACTGATGTAAATTAATATCTTTATCAATGTGCAGTTTATCATAAATATTTAATACACATCAATTTCATAATCATATTTAGATTAGTCTGAAACCTAAGTAGTCATGAACTCATATGCATGTCTATTGGATCTTTTGATTCACTTGTTAAGATTTGTTTATAAAACAGGCTAGTAACGTTTGTTTTGGAGATTCAGTGATATAGATGACTGGAGACATGATCTTACAAGACATAAATTTGCCTAACGGATTGTATATTGGTTCTCTTAAGTGTAAATTCTAGAACTGAATCGTTATTGAGCCCAAATTTATAATAAGATTATAAATTAGCTATTCACTAATGGATTAATGGTACTTAAGGATTAAGAGGTAGTTAGAAGGGTAAAATGGTAATGTTGATCAGTTCTAATTTACGAACCAATAATTAGAGGACAAAACTACATGAATTGATTATATTAGGTGACTACATGAGAATACTCTGTAAATATATTCTATGATTACTAAGAGTTCAATTTCATATTTATAGTGGAGTAATAATGGAATTAATAAATAAGATTATTTAATTAAAAAATTTAATTAATAATCTGATTTATTAGAACTTAGAATTATAGGTTCATGATCCCCGGGTCACCTCTATACTACACATACTAGTGTGTGAATATTTCAAGACATGAGAAAATGATTAACTTGCAAATGAATTTTTATTCTTAGGAAAGTATATAATTATGAGATAATTATGTGTGATTAAATAATTAAGAATTAATTATATATATATATATATATATATATATATAATTATCGATTATTTTTTTAATTATCGATAAGTGAGACAAAATATCTTATTTGTAAATTTATATAATTAAATTATTATTAGATAATAATTTGGATCAACTAAATTATCTGTTAAATCCCTTCTGTTTGATATTGAATCGCATCCTTTTGGTATCAAAACCAAACATGATAGGGATAATTACTGTTTCTACTTCAATTTTTATGTAATTAAATTGTTCACCGCCTATTATGGTTGGTTATTGTTATTGTTGTTGTTTCATTACTTACATGAGTAATTTCTTATATCTAATCTCTCTCTGCCCAAGTTGTTGGTTATTCTTATAATTGATTATTTCTATGTATTAGTTGCTTATCTAATCTGTGAATCTGTTTTATCATAGACTGACGTATCAGCTTATATTTGGTTAGCTTCAGGTGCCTCAGTAAGACCTTTTAGAGACGTATCAGCTTCTATTAGGGTATTGTGGTTTTAGAGGCAGGTTGAAGAAGAGTGACTCTAATAGGAGGTTGTAGAAATCACCACAATAGATTAGTAACCAAAATACAGTATGGAATTTTTAATCATAAGAATAATATAGTCAGTTGAGCCATTAGTAGATTATTTAGAAGTAATTCTTCTAGTAGTAATAGGTCTAAAATAACTTCAATACCTGACATAATAAATGAGAAACACTTTGAATTAGTAGATGATCAAGTATATCATAGGATATAGAATATATCCAAAACCTCTAATAAAAATATTTACAAATTAACATGGTATGTTGCTTCTTTTAAGCATTAGTATCATATAAAAACAATTGAAAAAATATATGCCAATTACTACCCCCTGATACAATAAATACCTCTGTCTTATTAGTTTTGCGAGATGCAAGATTTACAAATTTATTGATAGTATTTTAGGATTATTTGAATCCTCACTCTGTAGTGGTCCAATCTAACCAAAGTAATGCCAATATTAGAGTTCCTAAAAAAATTTGGTGGTCTGATATTACTTTTTATTCAAATTGACTTATAACTAATGAGAGTCAACCTACTCCAATTGAAGACGTTGATTACATCCAGTGATATATGGATGATACTGTTAAAATTAACTTCCAATCATTTCTAGTTCTAGTCCATAAATTAGGGAGTATAGTCAGTATAGTACCCCTAGGAATTCCTTTTCTGGATCATCCATTAATAACGATCAATATATTAGGATTCAACAATTAGAACAAGAATTAAAAAATTAAAAATTTAAGACTTAAAGGCATAGAGTTCTCAAGTTAGTCAGTCAGTCTTTAATAATAAGTCTAAACAATCTAACGAAGTTGAAGCACCCACTGGATCGGATTTCCAAGGAAACCTTCATCCTGTTAATCCTCAACTCTTAGTCATGAATATAGGAACTCTGAGTCAAGAATATAAACTAGATTGGGAAAGGATAATCTGGCACAATGATGACCCAACCAATCTTGATTGATGTAATAGGTTCAAAGAAAAATACAATATGGATCAAAGAAAAATCATACTTGTTGAATGGAAGGCATTCATGTAAGAATATAGAGTTGATATTTTTTCCTTGATTACATC
Organism: Datisca glomerata; assembly: GCA_003255025.1. NCBI lineage: Eukaryota > Viridiplantae > Streptophyta > Magnoliopsida > Cucurbitales > Datiscaceae > Datisca > Datisca glomerata. The sequence goes on along the minus strand of QANY01001291.1, from coordinate 16,592 downwards.
GAGGATATTTATGAGAAAGTATCAAAATAATTTCAAAAAATAAATGAGTCAAGGAAGGCTTCAGTGTAGTGTCTGCCAGTCATCCTCCTCTTGAGAAAATTATGATTAATCATAAAAAAAATTTAATCAATGCTTCTCTTTTCAAGATTGCAAAGGAAGAAGAACCTAAAAAAGATGTAGTTGAACAACTCAATTACACAAACCAGAGTCTAATTACAATAGGTAAACAATTAGACAAATTTGAGAATAAGGTCGATGATCTTCATGAACCTAAAACTAATGAAGCTCTAAAAGAAAAACCTTTAATAAATCTTTCAGATAAAACCACTTTGAATGTTGTTCCCATTAATAAAAAAAATTGATAAAATGCTTCAAGAATTGAAGAATAAATCTGTAGAATCGTCTTCTTCTGTTATGCTTATTAACCAAGACACTAGTTCTAAGTCAGATAGCCATATGACAGAATCCTCCTATGATTCATCTACAGTCCATGAATCTTCAAAAATTAACAATATTGAAGATACATTTAGAAATTAATAAATTAATAAATTGGAAAGAAAATGGCATAAGAAGCATATGCCACCAGATATACACATTACTGAATCTTCTTTCATTAATCAATTTTCTGTATCTGCAGAGAAATTATACGAATAGAATATTGATGGACTTTCTAAGCAGGAAGTTCTCAATAAATTTCAAGACATGACAATGGTAGCTAACAACTACATCACCACTCACAATCAAACTCTTAGTCACAGGATTCACAGGAATGCTTCATTCCTGGTGGGAAAATCATCTCACAGAAGAATCTAAAAATTCCATCCTCTCAACAGTTAAGATTGATGCTGAAAGAATCCCAATTATTGGTGAAGATCAGAAAACAATGCCTGATGCCATCAATACACTTCTTTACACAATAATTGAACATTTCATTAGAACGCCAAGTAATATTACTTCACATATTCATGATCAATTAACTAATCTTAGATCCAACCCTAAGTGATTTCAATTGGTATAAAAATATATTCTTATCTAGAGTTATGTCAAGAGATGATAGTAATCAACCATTTTGGAAAGAAAAAATTATTAATGGCTTCCCCAATTTATTTTCACACAAGATAAGAACAGACCTTAGTAATAACCTAGTTAATACATACTATGATAGTCTAACATATGAGACAATAATTACTATAATACAAAAAGAAGGTTTAAAATGTGTGTTGATATGAAAATCAATAAACAAATTAAAAAAGAAAGTAAAATTGTCAAATACGAATTAGGCAATTTCTGTGAGCAATATGATTTACCCTCTATTGTCCCTTCCCAGAAAAATAGGAAAAAAATCTCACTTAACTCCTAAAAGGTCTCACAAACCCTATAGGAGAAATTACCACAAAAATAGAAGTAGAAATTTGATCAATACTTCTCAAAAATTAAAGATATTAACAAACGGTTCTCTAAAAATAATAATTCCAACAAAAAAATTAATAAAAAAATCTACTGATAGAAGTAAAGTTAAATGTTTTAAATGTGGCCAGAATGGTCATTTTTCAAATACTTGCCTAGTTAAAAATAAAATTAATCAATTAAAAATCTTTGAAGATGATAAACAAGAATTGTTTAGAATATAATAAATAATAGATTATTATGAGAGTGATAGTGAAGATTTAGAAAAATTTGAATCACCCGAATCCTATGAATATAACTCTTCAAGTTCTGACAGTGATTCTCCTAACATCATTATGAGGTGTTGGGATAGTTGTTGCCAAAAAATAAATGTCTTAAATAAAAATGAAGAACAAGAAAACCTCTTGTTAGAATTAATTAGCAAAATTGAAAATTCAGAATTAAAACAGGAATATCTGGAAAGACTTAGGAAAGTAATTATAAAAAAAAAAGTACTAAGTCTAATAATAACAATACTGCAAGCCTTTCGCAAACCCTTAAAAATTTCAATAAGGTTAAAAAAAAGGAAAAAGAAGTGACATTACATGAGCTTCATAAAGAAATAAAAATATTAAAATTGAAATAAAAGAATTAAAAAATCCAAACACGGAAATAAAAGAATAATTAAACTTTTTAAAAATAGAGAATTTAATTAATAAACATGAATCTAATAAACCTAGTAAATTATCGATTTCTGAAAATGAAGTTGAAGAACCTATTATTAACAGTCAAGATGATGATAACTTCATTCAAATACTTAATCGCATCAAAATCAAAAAATGACACATAATAGTCAGAATAATTATTCAAGATTTTGATTTCACGACAATGACTCTTGTTGACTCAGGAGCAGATTTGAATTGTATGTGGGAAGAACTAATAATACAGTGGGTCTCACTGCATTGAGCAATTTAAATTTAAATATTAATTTTTAATTTTAATTATCTCTAAATATCAAATATATTATCAAGAAAGATATATAAATATTATTCTGATGATATCAATCTGAGGAGTTCAGTTGAATCAATTCATCAAATCAATTAGTTGAATCAATTTATCAGTTCATCAATCAGAGAATTGAGTTGAGAACACAATTGCTCAGAGTGTTTTTCTCTACGATTAATGGTTAATCAAATCTAAAAAGGAATATTCATCATGTTCTTTTAGAGAATCGTCTTACAAAAGTCATTATTAGTAAATCTCTAGATCTCATGTGTTGAGTACATCTAGAGACATAAAAAATATCTTGTAATATTCTATGTACCCACACACGTCCTAGTGCGTTGAAGATTGACTTGGAAGGTCTTGGTGTGGATCTCAGAGTTTATTGATCATTAGAACAGTTTCGTGGGACAGGGATTCGATCGATTTTACAAGGACGCTTGATTAAGACTATAAGAGATATTTGATTCATAACCTTATATGTTGTAGATTTAATATATAAATATATAATAGATCCTAACTGATTGAAAATAGTTTTCAATAAAAAAATTGTTATCATGGCGTTGAGCAATTTTTATTTTATTAAAATATCTAATTTTTATTGAAAGTTTATTTTTTTAAAATGGCCACGCGTCACACGCTTACGCCGCTAAAGTGGAACCAATTACTTATAATCTTCAACACAAGTCTAACCAGAGCATAGCAGATACAAAGTTCCTTACATTATAGGTAAGCTGGATACAAAGCATATGATAGGCAATAAATTCTGTGGCAATTCAAAATGTTTTGAAATTTCTTATCTTATCTAAGTTTATCATAATACTGATGCTTATGAAGAATAAAGACAACTAAGAAAATCAATCCAATTAAGTACAATTTATAAGGAAACAAACAGAACACAGTGACAAACATTTCATTATTATGATTTTTGGAGTCAGACAAACATTCAAATATGCATAAATTCTACTTATCTAAACACACTGATATTACACCCGACTAACCAATGAACCTGAAAATTCAACATAACATTTTCCAACTTCTGAGAAACATTTCATGTCATGACTCTATCATTTATTACGTTTTTTTCTTTTCCAATACACTAGTGTAGCCAGAACCTATCATCTTACTTGAGATCATAATAGACTTAAGTAATGAGTCTCCAAATACGAAATTTAAATGCTTGATTTGATTATCATCTTACTTGAGGTCATAATAGACTTAAGTAATGAGTCTCCAAATACGTAATTTAAATGCTTTATTTGATTATTTATTTATTTTGGAAGCTTTGTACAATTATTGTTATTATTATAGTTTTTTATGAACATCTCCATCAATAAAGCAAGTACTTAAGTCTAGGCCTAAAAAACTAACAAACAACTGTCCTAATTTGAATGAGGGACAGCGGCAGGTATTAACTCAAAGTAAACATGGCAAAATGTTATAATTGCAATTATTTTGACGAAAACATGGTTAGGAAAGCCTAAATCTTGTTAAACTTAGCTCCTAACAAATGGTCCAAGATTTCCAAAAAAACGACCCTGCCCTCTTTTGATTTTTGAATACATGTTCACATATTAATTTCACAAAGATGGCAGATCAAGATCTAGTATATTGCTTCGGCTCTAAGATAAAGTCAAAATTGAATTCGAAAAGTCATTACAAGATATAGAACCATAGATATGTTTTGTAAATATATATGTATATCTTTATTTACTTCTCTTGTGCACATTTCCATTGTAGTATCTATCATAACCCAGGGAAAGTCAAGTAAAATCAACTACCACCTAATGGTGTGAAACGGTGATAGAACACTCACCATAATTTTTGTTTAAAAACAATATTTATTTATGATTTCATCTTTTAAGTGATTAACCAATTCACCGAACCTTGTACGATTATGTGTATGCAAGAAACCAACTGATTTTACAAATCTAAATAAGAAATACATATTGCCTTCTATGCACCTCACAACATTACTGATTTTACACATCTAGTTCTACATATGGTTTAAGGACTCATTCTAGATTATTCATGTGGAAATATTCAAAAGAAAACCAACATTAAGAAGCAATCAAATACTTACTCATCAGTATTAGAATTCAAGGTTTAAGGATCGAGGTGGCACAATGCGTCTCTGTCTGGGAGCCAAGAGTAAGCATGGGAACCAAGAGTAAGCAGGTAGGGAGAATAGAATAAACGAGAAAGAAAGAAGAGCCTTCCTTTTTATGACCAGCAAGGTCGATTTCGCAGAATGTAATATAAATAGAGCTGCTATATGTAAAACGGGTTTCACTATTCGAATAAAAATTAATAAGAGAATTTAATGAGAAATCAATGCTTGCCGTTAATAGGCATTTCCCATAAGGAAATTTGGCAGTTACCATGTCAAGTGGTTTTATTCTATGAATTTAATATTCAAGAACCATGGAAAAGCAAATCTTAAGGGCGAATGGTTGTTTGTCCGAAAAAGGCAACTTTGGAAAATGAGATTAAATTTTTTATCCTACTGATGGTAGGACTCTATTTAAAATTCAACCTCTCAAAGTTTTCCTCATAATATATTCAATTATATTAAAAACAATTTAAACTTACTAGAAGGTGATGTATTAATAAGATTACGGAAAGAATATTTTTCCACACAAATCTAAAGAAGAACCATAATATTAGTCTAATTAAATTGAATTCCAATTTGGAGGTAGCCTAAAAGAAAGTGGTTGAAATAAGCACGTACTAGATAATTAGTCAAGAAACAATATGATTAAACACAACCATAATCCTAAAATCTAGTAAAATTCATTTCGAAAAACTAATAAGTAAGATCTTAGCGACTTACTAAAGTACATGTGTCGCGCATAGAGAGAGAGATCTAAAACTAATAAGTAAGATTTTAGTGACTTACTAAAGTACAGGTGTTCACAGAGAGGGAGGGAGGGAGGGGAGGAGAGGGAGAGAGAGCGAGGGAGGGGAGGAGAGAGAGGGAGGCGGAGAGAGAAAGAGAGGGAGGGAGAGAGAGAGAGGGAAAGGGAGAGAGAGTGGAGTGAGTGAGTGAACGAAAGAGAGGGGGCTAGGGAGAGCGACAAAGAGAAAGAAGAAAAAAATTTCTTACAGAGGTAATGACATTAGCCTGAAACCTACGCGCGAGGTGGGGCGAGTGTGTCCGGGTTCTCTTCTATAGAGATGTTCCTCGCTGCTCGTCTGATATGTATGGGCATCCTCTTCCTTGGTGTCAACTTGTGCCTAGGAATATGGGGCTGATCGCCTACCACGAACTCCGAACTCGGGGGCTTGACCCTCTCAAGATCAGAAGCCTCCGCCTCAGCGACCCCACTGAATCCTCCAAATTAGGCCCAGGAACGGGAGGCCTTTCTTTTCTTTTTGGTTTTGCTGTGAAGGTACTCATCATCCTCTTGGTCAGGAGATGTCATCATTATCCTAAGTGTGAGATCTTCAGGGTATATACTATTGCAAGGCAGGTCAGCGGGAGGAAGCTGTAAGAAATCCTGCCAACAGCCAGCCACCGTCCGTCAGCATGCCTTCGTTGATGAGGTAACTCCTAGCAAATGAGTAGACGACAGGTTGCGGACAGATCTCGGAGTCTTACTACGACTGTGTAAATCTGACAACCAATAATCAAAGGCCTCCGGGGATTGGAGGCGTATCCGCTGCTTGGAAACAACCCCCTAATCGTACCTGAACTGGAAAGCCGCCCGAGTACACTGGTAACGAGTGCTCGCGATGCAGTTGAAGGCGCAGTCACTCTCGCATTCACCAAGCATCAAGAGAGTAGACAACGTAAGGATATCCTAGATGATCTAATCCTCCGGAGGAACTGTCGATGGAACCCCTTCAGTGCACGGCTCAATCATCCTCCCCATAAGGCGCCATGTCACATCTCTGACATAGCCGTCTGAACAGAGGGAGTTGGTCTCAATGCATAATTTCCCAGCGCATCGACGTTAATGGCAAAGCTCTATCGCTTCAAAATTTTGCTACCCGGCCATTCCCAAGCCTGGGGAGGATCTACACAGCCTCTGAAGAGTGTGGAGGCTGGGGACCAGGAAGGAATGCACATGGGGAACCTCTCCCAAATAAACATATGCAAGAAGTACAGTCGAGGAAAGAATTGGTCTCTCCTTCCCTCTCTCTCTCCCCCCTCTCTCTCTCCCTCTCCCTCTCTCTCACACTCTCTCCCTCTCTCTCCCTCTCGTTATCTTGCTCTCTCTCTCTCCCCCCTCTCTCTATCTATCTCTATCTCTCTCTCGATCTGGCTCTCTCCATCTCTCCCTCTCTCCACCCCCTATCACTCTCTCTCTCCCACGTCTTGCTCTTTCTCTCTCTCTATCTCTCTCTCACTCTCTCTTTATCTCTATCTCCCTCTCTCTCCCTCCTCTCTCTCTCTCACCCTCACTCTCTCACTCCCCCTCTCTTTCCCTCACACACACACATACTCTCTCTCTCTCTCGTTCTCTCTCTTTCTCTCTCTCTCACACACACACACAAACACCCTCTCTCTATCTCGCTCTCTTTCATTCTCTCTCTCCTCTCTCCCCCTCTCCCCCTCTCTCTCTCCTCTCTCCCCCTCCCTCTCTCTCCTCACACTCTCTCTTTGATTCTCTCTCCCCCTCCCCCGTCTCTTTCTCTTCTCCCTCTCCCTCTCTCCTTCTTCCTCACTCTCTCTCTCCCTCTCTATCAGACTCTATCCTGCTCTATTTCCCTCTTTCTATCTCTGTCTGAAAACATAATATTATATTTTATATCATTGATTGACCAAAAAGTTTTGAGATTTTTGAGCGGTTTCTAACAATTTTTCAAAATTCAATTTTTTATTGATGTCCACCATTAATTGACTTCCTATAATTAATTAAATTTTAAAAATTATTTTAAGCATTAATTACTTCCTCAACTTAAAGATCTTCCATATTGGTGTATCAACTCTGTACCACTGACTCATTCAAAAATTTATCAAAGACACCACAATTAGATTAGGGCATTTTGGTCTATAACTATTGAGAGTTAAGGAAATCTGTTATTTACCTAAATTTTTTGAAAAAAATGACATTCTTATAGCATCACCCTTAAAGTTGTCTATTCTATACAATTTTCCTTTTTTATGCAACAACCAAAAGAGATTTTAGAAATGATTATATTTTTAATTATTAAATTTAAATTACAGTCAATAACCGGCTGTATTAGCAATATATCTAGTGATGTAACTTGGCTCCTTAGGTTAAGGGCTTCTGGTATTTCTTGTATCAGTTAGTTAATATCTATCAGTTAGTTAGTGTCAGTTAGTTTCAGTTTCTAACATAGTCTCATAGCCTGTGAAGTTAATGAGAAAATGAAATTCTCTCTAAATATTCACATAGTATCAGAGCACAAGCTCTCGATAACCAATTTTCTTTCAAGCTTTCAATAGCTCATCTTTCGATCGATGTTCTTTCTCTTCTCTCAATCGCCTCTTCTTTTTTGTCATCTCTGTCACTTTTTCTTTGCTCTTTTTGTTAAATCGAGCTAAGCCACTACTGTCATGGCTTCTTCTGCAACGAACTCTGCAGATGATACTTGGAATAAGGGAAATCTGAATGTTACTCATGTTGAATCTATTTACAACACAACACTTACAACCTTTGGTAATGTCGATGACTCTACTGCTTTTGTATTTTCCACTGTAGAAGCTCAATATCAACTTCCCAAGCAGCTTATTCAAGTCACTATCAAACTAGATTGAAACAATTTTATCTTTTGGAGGTCTCAAGTTTTGTCAAGTGTCAATGCATGTTGGCTTGAAGAATATTTGCTTGGTAGTATTCCCTGCCCAGAAAATTTTGTTAAAACTCCTGTTGTAAACAATGTTAATTCTGCTGCCCGAAACAACTCTGTCAATCAAGAAGTTTCAGTTTTGAATCCTTAGTTTTTAACTTAGAAAATGTATGATCAATTTTAATTGAGTTTGTTACTCTCTTCCATTTTTGAGTCCATGTTTGGACACATTGTGAGGTGCTATCTTCGCATGAAGTTTGGGAAGTCCTTCAAGGTATTTTTGCTACACAATCTAAGTCAAGAATCCCCCACTGTTGAGGTTTCAATTGCAGACGGTCAAGAAAGGTTCAATAAATATAAGTGATTATATTCTAAAGATAAGGAATATAGCTGATAATCTATCAGCTTCAGGCCAATGCATAACAGATGAGGATTTACTTTTGTACATCTTGGGAGGGTTAGGTTGAGAATATGATTCTGTTGCTATCAACCTAACCACAAGATATGAACATGTCAGTCTCCAATAAAGCTTAGTTTATCCTAGAGAGCCACAAAATGAGGTTAGAATAAGTTCAAATTGTTCTTATTGATCTAGTCAACCGTAGTGCACATGTTGCACATGTAAAAGAATTAGCCACTCTGCTTACCATTATTAACAATAGATTTGAGGCTGATTTTCAGCAGCCAGATTCTCAGCAGAACTCTAATCAATCAGGAAATCAAAATTCCAATCCTAGAGCCTCAGCCTTTACAGCAACTTCTACTACCAACAACAACTCATAGGATGATTGGTATATTGATAGCAGAGCCCTGAACCATATTATATCATATCAGTTCAATCCCTTTCTGAAATACGAATACAAAGGAAAATGTAAGCTATAAGTTGGAAATGGTGAGTTTCTTCACAAAACTCATGTTAGAAATTCTAAGAACAAAACTAAACTTGTATCTCTTACCTTAAACCAAATTCTTTGTGTCCCTTTTATCACCAAAAACTTGTTAAGTGTTTCACATTGATAAAAGACAACTCTATAATTGTAGAATTTGACTCTTGTTACTGTTTTATTAAGGACAAGAATTCAGGGAGAGTTCTGCTGCAAGGCTTTCCTAAAGGAGGATTATATCATTTCAGGCTTCCAAGAACTACATCAAGGCCTCTTTCTGTTGCTTCCTCAGTTTATCTATCAATCTACAAAGTTTCCTCTCAGTTCCTAAGGACTCAAATTCCTTGTTAGCTAAGTCTTTTTAGAATGAAATTCTTTTTGTTGCTTCTTCTTCTTGCTTTCTATCTTGTAAAAGCAATAACAATACAAATAGTCTAGTTACATGGCATAGGAGGCTTAGCCACCCTTCCATTTCTGTACTGAAACACTTGTTTTCTGATGTAAAGTTCACTTCTCAATCAATAAATAACACTTTTATGATGCGTGTAAGTTTGGTAAGCTACATCAGACTTCTTTTCCACCATCTCAATATTCAGCAACTAATTTTTTTTATTTGATTCATGCTGATGTTTAGGGACCATCCTCAACTCCTTCAGTCTTAGGCTATGGGTATTATCTTAGTATAATGGATGAGTATTTAAGTCTGATACAAAAACCCATTTCCTTCAATTCTTAACCTTTGTTGAAAGTCAGTTTGATAGCAAAGTTAAATGTGTACAAACTGATTTTGGTGGAGAATTTAGAACCTTGTTACCTATGTTAAAAGAAAATGGTATTTTCTTTAAACACTCGTGCTCCCATACTCACCAACAAAATGGGAGGATAGATAGAAAGCATAGACATATTGTAGAATTAGGTTTAACCTTGCTCTCTCAATCTCAAATGCCTATAAAATATTCGTGGGATGCCTTTCACACAGCTGTGTTCCTTATAAACAGACTGCCCACACCCTTTTTTCAATCACAAAACTCCTTTTGAGAGATTGTATTAACAAAACCCAGTTTTGTTTTCCCTAAGGGTTTTTGGTTGCTCTTGTTTTCCTTATATTAGACCTTATAACACAAATATGTTTCAATTTCATACTAAGAAATGTGTCTTTGTTGGTTATAGTAATCACCATAAAGGTTTTAGATGCCTAGGTCCTAAAAGTGAAAAGTTTACCTTATCAAAAGTGTTATTTTCAATGAGTCTGAGTTTCATTTTATCTCTTTAATCTCTGAGTCCAAAAATCATGTTTCTACTGTTGGGGGTTATGCCCTCAAAGCATGAGTATTGACTTTTTTATATGAAATCGAATGAGCATTACATTTTTCTTTTAAATTATTGTTGAATAATTTATATAAATATATGAAAATTTTATATTCATTAATGAAATTATGATCTTGTATTAGTATAAGAGGATTAAGATCATAGATAATAAACAAAATTGACAGCAACATATTAAAGTATGAAATCTTTAATGAATGGTTGCTAGCTCGGTACACTAAACATTATGAATGCATGTTATCTAGATCTGGAATATTGATGTGGATAGACATCGTATTAAATGTACTTTATATAATGAGATTATATATGAATGGACCGATGTGAATTAATATATTTATCAACGTGCCGTTTATAATAAAAATTTAATACACATCAATTCGATGATCATATGTAGATTAGTCTGAATCCTGAGTAGTCACGAACTCCTATACATGTTTATTGGATCTTTTGATTCACTCTTTAAGGTTGTTTATAAATAGGTTAGTGACTTTTGTTTTGGAGATTCGGTGATATGCATGGCTGGAAACATGATTTTATAAGATTTGAAATTCAAGCTTTCCCGAATCGTATATTGGTTCCCTTAAGTGTTAATTCTAGAACTAAATGGTTATTGAGCTCAAATTCATAATAAGATTATAAATTAGTCATTCACTGGTGGATTAATGGTACTTAAGGATCAATAGGTAATTAGAAGAATAAAAATGTAATTTTGATCAGTTCTAATTTACAAACCAATAATTAGAGGACATAACTACATAAATTTATTATATCATTGGACTATACTAGAATACTCTATAACCTCTAAGAGTGCAATTTCATATTTATAGTAGAGAAATAATAAAATTAATAAATAAGATTATTTAATTAAAGAGTGTAATTAATAATCTGATTTATTGGAGCTTAGGATTATAAGTCCAATCTATAACCTCTAAGAGTGGAATTCTATATTTATAGTGGAGTAATAATAGAATTAATAAATAAGATTATTTAATTAAAGAGTTTAATTAATAATCTGATTTATTGGAGCTTGGGATTATAAGTTCATTAACCTCAAGTCACCTTTATATTATGCAATCTAGGGTGTGAATATGATAGGACATGAGAAAAGGACTAAGTTGCAAGAATTTTTTATTCTAGGACAAGTACATAATTGTGAGATAATTATGTATGATTAATTAATTGAATTATTTATATATATAAACGTAATTTTCAGAACTAATATATATATAATTATCGATTATTTTGTAATTATCGAAGTGAGGTAGAATATCTAATTTCATAAATTAGATAATTAAAATATTATTAGATAATATTTTGGATGAATTAAATCTATTGATAGGGGTAATCGGATACATTAATTTTGAATTAACTGATATCTAGATATTTATCATAATAAAATAAATATTTAATTTATAGTAATCGTCACTTGTCAATCATTAATTGGGTATCAGCGATTGACATGAACTACTATAGTGTCACGTGACAATTAAGTAGTGGGGGTGCAACAATGTGGTGCTGTGAGGCATAGTGCCGCCTTATGGCACACTACAGTGTCATGTGGCACTGCAGTTGTGCACCATTATAAAGTAGGTCTCACTGTATTGGGTAATTTAAAATTAAACATTATTTTTAATTTTTAATTGCCCCTGAATATCTGATACGTCATTATCTAGTATAAGATATAAATTTTATTCTAATGACAAGAGTTAATCAGATGATCAGTTAATCAATCAAAGAACTAGTTCATCAATTAATAGTTGAGAGAAGCACACAATTTCTCAAAAAGTGAGTTTTTCTATGATTAAAAGTTAGACAAAATCTTTAAAAGAATCATCATCACGTTCTTTTAGAGAATCGTCTCACAAAAATCATTCTCACTAAAATCTCTAGATCTCATGTATTGAGTACATCTAGAGACAAAAAAGTGTTTTCGTTATATTCTACGTGCCCACACACGTCCTAGTGCGTTGATGATGGACTTGGAAGATCTTGATGTGGATCTCGGAGTCTGCTGACCATTGGAACGATTTTGTGGGAACGAAGAATCGATCGATTTCGCGAGAACGCTTGATTTAGACTAGAAGAGGTATATGCTTTCTAACCTTGTATGTTGTTAATTTAATATATAAATATGTAATGGATCTTGACTGATTGAAAAATTACTTTCAATAAAAAAAAATTTGGTTATTATAGCACTACGCGATTTTGTTTTACCAAAAGATTCGATTTTTATTAAAATTTTAATTTTTTTAAATGGCACTGCGCGATTCTACCAAAAAGTTTATTTGGTTATCGTAGCACTGCGCGATTTTGTTTTACAAAAAGATTCGATTTTTACCAAAAGATTCGATTTTTTTGGTTATCATAGCACTACGCTTCCGCCGTCCACGCACCATGATGACCAACAAGTGGTATCAAAGCGGTATTTATATATTTATTTGTTAAATGTTGTGTGGGTTTTCTTGCATTATTCATATAATATGAGATATGTATAAATGAATGAATGGTTATGTTTGTTGAATGTATGGAAAGTAATGGATCGTTAATTGTATGGTGATTATTGGGTTAGGTTTTGATCTTTTAATTTTTTTTCTTAGATCTTTGTAATCCGTTTTGGGGCGTAGGAATTTTTGTAATTTTTTTTTAAATACTTATTGTATTTATTTTGATCGCGAGAAGACAACGAACACACGAGATGAATGGTAGAGGAAAAAGAAAAGAAATAGGAATTCTTTCAGAATTCTGGCGCCAGCATCGAAAACTGGAGTTCCGACGTTAGCGCCACCGATTCTGTATTTCCAGTAATGTCGCAGGAATTTACTGTTTTGGTGCATCGCCAGAAAATCAGGAGTGATGGCGGTGGTCGGCGGGCGACGATCTAAGGTGGTGAAGGCGGCGGGCGGTGGTAGAAGGCGGTGGTAGACGATGGTGATGGTGGTCAGTGGTAACTGTTGTCACATTTATGAAAGTTTCGCACAAACCCTGATACCAACTAACCCTATCACTAAAGATTTTTGTGATAACCCTAAATCTATTTTTTATCCTTTTAGATTTTGAAATTAATGTAATTTTGGAATTTAATTTTTAATTTTTAATTTTATGAAAACTAGAAATTAATAGGTTGATTGAGTTTGACCCAAGTTTGACCAAATCAAATAAAATATTCATTTGACTAAGTCAAAGTCAACTAATTTTAAAGGGATAATTATAGAAATTAATTTTAATTAAGAAAAATAGTTTTTTAATTAAATAGATTTTTATTCAAAGTTTGAAGATTATGAAGATGGACATCAGGAGGAGAATGCAATATTTGGGAAATATGTATTCATGAAGTCCGCTTTGTAATTTTATTTCTTTCTTTCAAGGATTGTAATTTAGAAATATATAATAGTCACTCGGTCCATTATTATCTTATTTAATTGATAAATTATCATTTTAATTATTATGTTTGATAACATGTCCATGCATTAGTCGATCACATGCAATACATGAAAATTTTCACACAGTTTCATGTAATCATGCATCTCATCAATAGAAATATGACTCATTAGGATTGTCCTAATATGTTTATGTGTATTGTTTATGAAATTAATTGCATGTAAACTGCTAGGTTTTAATTAGTTAAAACTTGGTAATCACACTACACTAAGGATTATTGTAACATTTAGGATAACCGACTTTAGTAAAAGAGTTTTATTAAAGTTGATGACTATAATTAATTAGTTAATTTAAGTTCACATAATTATGACTTAGGCGCTTTAGAAGGTTAAATGAACTTAGACCAATGAGATTGGGATAACTGATTATTAAATATTCATAGGGTTATTAATTTAATGAATGATTAATTTGAAATTAATTAATTAGTTAAAATAGAAACACGTAATCCTAAAATAGTGAGTGGGAGAAGGTTGACATGTCAATGTAACATACGGTCTCCATCATTAGTACAACACCGTGAGGTGCATGAAGGTTTCAAGCTGTACCAATACCAATGTTAGACTTCTTAAGAAGATAGGAGGAAGTGATGTAGTTTAGTTTTGACTGACTCTAAGGCGACGTATTCTAAATGAAGTCAAGGAATCTGAATTACGGGTTACACTCACAAAATCACAATTAAGCTTTCATGTGGATAGTTGTGACTTGACCAAATAAGCGCTACCTTCTTGTTAAAAGAGAAAATATGAGATATTTTAAGTTTTAATTAATAAGGATGAGAATGTCTCATAGACAGTCCAAGGTTAATCTGACTAACCCTAAGACATCACATTAATCGTTGGGTTATTTAATGGTGATTAATAAATGTTAATTTTGTGTGTTTATTATGTTGAATTCATGCATCACATTTACTATTCAAATTCTAGATATTTATCAATTATATTGAATCTTATGTGTTTTATGTTCAATTATCATTATTATGTCTACCATGTGCAACCTTGTTACTACTTTACTCGCTCTTGAGAAATTGAATGGTTATAATTTCGTACGTTGAAAATCAAATATGAACTTAATGCTTATTTGTGATAACCATAACTTCGTTCTTACTGAGGAATGTGCTGAGGAGTCCACTGCTAATGCCCCTATGAATGTTAGGGAGAAATATGATGCTTGGATCATATCAAACAACAAGGTGAAGTGCTACATGCTTGTGAGTATGAATAATGTTCTTAGAACCAAGCATGAAAGTATGGAGACTGCCTATGAGATTATGGAATCTTTACAGACGATGTTTGGGTAGCAGTATGAATAAAGTTGTCATAAGGCCACTAGGAGCTATATGACGACTAAGATGAGAAAGGATACTTCTGTGCACGAACATGTTTAGAGCATGATCAACATAATGCATGAGGCAAAAGTACATGGCCGACCATTGATAAGCGGACTTAAGTTAACATTATACTTAAATCGCTCACACCAGCCTTTTCTTCGTTCACGACCAACTATGTTATGAACAAGTCGCACTTCAACATAACCTAATTGTTGAATGAATTACATATTTTTGAGTCACTCAACCTTAGAATGACCAAAGAGAGCGAGTCAAATGTTGTCAAGCAAAAGCCTTCTTGCACTGTTAAAAGTAACAAGAGGAAGAAGATCAATTGTAAGGAAAAGTGTAAGAACAAGAAAGGGAAGAAAGCTAAGATATCGCCAAAAGCCAAGAAGAACAAGAAAGACAACAAGCCTAAGGGAAAATGTTTCCACTGTGAGGTTGAATGTCATTGGAAGATAGATTGTAACAAGTATCTCTCCGAGCTGAAAAATAAAGGTAAAATAAATATGATTTACTTGTACTTGAAGCTTGCTTAATGAAATATGATTTGTCATCCTGGATACTTGATTCAGGAGTCACTAACCATGTATATTCTTCTTTGCAGATGCTTGATTCATCAAGGGAACTGGTTGATGGCGATGTCATTTTGAGAGTTGGTAGTGGTATGCTCGTGTCAGCTAAAGCATTAGGGACAGTCCGTTTAATTTTTGGATATAATTATTTAGTTTTGAATGATGTTTATTATATTCCTGGATTTTTGAAAAAATTGATTTCTCTTTCATTTTTGCAAGAACAATTATTTAAAGTTTCTTTTATCAATAAAGAGTTTATTATTTCTAAGAATGGATTTGATATTTTTCATGCAAAAGTAATAAATGGATTGTATCTGTTTAAACTGACTGAACACGTGTTAAATAATTTTGAATTATTAAGATAGCAAAACCTAAAACTAACAAACGACAAAAAGTTTCTCATGATGATAATAACACATATCTTTGGCATCTTAAGTTGGGACATATTAATCTAGATAGGTTAAACATGTTAACAAAGTATGTGCTTTGAGAGAACTAAAAGTTGGTACTCTTCCTGTTTGTGAATCCTGTCTAGAGAGTAAAATGACCAAGAGACCTTTCTCTGGAAAGGGTCAAAAAGCCAAGGAACCACTTGAGCTAGTACATAGTGATGTATGTGGACCGATCAATATACAAGCTAGAGGTGGGTATGAGTATTTCGTCACTTTTACTAACGATTACTCAAGATATGATTATACTTACTTAATGCAAATACATTGGGTGATCATTGATTAGCGGATTCAAGTTAGCATTATACTCTAGTCGCTCACACCACTTTTTCTGGGTTCACGACCAATTATGTTATAAACAAGTTGTAATTCAAGATGACCCAATTGTTGAATGAATTGCAGATTTTTGAATCACTCAAGCTTAGAATGACCAAAGAGGGCGAGG
>QANY01001269.1:0-18939 GCA_003255025.1 Datisca glomerata | reverse complement strand
ATCATTCACCATTTTAGAAACTAAGCTCAGCTCCTTCCAGAGGAGGAGCAACAGAAAAGCCTCACCTGGTTTCTAGAGAGAAGGGAGAGCTTCTCTCTCTAAGTATCTTCAGGTCCAGCATCGAACTCCCATGCCCCTTGTACATGTGTAAGTATCTTTTGGTTTATACAATTTGTTTACAAAAAAAAAAAGATTGGTAGTCCAATCCCAACCAGAATAAAAAAGAATCCTAGGCCCAAACCTTTGAGAAAGAGCCCCCAAAGGGTGCCAAGGGTCCAAGAGAAGAGAAATATGCTCCCCATTTTCCACAAGAGCCTTGCAATACCCAACAAACTTGTCTATGATTTTCAGAATTTTCCTCCAACTCCAAGAAGGATTTGTGGAAAGCTTAACCAAGAAGATAGAGCTCTTCTTGATCAAGAAAAACTTGCACCAATCCTTCCAAAGTGAAGCTTTATCCAAAGAGACCAGAAACCAAAAATACTTAGCCACAGGCACTTCATTAGCTAGAGAGAGATCTCTAAGATCCAAACCTCATTGGGACTTATCAAGGCACAAGTCACTCCAAGCCACTTTAGCACCAGAATGCTTAACAGCTGCTGTGTTCCACAAGTAATTCCTAATAACCATCTTAATCATATTCAAGATCTTCTTGGAAAGAATAAATAAGCCAGCCCAGTATTGAAATATAGCATAGAGCACGGATTTAACCAGCTGTAATCTTCCAGCATAAGAATGGTAGTTAGACTCTCAAGACTTCACCCCTAGCTGTGATATGGTCTACTAGAGTGATACAATCTATTTTTCTAAGCTTTGAGGTAATCAAAGGAACTCCCAAGTATCTCATAGGAAGCTCCCCAATGTTGAAAATTGCACAAGTCCAGAATTGCTTGAGAAGTGGATGGATGCCCCCAGACATGAAAATCTAACTTTTTTACACATTAGGTTGAAGACCAGACATAGCCTCAAACAAGTTTAAGCTCTCCATAACAAGTTGAACAGAAGTAATATCACTCTTACAGAAGATAAACAGATCATCAGCAAAGCACGAGTTAACAATACTAAGCTCCTTACACCTCCAGTGATAGCTAAAGTCATCTTTATGAGAAGCATGCTTGAGAATACCAAATAGAACCTCCATAACTAACACAAACAGATAGGGAGTGATAGGATCACCCTGTATAATCCCTTTAGCACCTGAGAAGTAGCCAGTCCACAATAGAGAAAGAAGGAAAGGAGATACACTCCATCACACAGTTAGAGAAATGATCAGGAAACCCAAAGCAGTCAGAGATTATGCCGATACTCTCCCAAATTCAAGCTATCATAATCTTTTTTGACATCAACCTTGAAAGCACATATGGGACTATTAGAAGGCCTATGGTAACCTCTAACCAGCTCTTGAGATAAGATGATCTTTTGTTGAACAGGATCTTTTGTTGTTCTCCGCCGCTACTCATGTTAACAATCTGAAAAATAAAAAGGATTGTTGTTCCTCACACACTCCCTCACGTGTTTACACTCAAATAAATTCTTAGCACTCGTCTCACTCGTGTTTCAGTCTATTTTGGCTTTTTGTCAAGATGATCTCACCACTCTTGCCTTTTACCACTCAAGCCAGCCCCGTTTATGTTCTTAACTGAATAAAAAATCAACAAATCTTAATGAGCAATCTGTTATATGGTGAAAAATCTCAAAAATCAGAATTTAAAAAACATGTTCAACCTTTCCATGACTGCCCATTTGACTTTCTTGTTTTCTAAATAATTATGATAGTCGAACACATGTTCAACCTTTCTTTCCCACTCCAAATACAACTCTGGATCATTCTTCCCTTGGAACGTATGGATATTCATTTTAATGATTCTCAGATTGTTATATCTCTTTTCTTTAATCCTCTTTCTCCTCCTTGAACTAGAACTCTCATAATCAAAATATTCCTCCTCTTCCTCAACACATTTCTTGTATTGGATTTAGAGCAAACATAGGATTTCAAGTGATCAAATCTCACATTCAACAACTTAAATTGATCATTAAAAGACTTCATAAACATCTTAATGTCGTTCTTTTGTTGTTCTCCGCCGCTACTCATGTTAACAATCTGAAAAATAAAAAAAAAGGATTGTTATTCCTCACAGACTCTCTTGCTTGTTTACACTCAAATAAGATTCTTAGCACTCGTTTCGCTCGCGTTTCCCTCTATTTGGCTTTTTCTCAAGATGATCTCACCACTCTTGCCTTTTACCACTCAAGCCAGCCCCCTTTATGTTTTTAACTGAACAAAAAATCAACAAATCTTAAGGAGCAATCTGTTTTTTAAATCTCCAACAATATTTTTTTTTCTTTTTTTCAAGATAGTAGCTGCTCGAAAATAGAAAAAACAAAAATAAAAAATGGAAGTTGAAAATTCAAATTCAAATTCAAATGAAATTCAAATTTAAATTTGAACTAAAGATAAGGATAAGGATAAGAATGAGAATGGATAATGATGAGATGATAAGATGATAAGGTGTTATGATGATATGGTAAGATGAGATGATAAGATGACAAGATGAAAAGATTCTATCTCTAATTTCAAATTCAAATTCAAATTTGTAAAATAGAGATAATATGTGCTAAGAAAGAGATAAGATGTGGTAAACAATGGAATTTCGAATTTGAAATTTGAAATTCGAAATTTGAAGTCTAAAATTTTGAATTTTCGGGTAAAACTGCAGAGAAATTTAAAGAGCTCAGAAACAGGTGAAAACGAAAGAATTTAGCTTCAAAATTTGAAAGAACTTCATAGGGCACGAAAATAAGTTTGATTTGATATGCAATAATGCTTGTTTTCACTCCCGGTCAAAAGTTATGGTTATTTTAAGATTAGCCAACAAAATCACACGAAGAAGAATAGATTTTTTTGGTTTTTTTTCTTGACAGAAACGAAAGACACTAAGACTCGACACTAAGACAAGGAGTAGAAAGGAAGGAAAAACACAAAACAAAGATAAAGAATGAAGAGGATTGATAACCTGTTTCCAGAAACCTGGCTCTGATACCAATTGATAATATCACACTAGACGACCTTCCCTAGGAACCTTTTCATCAACGAACAAGAAGCAAATCGGAAGCTAGGAACAAAACGAAGTTGATCAGATTAGAACCCTAAGGAAAATTAAGTCCTTAAAACCCCAATCTTGAGACGCCACAAGGTTGATCACTCCCTTGATAAGTCGAAATTCTTTATTCTACCAAGAACACAAGAAAGGAAAGCAAAACGCTCGCTGAAAAATATTAATGACAAAAAAGTTTCTGATTTTACATCATATGAGCCTTTATATAGTAACCCTAAAACGAAATAAGCATCAAATAAATAAAAATAAAATAAAATAAACCCAAAACCTAAGTGTTCCAAAAGTCTAAGACCCAACAAACAACTTAAAATAAAATTAAAACTCTATTTGAGCCCAAAACCCATAAAACACATAACAGTGAATTGGGCCTCATGTCATGGATTCTAATCCTTGTTTTTCCAAATCCAAGCCTTTTTTGTAAGCAAAAAATGTATTAATCTGAAAAATACAAACAAATATACAAGGGGCATACCCCAAGATATACAAAGCTACAAAGCCAAAAAAAGAGATAAGCCTAGCTAGCTAAAGCCAAAACAACTCTAAACCTAAAAACAATAAGCCGACTAAATATCAACCCATTACAAAAACAAACCAAACTCCTCAATACAAAGAAACATTACAAAGAAACAAATTAACATATTCAGCCCCTAAGGAGGCTCAAAAATCAAAAGTTTGAGATCCCATGCAGCTTGGAGAAACAAGTTCAACTCTGAGGCAAGAACACCCCTAAGCAACCAAAGCCTATCCTTAGTGGAGCCCGAGATAACCTTTATCAAAATAGCACTATCTCTGGTTTTTCCCTTGAAGATTCTGAGGTTCCTCTGCCTCTAAATATGTAGATAAAGGCTGTGAATAGAAGCTTCAGAATATAGCTGACAAGGGACTTACCTTTGGCCTTAACTAGGAGCCAAGAGATCCATTGACACCAGTTGGAGTGGGGGCTTCTCAAACCACATTTAGCTAGAAGAGTGTCCCAAATTGACCATGTGGATTTGCTTCCCACAAAAAGGTGCTCAGCTGAGTCACACCCATCCACACAAAATACACATGAAGGGCTAATAGATGTAGGCATGGACCAATGTTCCATTCTATCCTTAGTCAACAACTTGCCTTTGATAGCCATCCAAGAGAGGGAGCTAAACCTAGGCACATGGCGATTAATCCAAATCAGCTTAGCCCACCTCACACACTCCCTATTCAGAGCAAGGGCTTTATAGGTATCTTTAACTAAGAAAAGCCCGTTCTTGCTAGGGTCCAAGCCCAGGATCCCTCACTAGTCCCTGGGAGGGGGCAGAGGGGTATTTCTAATCTCCATAAGCTCAAAAGTGTCTGAAGAGGGCTAATTCCAACACCCATTTCGAATCACTTTACTCACTCTAGACTCAATATCCTACCATGTACTTGAGAGAAGCCTTGGGTCAAATTTGGTTATGAGAACCCCCAAAATGTTAAGGATAAACCTACACACCAAGTTCAAAGGATTCGACATCTTAAAGATGAGCATGATCAAGAAGGCAAAGAGCGAGTTCAAGAGGTTTCTAGTCCAATTAGCATGCCTCAAGGACCAATAACAAGGTCGCGGTCTAAGAAGCTTCAACAAGCTTTAATCCACCATTTGCAAGGCTTAGTCAATTCAGCTAGTGAAGGTCTACAAGGACATCAAAGCTTTGGGATAAGTGCAACACGAGTCCAGTACAACTTGGTTCAAGTCCAAGATATTAATGGGTTGGATTAAGTATGCAATAGGCCATTTTTGTGTTACCTTTTGGGTTGAACAAAATTTCACTTAATTTAGAGTCCATTAGTTTTATTTTTCTTAATATAGTCTATTCTTAATTATTATATAAAATATAATTGGGTTAGTTTCCTATTCTTGGGTTTTAGGAAAATATGCCTTGCTAGAATGTCTTAAGGGTCTAGAATTTTAATTTAAGAAAAACCAAAAGATTGTTTTGCTTTTATCTTTGTGTTCTTGAGTAGAATACATGCTTTAAGAAACATTCAAGTAGATTGATCACCTTCTTGTGGAGTGTTTCGAAACTGGAATTCAGAAACAAGTTTTCTTTATTCTAGTTCTTGATCATCTATCTAAAAAATCTATTTTTCTAGCATTTTCTTAGGGGTTTTTACCAAATTGGGTATTGGGGTTTTCACGTTAATGTTTCATGGGTTCCTATACATAAAGGTGTTCTCAAACTTATTCTTGGAGGTTTCATATCAAAAGGGTGTCATTGATCAGTAAAAAGCCTCATAGACTCACCATTGTCAATAGTAACTTTGCAAAAGGGCTTGGAGTGAATTCAGCATTAGGGAGCTTCCTATGAGATGCTTGGGGGTTCCTTTGATTACCTCAAAGCTTAGAAAAACAGATTGTATCACTCTAATAGATCATATCACAGCTAGGGTGAAGTCTTGAGAGTCTAACTACCTTTCTTATGCTGGAAGATTACAGCTGGTTAAATTCGTGCTCTATGCTAATTTTTTCAATACTGGGCTGGCTTATTTATTCTTCCCAAGAAGATCTTGAATATGATTCAAATGGTTATTAGGATTACTTGTGGAACGCGTCGGCTGTAAATCATTCTGGTGCTAAAGTGGCTTGGAGTGACTTGTGCCTTGATAAGTCCCAAGGAGGTTTGGATCTTAGAGATCTCTCCCTAGCTAATGAAGTGGCTGTGGCTAAGCATTTCTGGTTTCTGGTCTCTTTGGATAAAGCTTCACTTTGGAAGGATTGGTGCAAGTTTTTCTTGATCAAGAAGAGCTCTATGTTCTTGGTTAAGCTCACCACTAATCCTTTTTAGAGTTGGAGGAAAATTCTGAAAATCAGAGACAAGTTTGCTGGGTATTGCAAAGCTCTTGTGGAAAATGGTGAGCAGATTTCTCTTCTCTTGGACCCTTGGCACCCTTTGGGGGCTCTTTCTCAATGGTTTGGGCCTAGGATTCTTTTTGGTTCTGGTTGGGATTGGACTACCAAGGTGAGCTCAGTTATCTAGAATGCAGATTTGAATTGGCCTATCTCTAACTCCCATGAGCTTATCACTATTAGAGAGGTCAATCTTCCCCCTCATAAAGAGTCCTCTTTGGACTCTTTCTCCCTCTGGTCTTTTCTCTGTGGGGCACACTTATAGGAAACTGGCTCTAGCTGGTGAAAAAGTGAGATGGGCTCCTCTTATTTGGTTTAAGAACCATATTCCCAGATATAGCTTTATTACTTGGCTTGCTGTTCTTAATAGGCTTGCAACCGTGGATAGATTGACTGCTTGGACCTCCTCTCCACGGTCTTCCAATGTTAGTAGTTGTGTACTTTGCTTGCATCCTTCAGAATCTTCTGAACACCTGTTTATTTCTTACCCTTATTCTAGTTTTATTTGGCAGAAATTGGTTGGTTTGTGTGGCTTGGTGTCTTCTCCTAGGAACTGAAACCAAGAAAGGCTACTTCTTGGGCCTTATGTTGAAGCTTATGTTCAGCTCATTTGTCTACCCTATCTGGAGAGAGAGAGAGAAATAATCGAGTCTTTGAGGGCAAAATGAGGGAAAAGAAAGGTGGTATTGGCTTGCATTACAAATGTCATTAGAGGTAGATTTTTGAGTCTTAAAGGATTCTCTGTGACTAAGGAAACCAAAACCATTCAGCTTTCCTGGGGATTGATTGCTTCTAATTTCGACAATTAAGCTCGGTTCTTCTATTTCTTTAGGCTGTTATCTCTTGTAATCTTCTATTAGTGTTTGGGTGCCTCCATCTTATGTGTTGGTTGGTTCCTTTTTTATTTCTTTTGCCTGGGGTATGCCCCTTGTATATTTGTATTTTTCTTCTTTGGTTTATACAAAATTTTAATTTACCGAATAAAAAAAAACTTTGCAAATGGGAGAGAATTTATCCCTTAATTTCAGAATCTTTCTCCAAACCGAAGAGCAATCAGAAGCAATGGGAGTAATAAAAAAGGAGTTCTTTTCACTAAGAAGGTTAAGCAGCAATCCTTACAAGGAATAACAATCATTTGAGATTAAGAACCAAAGGTGCCTTGCCATTGAAACTTCATTCGACAAAATCAAGTCCTTTAAACCAAGACCCCCCTCCCCCTGAGATTTAGGGAAGCAAAGATCCAATCCCAAGCTACTTTGGCCCCAGATTGCTTGGCCTCATTAGCTTTCCAAAGATAGTTTCTAAGGGCTGCTTGGACCAATTTTAATGACCTTCTTGGGATAATAAACAACCCACACCAGAATTGAAACATAGCTGCCAACACTGACTTGATGAATTGAAGCCTCCCCACAAAAGATAAATATTTTGTTTACCAAGATCTCATTCTGGCCACAATACTCTCAACCAAGGAGTCACAGTCAGTCTTTCCCAACTTGGAAGTAATGTGGGGGACTCCCAAGTATCTCATAGGCAAAGAACCCACAGTTAAAGGCATAATCTCCCTTGAGAAGAAGATTTGGCTCTTAAGAACATTAGGCATAATCTCCAAATCCAAGCCTTGCACATAAAGATAAGTGATTATCCTTGGTGACTCTTTGTAATCTTCTAGAACAGCCCCTTTGTCATGCACATCCATGATTTTGACATGTAATGCCTCTATCATTCTTTTTGTTCTAGCTCGAGTCATTATACCTCCAATTCCTTGTAATGGATCTTGCGAGTCTTTGGAAACAACATCTTGATCCCCATAATTAAATCAGCTAAGAAGGCTTTTAGGAGCTTTAATCAGGCCTCTTGTAATGATATTTCAGCAAGGGCGCAACTAGCGAAGAGTAAGTTTTTTGCTATTCAAGGTGCTCTTGCTTCAACCTCTTTGAAGCATTATCAGGGTTGCAACCTAACCTTCTTAAGAGTCAGATCTTCTTCTCGGGGGTCTATGACTCTGTTCAGCAAGGGATTTTGGAGATCATGCCACTAACTTAGGGCTCTTTGCCTATGAGAGACTTGGGATTTCCCCTTATTATCTCAAAATTGTGTAGGGCTGATTGTGAAATTTTGGTGCAGAATATTGTTTCTAGAATTAGATCTTGGGAAACAAAATTTTTTACTTTTGCTGATAGGCTTTCAACTAATCAAATCTATCTTGGTATCCATGTTTCAATTCTGGTGTGAGTTGTTTATTATTCCCAAGAAGGTCATTAAATTGGTCCAGGCTGCCCTTAGGAACTATCTTTGGAATGCTAATGAGGCTAAGCACTTTGGAAGACCAAGACAAGGAATGGACTGTGGTGGTTAGTAAAAAGAAGGCTAAGGGTCAAACTAAATATAGAGAGAACGATGGTGAGTCCCATGCTCATTCTGAACCTCTCATTGATTTGGCTCCCCCAATTTCCTCTCATATGGTTACTTTGGCAATTCAAGTTGGTCCTTCCCCTAAGCTTTCTAAATCTGCATTGAGGAGGTCGAAAACAAAGAAAAAAAAAGTCTGAAAGCTCTCTTTTACTTGCTTACCAGATTGAAGCCTCCCAACAAAAGAAGCCTCCCAACAAAAGAACCACAGTTAAAGGAGTAATAAAAAAGGAGTTCTTTTCACTAAGAAGGTGAAGCAGCAATCCTTACAAGGAATAACAATCATTTGAGATTAAGAACCAAAGGTGCCTTGCCACTGAAACTTCATTCGACAAAATCAAGTCCTTTAAACCAAGACCCCCCCCCCCCCTGAGATTTAGGGAAGCAAAGATCCAATCCCAAGCTACTTTGATTTGGCTCCCCCAATTTCCTCTCCTATGGTTACTTTGGCAATTCAAGTTGGTCCTTCCCCTTAGCTTTCTAAATCTGCATTGAGGAGGTTGAAAAGGAAGAAAAAAAAAGGCTGAAAGCTCTCTTTTACTTGCTTATCAGATTGCTCAGTTCTCTCCTGATGATGGTGACTCTTCTTCTCTTCATGTTTGTGATTAATTTAGATTCTTGGAATATAAGAGGGCTTAATGGCCTTCTAAAGCAAGCTGAGGTTAGGAAACTTTGAAGAGTTTTTAAGTTATCATTTTGTGCCTTGGTTGAAACTCAGGTAAAATGTTATAATTTTTTTAGGCTCCCTAGATCTGTTTTCCCAATTCGTGAGCATTGGTAACCATTCTCCTTCTAGGAAGGGCAGATTTTTGATTGCTTGGGACCCTAAAGTTTTGGATGTCCAACTAATTGATGCCTTTGCGCATGCTATGTATTGTAAGCTGACTTTTATTCATGATAGGGCTGAGTTTGTTATTTAAGTAGTTTATGCAGTTAATGATGCTATCTCAAGGAGGCCTTTCTGGGATAAGATTTGTTCACATAAGGTTTTAAGCCAGGGAAAGACTTGGCTTGTTTTGAGAGATTTCAATGCTATTTTGAACCCTAGTGGGAATTGTCGTGGTGATTTCAAGTGGAAGGACAATACTATTGATTTTTCTGCTTGCCTTAATCATTTGGAGGTCCTTGATCTACCTTATAGTGGCTGCCAATTCATTTGGTGGAATGGTCAGGTTGGTGGGAGCAGTATTATGCGTAAACTTGATAGAGCTTTTTGTCAATGATGTTTGGGCAGTGGATTTTCCTGCCATTTCTTGCCATTGATAGAGCTTTTGTCAATGATGTTTGGGCAGTGGATTTTCCTGCCATTTCTTGCCATTTTCACACTCCTGGTATCTCTGATCACTCTCCTATTATTGTTCAGCTTAAAGCTAATTCTGCTAGACTTAAGCCTTCTTTTAAATTCTTTGACTATTGGATGAAGGATTACTCGGCTGTTCTCAAGGATGCTTGGGACATTGAGGTGTATGGGACAGCCATGTTCTGCCTTTGTAAGAAGCTCAAATCTGTTAAAATTGCACTTAAGAATTTTAATTTCTCTTTTAGCTCAGATATTACTAAAAGAGCTCTTATTGCTAGAGAAGTTCTCTCTAAGGTGCAAGGTGGTCTTGTTGCTTCCCCTAGGGATGTTTCTCTTCAAGAGGATGAAAAAAATCAGATTTGCAGAGTTCACTAAGTACAATGCAGAAGAAGATTTTTTAATACAGAAAGCTAGAGTTGATTGGCTAGCATTGGGTGATCAGAATTCTTCTTACTTTTTTCAGAGGTTTAAGAAGAACAAAGTTAGATCCAGGATTAATCAGGTGGTTAATGATGATGGTGAGCTTATTACTAATGAGTAAGCTATTAAGGACCAGATTCTATCCTATTATGTGAAGCTCCTTGGGACTTATCACCCTATTCAAGAGGTTGATTGGAGTGTTCTCTCTGAGATCCTTCCCAACCAGCTCTCACAAGCTCATTTGGCTATTCTCAATCAGCCCTTTTCAGAGGAGGATGTGCACTCCACCGTGCATAGCTTGGGTACCAATAAAGCTCCTGGTCCTGATAGGTCTTCAACTGGTTTCTTTAAGAAAAGTTGGCATATTGTGGGCAAGGATGTGTCAAAAGCTGCTTTGGAGTTTTTAGCTCCCATGTTTTATCAAAACAGATTGTGTCAAGGTGGATATCAAAAAAGCTTGTGATAGCTTAAATTGGGAGATTATTGGTAGAAATATTTGATTACTTGGGGTTTCCTGACCACTTCTCTAATTGTGTGATGGAATGTATTTCTTCTCCTTCTTTTTCTGTTGTCGTTAATGACGATTTAACAGGCTACATTTATGGTGCTAAAGGGCTTAGGCAAGGTGATCCTATATCTCCCTATATTTTTGTCTTGGTTATGGAGGTTCTCACTGGTATTTTCAAGCATGCAACTCTCAGGGCTGAGTTTGGCTATCATTGGAGTTGTAAGGAGCTTGATATTGTTAACTTATGCTTTGCTGATGGTCTCTTTATAATTTGCAAGGGTAATACTGCTTCAGTTCAAACCATTATGGATAGCTTAATCTTAATAGAGGCTCTGTCCGGGCTTCAGCCTAACCTTCAGAAAAGTCAGGTTTTCATGTCTGGGGTTCACCCCACTATTATGCAAGCTATTCTGGATATTCACAATTTCAGCGTTAGGGAGCTCCCTTTGAGATATTTGGGGGTTGCCTTGAAAACCTCAAAGCTTAGCAAAACAGATTGTGTCATTTTGGTGGATCATATCACAACTAGAGTGAAGTCTTGAGAGTTTAATTACCTATCTTATGCTGGTAGATTGTAGCTGGTTAAATCTGTGCTTTATGCTATCTTTCAATTTGGGGCTGGTTTATTTATTCTTTCCAAGAAGATTTTGCATATGATTCAGGGGGTTATGAGGAATTAGTTTAGATATAAGTTCTTTGGTTGGGGTATGCCCCTTCTAAATGTGTAATTATCTTTTGGTTAATATTATTCATTTACAAAAAAAATGTGTATTAGGTGGCAAAAGTCACTTCAAGTTCATGCCATGCCCAAAAGATCAAAGTTTAGCCAAGTTCGTCTAGTTTGGGCCTAAAGCACACCCATTGGGTCTTTTTGACTCCATATGGCACAAGAAGCACTTAAAATGACCACAACACTCCAAATTATTTGCCAAGTTCTTTCTTTTGATCAGATTGAATTGCCTCAACTTGAAGTGGGGACAGTGGAGAGTGAAGCTCTCCCTTCTCTTTAGAAACCAGGTGAGGGTTTTCTTTTGCTCCTCCTCCAGGAGGAGCTGAGCTTAGTTTCTAAAATGGTGAATGATGCTTACTTTGAAGCCAAGACTCAGCAAGTTTCAAAGATCAGTAAGAAAAGTTCGGGCAAGATGAATTCTACATCTCATCAAACTGTTCTAAAGTCTAATGGAGATGGAAGTTCCATGCTGGAAAACCCAGAAGTTATAGAAGGAAACTTTTTTGGTGGAGAAGCACTTTATAGTATAGCTTTCCCAAAAGTCAACAATTGTGAATTTTTGGGTGAAATAGAAGAAGATTCAGTCAGTTCTGGATTTTTCAGAGAATGGTGGAAAGAATGTTCTCCTAGAAGGTGAAAGCCTTTATGGTGAAGACAAGACCAAAGATTCGACTTTCAGCTCTCCCAAAGCTGAAAAGTTAGGGGATAATTTACCTTGACAAAGGGTGGGTCCATAGAAGCTCCTTTTGGTTCTGCCAAGAATGTTCCTCCCCAACATGTAAGCTCTAGCTTTAATGGTGGGTTAGGTAAGAGGGATAATGGCTCCTCTAAATTGGCAGCATGCTTAGCAAATGGTCCATCAAAGCTTTGAATAAGGTGTTTAAAGAAAAATAAAGAATCTATGATATGAACCTCATCGTCGCTTTGTGATGAAACCTGATAACAATGATGGTTCAAGAACTCAAGGATTGAATTTAAAGAAGAAGAAACCCTGACCCATTTTCTATGACACAAATAGAACCTTAGGTATAAGACCTAAGACCCAAATTGATGCTTTGAAAAGAACCAAAAGTATGGTTTAGACGCCACACTAAAGAACAAGAAGGAAAAGTGAGTGATAAGTCTAGGTTTTGGACGCCACAAGAATATTCTTGATAAGTCTGAAAAGTTCTAAGAAGAACCAAAGAGAAAACTCTCAAAAAGAAATTATATTGATCAAAGTTGTTTAATACATTGTGAAACCATGCTTAAATAGAAAAACTAGAAGCCTAAAGAGTCCTAAAGTGTTTAAAAAACCTAAACTAAATTTAAAAGATAAAGAAATATAAATTGCAATAAATAAGAAACTTGTAATCCACCAAAAAGACTCCTATTGGCTGTCCACTTCTTGGATAGGATTGCCAAGGTGTCTTGCTTCCTTGTCATCAATTCAAATGCCATGTCATGCTCCATATGGACTGCCATATTGAACACCATATCATGCTCCAAGTGTAATGCCATGTAGGATGCCTTTCCATGTAGGCTGCCATGTTGGATACCACATCATGCTCCATGTCGGTTGCCATGTTAGATGTCATGTCATGGTTCATGTATGATGTCATGTTGGATGCCACATCATGCTCCATGTGGGCTGTCATGTTGGATGCAAGGCCATGCTCCACATCATGTTCCATGTCATACTCCTATTGTGTGCTTCAGCCATTCTATTTTTCTCTAGCTTTTATATTTTACCTCTTTGTACTTGAAGTGGATCCATCCTTTGAGCTTGTACAACCCGATCTTCATAATTATATTCTTGATAAGTCTGAAAAGTTCTACGAAGAACCAAAGAGAAAACTCTCACAAAAAAATTATATTGATCAAAGTTGTTTAATACATTGTGAAACCATGCTTAAATAGAAAAACTAGAAGCTTAAAGAGTCATAAAGTGTTTAAATAACCGAAACTAAATTTAAAAAGATAAATAAATATAAATTGCAATAAATAAGGAATTTGTAATCCACCCAAAAGACTCATATTGGCTCTCCACTTCTTCGTTACGATTGCCAAGGTGTCTTACTTTCATGTAGGATGTCATGTTGGATGGCACACCATGCTCCACGCAGGCTGTCATACTCCACATCACACTCGACGTCATGCTCCACATCATGCTCCACTTCATATTCCTATTGAGTGCTTCATCCATTCTATTTTCTCTAGCTTTTGTGATTTGGCCTCTTTGTACTTGAAGTGGATCCATTATTTGAGTTTGTGCAACCGAATCCTCATCAATCTGCCTCCTATTTTTCACGTGTCCAATAAGGTGGCCTTGTGATCCGTAATCATTCAAAAAGCAAGGCTTTGAGGCTTCAAGCTGTTCATGGTGAAGAAAGCTTCAATACAACGGAGTTAGGTGTGATTCAAGCCAATGCAGCCCCAAAACCAGCGGTCCAAAGGGTGCCAGACACATATCCGGGTTTTAAGCAAAAGCAGGACAGCTTTCCAGGTTTTAAGGAAAAGGACTTGTCCATCCCTCAGCTGGCAGCTCTTACACCTGAAAAGAGCTATCCTTCATCTACAAAAAGGTGTCCTACTTTCACCAAAATAGGAAAAGCTATTTGTCCTTTAAAGACCCAAATTCAGCCTTTGCTTGACCAACCTCTTACCCCTAGTAGAGCTAACGTTTCCCTAACCTTGGTTGAGCCTTTGACTAGTGGGCAACAAGAAAAAGGACGTCCATCACCTGCAAAGGGTTGTCCTAATGTCACCAAAATAGATAAAGAATCTTGTCCTAGTGGGCTCCAAATTAAGCCTTTCCTTGATCCACCAATTACCCCTAATCAAGCAAATCTTACCCTAACCTTGGGTGAGCCTTTGACTAGTGGTCAACAAGGTAAATTCTCTCTGCTAATTCCTTTTACTCCAGGAAATAGTTGAGAGATCCCTCCCCCTCTCCCTTTGGAGAACAATGGTAGCTATGAGAAACTTTGTAAAGCTGCCCCACCTAGTAACCCTACTCCTAAGGGTTCATGGGCTGAAAAAGTTAAGCAAAATCAGGGGCAAAACGTTCACTTGGCTTGTGAAGAAACTACAATATTTGAAGAAGAAAGAATTACAGTCATGCTACCGGGTTGCATATCCAAAGAAAGCTTTGCAAAAAGGGAAATTTGTCCTGTGGGTTTCTTTGTGGGTAAGTCCTCTCCTTTGCATTTGGTTAAGACTATTTCCATGCAATTATGGGGCAAAAAAGGGTTAGTTGACATCTCAGCCAACAAGGATGTCTTCTTTTTCAAATTTGACTCTATTGAAGCTAGAGATGCTGTTCTTGAAGCTGGATCTTGGTTCTTACTTGGTCAACCCATTATTCTCCAAAAATGGCAGCCTAAGGTCAGATTTTGCAAGGAGAAGGTCTCTAAGATTCCTATTTGCGTAAGGCTTTGGAGTGTTCCCCTTGAACTAAGGTCAGCAGAGGCCTTGGGGCACATTGCTAGTGCTGTTGGTACTCCTCTCTATACTAACCCGTGGACAGCCAAAGGAGGTAAATATGAGTATGCTCACACCCAAAATAGGGTGGTTAAACACTTTGATATTGATCTTGGATTGAATGGATGGTTCCCTATTAATGTCCAAGTTGAATATGAAGCTCTACCTAAAAGATGCCACAAGTGTAACATTTTTTGCCATGATTGTAATTCGGTTCCCCTAGTCCATAAACCTAAACCTTCTCTTCACTAAGTGTGTTATGGAGTGTATTTCTACCCCCTCTTTCTGTATCAATATCAATGGTGAGCTAAAATGGTTCTTTAAAGGGGCCAAGGGGATCAGACAAGGAGACCCCATTTCTCCTTACATATTTGTTTTAATAAGGGAGGTTCTTTCTGGCATCCTTCATTTTGCTGCCCAAGTCCCTAACTTTGAGTTCCATTGGAGGTGCAAAGAGCTCAATATAGTTAATCTTTTCTTTGCGAATGATCTCTTCATGTTTTGCAAAGGAAATGTGAAACCAGCCCAAATTATTAAGAAGGGTCTCCTTCTCTTTGAAGCCTTATCTGGGCTTCAGCCTAATCTTCTTAAGAGCCAGATCTACTTCTCAGGGGTGTCTGATACTGTCTAGCAACATATTTTGGAGATTATGCCTTTAACTGTGAGTTATTTGCCTATGAGATACTTGGGAGTCCCCCTCATTACTAATAAGTTGGGAAAGACTGACTCCTTGGTTGAGAGTATTGTGGCCAGAATAAGATCTTGGGAAACCAAATATTTGTCTCTTTGCTCGGAGGCTGCTCAATTTCACCTTGGCTTATTTTGGGGGACTTTAATGCGAATAGGAATCCCAATGAAAAAATAGGAGGGGTTGCAGGATGGAATGATGGTATAAATGAATTTAATGATTGCATATACAACATTGAGGTTGAAGTCATTGCCTATTCTGGATGCCAATTCTACTGGTCTAATAAGCACCAAGATAGTACCTTCACCATGTGTAAACTCGACAGAGCTCTAGGGAATACTCACTGGGTTGATTCCTTCCCAAATGTGCACTGCCAGTTTCCATCACCTAGCATTTCTGACCATAGTCCAATAGTAATTCAAATGGACTCAAATCAACCAAAGATAAGCTTTCCAATTCTTTTACTTTTGGATGGACAGGCAAGGTTTTTGGGAAATAGTTCAACAAGCATGTGGTATTCAAGTAACTGGTTGTGCAATATTCAAGGTTAGCAAAAAAGCTCAGAGTTGTCAAGGTGGCTTTAAGAGAATTTAATAAACAGTTCTGCAATGACCTACCCTCTAGGACTAAGCAAGCTAGGGCCAAACTTTACCAACCTCAGATTGAGTTAGCTTCTGACCTAACCAATGCAGTTTTAGTTGGACAAGAGAAACTTGCAAACAATGAATATATTGAGCTCAGACATGCTGAAGAGGGTTTCTACCAACGAAAATCAAGAGTTCAATGGCTAAACCTGGGAGACCAAATTTCTTCTTTTTTTCAGAATATGAAAAAGAGAAGAATCAGATTAAGAATTACACTCCTGACACACTAGAGATCAACCATTTCTGACCCTAAGAAAGTTAAGGACCACATTCTAAAGATCAGGTAAAATGCTTGCACGAAATTTAGTGAGAGAAGCTCTCTCCTCTCTCTAGAATTCTGATCCTTTACAATGGTTAATGATGAGTAAATTAAGCATGCAGCAGGTGTTGGTAAGCAGGTTTCAGGTGGTGTTAAGAAAGATTCAGGTGGTGGGAAAGCTAAGCTTAGAGTGACTTTCAATGGCCATGCTATTCTTGCAGATATGGTAAGCAAGGGAGCTAGGGAAGTCAATGCCCATGACAGCAGCATTAATGCTCTTAAGAAAGGTCGTAATACTAAGAAATATGGACCATAGAGTGGTTGTGTTGAGCCTGGGTTAATAGAAGCTCATTCCAAAGAAGCTTCGGGTTTATTAGCTGCAAAAGAGATTAGTTTTGAGCATTTGAAGCTTAGAGATAGTTTTAACTCTTCTTATCATAATCAGAGCAAATTATTTGATTTGACTCTTTCAGAGCAACTTCATTCAAGTCTTAGGAGAAGTAGCATAAGAGGAGGAGCTAGAGGTGGTGCTCGGAGGTCAACCAGCTTGCCTAGAGCTCCAAAGGTTGAAGATGATACTTTTTCCCGGTAAATTAAAATTTTGTATAAACCAAAGAAGAAAACATACAAATATACAAGGGGCACACTTCAGGAAAAAGAAACAAACAAGGAACCAAATCAACACACAAGATGGAGGCACCCAAACACTAATAGAAGATTACAAGAGATAACAGCCTAAAGAAACAGAAGAACCAAGCTAAATTGTAAAAAATAGAAGCATTCAATCCCCAGGCAAGCTGAATGGTTTTGTTATCCTCAGTCACAGAGAATCCTTTAAGACTAAAAAATCTACCTCTAATGGCATTTGTAATGCAAGCCACGACCACTTTCTTGTCCCTCATTTTGCCGTCAAAGACTCGATTATTTCTCTCTCTCCATATATGGTAGACAAACGAGCTGAACATAAGCTTCAACATAAGGCCCAAGAAGTAGCATTCCTTAACTTTTTCACAAGGAGCTAGGAGATAACTTGATTCCAGTTCCTAGGAGAAGACACCAAGCCACACAAACCAACCAAATTCTGCCAAATAAAGCTAGAATAAGGGCAAGAAACAAACAGGTGTTCAGAAGATTCTGAATGATCCAAGCAAAGTACACAACTACTAACATTGGAAACCCAGGAGAGGAGGTCCAAGCAGCCAATCTATCCGCGGTTGCAAGCCTATTGAAGATGATACTCATTACCTCGTTGATAAAGGTAATGATGACTGTCCTTTGATAGAAGACAAATCAAGCTTGTCTCAAATCCTCTTGCTTGGAGAAGAGGAAAAGCAGCTGCGAAGCATATCAAAAGGGAGATGTGACAGCTCCTTTTTGGCAAGTGGGTATGATGAGGTCAGCTTGGAGAAGAGTGAGACTCCAGCACCCAAGCTTCAACTGGACAAAAATCTTCCCTTATCCTTTCTAATAAGGGAAAGGACACTCCAAGTAATTTTTTAATATATATAAGTCTTCTTCTCTCTCTCATTTCACTCCATTTCTTTTGTTCACTCTCTTTCTTTTGATCACTCTCTTTTTGCAACCCTACTTGATCTTCGTAAATATGATTTTGTGTCATTGGAACAAGAGTAATCAACTTTGATTGTGTTCAAAATAGTATTGATTAGAGAAACCATCATGCTTCACTCGTCTATCAAATATCCATGGCCTTCCCCATAACAAGTGTCCAACTCGCACCGATATTACATTGCAAAACACATCGTCTTCATATTTACTGATTTGGAATGAGAGTAACACTTGCTTTTCCACCTTTACATCACCTCTATCATTCAGCCATTTTAACTTGTAGGGTCAGAGTAGTTTAGTTGTTAGCAGCCCTAATTTATCCACCATTGTAGTAGCAATGTTAGTACAACTACCTCCATCAATACTCATACTACATACCTCGTTTTGATTGTGGCTTCTAGTATGACAGATGTTTTCTCGCTGCACCTCATCATTTTCTTTGATTTGCACACTTATAGCTCTCCTTGCAACAACTAATTCTCTTTGTACAGTACACTCCTTATTATCCTCATCCTCTAATGACAACATAGATTCATTGTCATCTTTATCATCGATCTCAATCTCACAATCATCTCGTAGCATCATAACTCTCTCGTTCGGACATTGACTCGCTATGTGACCCCTACCTTGGCTTTTAAAACACTTTATATCATGATTTCGAGCACTAGAAGAAATTGTTTTTCCTTGGTAACCATGGTTGGTCGATTCTGACTTTTGCTCAGTTTTTGTGGCCAACTTCTCCTCCTTCTCCACATAGCTTGGTTTTTTTGGGTAAACAAAATGTATAAACCAAAAGATACTTACACATGTACAAGGGGCATACCCCAGGAAGTACAAAATTAGAGCCTGATTAGAGGCTTAAGATCTGCACGCAAATTAAACTGGTAATATGTAAAGTACTGAAATTAGATATCAATGCTTCATAAGACAGCAAAGGTGTACAAAATGCTTGGGTTAAGACCCCATCTATCCAC
>QANY01001250.1:0-24819 GCA_003255025.1 Datisca glomerata | reverse complement strand
AATAAAAGTTTACATCATTTCATTACCATTAAATTTAGTATCAAGACTATGACAAACCATGAAATGGAACTTAAAACTAAAGTAGATATGAAGTAAAAGAAAGAAAATTCATTCAAGACAGCATGAACTTCGATCAAAATAAAGTTATGGACACTTGAGACAGAGTCTAAGAACAGTCAAGCGCCATTGCTAGTTTGCTGACAGAAAATGAAAAAGGGGGGGGGGGGAGGAAATAGATAAGCTAAACACCAAATAACAATAGAAGGACGTTTTAAATCCCATTAAAGAAAGTCTAATAATATTAGAAATCACATGCAAACACACAAAACATAGCCCTGCTGTTTCAAATAACCAATCTTGAAGAACCAAGATCAACGGGCACCACCTGGACATTCCCTCGCAAAGTGTCCCGACTCGCCACAGTTGTAGCAGCCATTGCCACCACCGCCTCCACCGCCACCATATTTATAAGGGAGTAGCAAGAACCATAAGTGTTTGGCTATAGCAACTTCATTAGCTAGAACCAGATCCCTAAGGCCCAACCCACCTTGTACCTTGTCAAAACATAGGTTTTCCCTAAAAGATGTAGGTTCAGCCAAAGTTCGTTTAAATTGGGCCTAAACACGTCCCCCTGGGTCTTTTAGACTTCGTACGGCACAAGAAGCACCTAAAACGATGAAAACACTCCAAATTCTTATCCCAAACGTGTTTTGTGCGTCAAAAGTCAGTTCGAGTACATGACATGCCTAAAAAATCAAAGTTTAGCCAAGTTCCTCATGTTTGGGCCTAATCACATGCCATTGGGCCTTTTAGACTCGGTATGGCACTCGAAGCACCTAAAACTACTAAAACACTTAGTTTCTTATCCCAAACATGTTTTGGGTCACAAAAGTCAATTCGAGTATATGACAAGCCCAAAAGATCCAAGTTTAACCAAGTTCATCTTGTTTGTGCCTAAACACGTCCTATTGGGTCCTTTTGACTCTGTACGTCACTAGAAGATATTTTAGGTGCTTGTAGTGTCATACAGAGTCAAAAATACCCAATGGGACACGTTTAGACCCAAACTAGATGAACTTGGTTAAACTAGATTATTTGGGCAGGGTATGTACTCGAACTAACTTTTGACTCCCAAAACATGGTTGGGACAAGACATGTACACAAACTAAATTTTGACACCCAAAGCGTAATTGGGATAAGAAGTTGGAGTGTTATGGTCATTTTATGTGCTTCTTGTGCCACACGAAGTCAAAAAGTGCCAATCGGACGTGTTTAGGGCCGTACTAAATGAACTTCGTTAAAACATGGATCTTTTGGGCATGTCATGTATTCAAACTGACTTTTGACACCGAAATCACCATTTGGTATATGAATCTGGAGTGTTGTGGTCGTTTTAGGTGCAACTAGTAAAATACTGAGTTAAAAAGACCCAATGCGAGGTGTTTGGGTCCAAACTAGATGAACTTGGCTAAACTTGAATATTTTGGGCATGGCATGTCCTCAAACAGATTTACCAAAAAATTGTACTCAAAAAGACTTTTTACACCCAAAACACATTTGAGATAATTTAAGCTCTCCCTTTCTAGAGAGAGAAGCTCTCCCTTCTCTCTTGGTTTTCTTTTTCTGATCTCGTGTTTCCTCCCTCCTAGTGAGGGAGGAAACTCCATTGTTAATTGGTCTCTATTAGCCAAGGTGGGTGACAAACTCACTTATTGGGTGCTAACCAAGGTTTCTGCCTAAGGTGATTTCTTCTCTTTAGAAAGCTCTGGTTGATCATGGAGGGAAGAAAGCTTCTCAAAGCTCGGACCCAGCTTTTGAGTTTTGAAGTTCAAGAGGGCATCTCCCTAGAAGGTGTTCCTCTTTCTCTCTCAGCTAAGGGGGGTCGTGAAATTACTCTTGGGGGGAGTATTCAATGTCTTGGTCAGTCCAAGACCTTTCTTTATCTTAAGGAGAAGCCTAGTTTAAATCAGGGAGTCTATTCCATTGTTGGTTGGTCTCTATCAGCCAAGGTGGGTGAAGTGTTCGCTCATGGAGACATACAAGGCTCCACTCTGTACCAGGCTATCTCTATTCTAAGGAGAAGCCTCTTATGCAAGGTAACCAAGCTTTGGATTTTAATTCTACTCTCTCTCTCTCTTTCAGATCAGTTGAGAGCTAGTTTATCTAAGATTAAAGGCTCCCATGGAGGTTCTGGGGGTGGTGCTCAGATGTTTTCAAGCTTGCCCAGATTTCTTGAGGTTGAAGATGAACTCTCATTTGCTGGAGGGGACAATTTGGCTCATGTGGCAGTGGTAAAGCATGGAGGTGACAGCTCCTTTTTTGAAGCCTACTATTTCTCTCTCCAATCAAAGTGAAGGAGGTGTGAGCTCCTTTATTAAGCCTACTATTTCTCTCTCCAATCAAAGTGAAGGAGGTGACAGCTCTTTTTTTGAAGCCTACTATTTCTCTCTCCAATCAAAGTGAAGGAGGTGACAGCCCCTTTTTTGAAGCCTACTATTTCTCTCTCCAATCAAAGTGAAGGAGGTGTGAGCTCCTTTATTAAGCCTACTATTTCTCTCTCCAATCAAAGTGAAGGAGGTGACAGCTCCTTTTTTGAAGCCTACTATTTCTCTCTCCAAAACCAAGTGAAGGAGAGGTTCTCGGTTAAAATCTGGAGCCTACAATTTCTCTCTCCTATGAAAGAAATGATTTGATTCCAAATGTGATAGGACAAGGTGGAGATTATTCTCTCTCCTTAGATATTTATCCTAATCTGATTGAAAGAGCATCTAATCAAGGTGTCAGTTCAGCAGCTAACCAAGGTGCCAGCTCAGCAGCTCCTTGCAAGTGCCAACTCAGCAGCTCCTTCTTCGTCCAAGGGAAAGAGCAAGTTTAGAGATGGGTCACTCTTCCCCTCTCTCATAGCAATTTTCTTGAACTCAAGGCAGCGTTGGGAAAGAGGTTCCTCCTTCAAGCTCGAGCTTCGATAGATCTC
Source organism: Datisca glomerata (assembly GCA_003255025.1). NCBI lineage: Eukaryota > Viridiplantae > Streptophyta > Magnoliopsida > Cucurbitales > Datiscaceae > Datisca > Datisca glomerata. Next base: position 21,845 of record QANY01001250.1, on the reverse strand, counting down.
AGGCTCTTCTTGAGGGGGGGGGGGTGGTACCTTTCCCTTCCCCATTACGTGATTAATGGGATGCTTTTGTTCACTGAAATTGGTTTTAGCAATTACTTGGTTGTTTGTTAACTCAGGAGTTTTATGTTTGTTAAGTTCTATTTTAGACGTATTTTTTTTTTTCTGTTTATCCTACCTTGTGTGGTGTGAGAAACTTTCTAGAGTTTATTTTTTGTAGGCTAAGTTAAGTTAAAGTTAGGGGTTGGATAGTTGTGCTGATATAGCCAATGGTCTTTCTCTTTCCTGTCTTGCTCAGCCACTCTTTTAAATATGCCTGGGATATGCCCCTTGAATATTTGTAAATTATGCTTCAGTTAATGAAATTTTAACTTACCGAAAAAAAAAAAAACATTTGAGATAAGAATTTTGAGTGTTTTGGTTGTTTTAGGTGTTTCTAATGCCATACGGAGTGAAAAAGTCCCCAACTAGATGAACTTGTCTATATATGGATCTTTTGGGCATGACATGTACTCAAACTGACTTTTGACACTCAAAACACGTTTGGTATATGTGTTTGAATTGTTGTGGTCGTTTTAGGTGCTTCTAATGTCATACGGTGTCAAAAAAACCCAATGGGGTGTGTTTAGGCCCAAACTAAATGAACTTGGCTAAATTTGCATGTTTTGGGCATGTCATGTACTCAAACTGACTTTTGAAACTCAAAACATGTTTGGTATATGAATTTGGATTGTTGTGGTCGTTTTAGGTGCTTCTAATGCCATACGGAGTCAAAAAGACCCAATGGGATGTGTTTAGGCCCAAACTTGATGAACTTAGCTAAACTTAGATATTTTGGGCATGGCATGTACTCGAACTGACTTTTGACACTCAAAAAGCATTTGGGATAAGAATTTGGAGTGTTGTGATTGTTTTAGGCGCTTCTAGTGCCATACGGTGTAAAAATACCGAATGGGATGCGTTTAGGCCAAAACTAGATGAACTTGGCTAAATATAGATCATTTGGGCATGGCGTGTACTCGAAAAGACTTTTGACACTCAAAACATGTTTTAGATAAGAATTTGGAGTGTTGTGGTTGTTTTAGGTGCTTCTAGTGCCATATGGAGTAAAATAAATCCCATTGGGATGTGTTTAGGCGCAATTTGAGGTTCACTCAATTTTCTTTCCACTCGTGTTTTCACTCTATGTTTGTTTGGCTTTTACCCTCTACTGATCTCACACACTCTTGCCTTTCTCTTTCGATTCTTGATCAAACTAACAAACGGATCTGAAATTTTCAAGCAATAACCAAAACACCTAAACAAATCAAACACTATGAGAAGATAAGGAAAGGAAACAGCCAAGGGATAAAATTAGAGATAAGGAAACAAAAGGAGATCAGCTCATACTATCTATCTTTTTTTCTTTCTTTTTACAGAAGATAAAATAGGATAAGATAAGAATATGATCAGATAAGATAATAATCAGATTAGATAAGATGAGATAAGATGAGATAAGATAAGATAATATAAGATAAGATAATGATTAGATTAGATTAGATTAGATGAGATGAGATAAAAAAAGATATGATAAGATAAGACAAGGACAAGATAAGATAAGATGAGATTGATAAGATAAGACAAGGTTAATATATGATCAGATGAGATAAGAAAAGAGAAGTTATGACAAGATGATCTATGATATGATAAGATGAGATAAAATATTATATGCAAAAATATGATGAGATAAGATAAGATTATAAGGTGATAAGATGATAAGATTCTATCTCTTAATTTAATGTTTAAATTCAGATATGTTAAAGATAGAGATGATAGCTAAAACAATGGAAATTTGAATTTGAAATTTGAAATCCTCAATTTTTAGGTGAAACTGCATAGAAAAATTAAACACCTCGGCAAGCACTCAAAACGATGAAATCTGGCTTCGCAATGCACATAGAGCAACTCTCCCCAGCCCACAGCATAGTGTGGAATCTGGATCGTTTCACAACAGCATGTCGTAGAAGGAGATCACATGACATATTGTAGGTTTCACAAATCCGTTCGATCTGATACGCAATAATGACTATTTTGACTTCCGAATCAAAAGTTATGAACGTTTTTAAGAAACACCGTCAAAATCAGGAAAAATCAGATTTGAATCTGACTCTAGAGAACCAAATTTTTTTATACCAAATGATATGAACCCATTAGGAAACCTTCCCTAGGAAACCGATAACAATGATGGTTCAAGATCCCAGGTATCGATTTTAAAAAAGAAGAAACACTAACCCCATTTTCTATGACACAAAGAGAACCTTAGGTATAAGATCTAAGACCCAAATTGATACTTCGAAAAGAACCAAAAGTATGGTTTAGAAGCCACACTCAAGAATAAGAAGGAAAAGTGAGTGATAAGTCTAGGTTTTAGACACGACAAGAATATTCTTGATAAGTCTGAAAAGTTCTAAGAAGAACCAAAGAGAAAACTCTCACAAAAAAATTATATTGATCAAAGTTCTGTTTAATACATTGTGAAACCATGCTTAAATAGAAAAAACTAGAAGCCTAAAGAGTCCTAAAGTATTTCAATAACATAAACTAAATTTAAAAGATAAAGAAATATAAATTGCAATAAATAAGGAACTTGTATTCCACCCAAAAGACTTATATAGACAGCCCACTTCTAGATTAGGATTGCCAAGGTATCATGCTCTAATAGACTACTATTGGCTGCCCAATTCTAGGTTAGGATTGCCAAGTTCTCTTGCTTCCTTGTCATTATTTAAAATGTCATGTCATGCTTCATGTGGACTGGCATATTGAACGCCACATCATGCTCCATGTGGAAATGTCATGTAGGATGCTACACCATCTCCTTGTGGGCTGCCATGTTGGACGCTACGTCATGCTCCTTGTAGGATGTCATGTTGGAAGCCACATCATGCTTCATGTGGGCTACGATGTTGGACGCCATGACATGACCCATACCAGCTGTCATGTTGGATGGCACACCTTGCTCCATGTAGGCTGCCATAATCCACGTCATACTCCACGTCATGCTCCACATCTTTGAGCTTGTGCAATCGGATCCTCATCAAAACACAAAACACATTTGGGTTTTTTGGCCGGTGGTCCAAAGAGCATGGGGAGTTGAGGTTAGGGGTTCAACCATGTTTAAGCTGACTTCTACACTCAAATCAGTTAAGAAAGCTCTTAGGAGCATTAATCAGGGCTCTTGCTATGATCTTTCAGCTAGGGCTCACCTAGCTAGGAGTAATTTAAGTGTTATCTTAGGTGATCTTGCTTCTGACCCTTCTAATGCTTCTCTCCAAACCGAAGAAAATTGGCTTATAATGACTTCATTGAGCTTAGAAATGTCGAGGAAAGATTCTTGAGGTGAAAATCTACAGTGCAATGGTTGAGTTTGGGGGATTAATACACCTCCTATTTTCTCCAAAAATTGAGGAAAAATAGGTCTAGAGCTAAAATTAATCAGCTTTAAGATCACAATGGTATCATGTTGACTGACCCTTCTGAGATTAGCCAGCATATTGTCCAGGCTTTCGCTGACCTCTTGGGCACTTCCAACATTGAAAGAGAACTGATTGGGGTATTCTTGACCCCATATTGCCTCAAAAGCTTGGTTTGCATCAGATTGAGCTACTTAACCAGCCTATCACCAGAGATGAGATAAAACAAGTTACTTTTAGCTTTAATAACTCTAAAGCTCCGGGTCCAGATGGTTTTTCAGCTGGCTTCTTCAAAAGAGTTTGGCATATCATTGGAGAGGAGGTTATTGAGGCTGTTTTGGAGTTCTTTGGCTCCCATTCTTTATTAAAGTAGGTCAACACTACTACTGTTTCCCTTATCCCTATGGTCCCTATGCCCTCTAGGGTTAGTGATTTTAGGCCTATTTCTTGATGTAATGTTAGCTATAAATGTATTACTAAGCTTTTGGAAGATAAGTAAATGCTGGTTCTCCCAGATCTAATCAGCCTGAACCAAAATGCCTTTGTTCCAGGGAGAAGAATTGCTGATAGCATTTTCTTGTCCCAAGATGTTAGAAGCTACCATAGAAAGGGTAATAGCCCAAGGTGTACCCTAAAAATTGATTTGAAGAAGGCCTATGATTCTGTGAATTGACATCCTATTGGAAGGATCCTTGATTGCTTGGGGTTCCCAAAAAATTTCACTAAGTGTGTTATGGAGTGTATTTCTACCCCCTCTTTCTCTATCAATATAAACGGTGAGCTGAAAGGGTTCTTTAAAGGGGCCAGGGGGATCTGACAAGGGGACCCCTATTTCTCCTTATTTATTTGTTTTAGTAATTGAGGTTCTTTCTGGCATCCTTCATTTTGCTAATCTTACCACCCTAGTTAAAGTGAAGTAGGGGTCAAAGTGGTAAAGAGATAGGGTTAACAGAGAAAAGGCTTAATGAAATCTCAAAGTGGCTTACTAAGAGGATGTTCTCGTGAGAACATCAAAGGGGCGCTAACTAATTTGGCTATGGTGGTAAATCCTAATGCCTTTATCATTTTTTTGATGAGGTATTCGATCAACCATTCATTTCGAAAAGACCTTCGTTCTTATCATTTAATCCTCATGCTGCATGTCAACTCAAGTAATAGTCAAAGTAAGAATAAGAAAGAATAGGATCATAATATTACACCTCTCAAAAGAAATTCAGTGGCTCAAATATGTCTCACAAGGGCAATAAAAATGATATAAGCATTTTACTCATCCTAACATGCATGCTTTTATACCAAAAAATATGGCTATTGTGCATAATGATGATTTGAGCATAATTATCATAAAAACATATTAACCAAGGAATAATATCAAGATCTAAATCCATGTTCATAATCAATCAAAGACATAACATTAAAGACCAGTTCTCATCATGGTTGTTAGAAAGTATCCTAAGACTCATAAAAATAAAATTTAACTCAAAGTAATCAAAATAAAGCAAGTAATGATATTTTATTGATGTTTTTTTGTAAAAAAATAAAAGAAACAAATGTAAAGAAGTCTGAAATCCCCCCCCCCTTAATTCTTACATTGTTCCCCAATGTAATAATAATTCATCCCATAAGAAAAATAAATGAAGCAAAGAATTAAAAAGAGAAGAAAAGGAAAGGGAAGAGCAAATCCGAGTATGGCGTGCCCTCCATCCTTTGGGTTGCCTCCCAATTAGCGCTCGGTTTAGTGTCCTCAGCATGACTTGTAACAGCATTTATCTGTCAAGAGACTCGGGTTCATGGAGAGGTATATTCTCCACATCTTGCGTTACGAAGGACTCATAGTAAGGCTTGAGTCGATGTCCATTCACTTTGAACTCCTTGTTCGTTTTCAAGCTCCTAATTTCCACTGCACCATGAGGGAAAACATTAGTAACAATAAAAGGACCAACCCATCGAGAACGCAACTTTCCAAGAAATAAATTAAGGCGTGAATGAAATAGAAGAACTTTTTGTCCAATAACAAAACTCTCTCTTGAAATCATTTTGTCATGGAAAGCCTTAATTTTCTCCTTGTAGATACGTGAGTTCTCATAAGCGTCGTTTCTCATTTCCTCAAGCTCATTTAGTTGGAGCTTCATTTGTTCACCCGCAGCTTCCATTTCCATGTTACATTGCTTCACAGCCCAAAATGCCTTGTGCTCCAATTCAACCGGAAGGTCACATGGCTTATACACAAGGCGAAAGGGTGACATCCCAATTGGTGTTTTGAATGTTGTTCTATATGCCCAAAGTGCATCATCAAGGCGCAAGATCCAATCTTTCCTATTGAGATTCACCATTTTCTCTAAAATGGACTTGACCTCTCGGTTTAATACTACCACTTGCCCACTAGTTTGTGGGTGGTATGGTGTGGAGACCTTATGTGTAATATTATATTTTCTTAACAAAGTTTCGAATGAACGATTGCAAAATTGGCTACCTCCATCGCTGATTATTGCTCTTGGTGTTTCAAACCTTGCAAAAATGTTAGTCTTCACAAAATCTACAACCCCTTTAGAATCATTAGTACGCTGATTATTGCTCTTGGTGTTTCTTAAGATTAGCAGTTTTCCAATTCCTCCTCCCCAAGCTCAACGACAAGATGTTTGGAAATGGAGTTCAAGTCAGAATGGAGATTTCTCTCTAAGTCTAACCTATAAGGCACTGTCCCCTACAAGACAACCGGTTAAGTGGGCAAAGGTGATATGGTTCTCTAAACACATCCCAAGGTGCAGCTTTATCTCTTGGTTGGCTTTGAGAAACAAACTTTCCACTAGAGATAGGGTTGCACAATGGGACCAAACATCAGGGTTTTGTTCTGATTGTGTGTGTTGTGTTGGCTACCAGGAGACACATGAGCATCTTTTTGTCAATTGTTGTTATTCAGCTAGAGTATGGGCCACACTTGTGAACAAATGTGATCTACACTGCCAGGTTAGGGATTGGGATCAGTTTGTAGATTGGATGCTAGCTAATGCAAAAGGGAAGTCACTCAGAGGAGTCCAAGTTAAGCTAGCTTTTACTTCCTTCATCTATTATATATGGAGAGAAAGAAATGCAAGGATTTTTGAAGGCAAAATCAGAGATTCCAAGATCCTAACTGAAGCTATTTCACAATTAGTCAGATTAAGGCTTTGGGATTCGAAGTGTTTTGGCACTAATGATACTAATCTACGTTTAGTGGATAGATGGGGTCTTAACCCAAGCATTTTGTAAACCTTGGCTGTCTTATGAAGCATTGATATCTAATTTCAGTACTTTACATATTACCAGTTTAATTTGCGTGCAGATCTTAAGCCTCTAATTATGCTCTATTTTTGTATTTCCTGGGGTATGTCCCTTGTACATGTGTAAGTATCTTTTGGTTTATACAATTTGTTTACCAAGAAAAAAGATACACATCTTCTTATCATTTGATCGGTACAGTACTTCCACAAATATGGATCATCCCACACATATTGCTTTGCTGTCTTCTTTAGGTTATCCTTTTGAGCACGAGTCAAGTCATCGGGCATCTTCTTATTGACCAAGTAGTTCACAATGTCAGCATACCAAGGGTCAAAAATTCCAAAGAAAATAGTTGCTCGTCAGGAAAATTTTCACACAAAGGAATAGCTTCCTCATTATGAATGAGGCGACTAAGATGATCAGCAACTACGTTATCACTTCCCTTCTTATCCTTGATGTCCCAATCAAATTCTTGCAAGAGAAGTATCCACCTTATAAGTCTTGGTTTAGCATCATTCTTAGTGAGCAAGTACCTAAGAGCTGCATGATCAGAAAATACAATTACTTTGGAACCAATTTAAGAAGAACGAAACTTATCTAAAGCAAAAATAACCGCCAATAGCTCTTTCTCAGTTGTTGAGTAATTAAGTTGTGCATCATTCAAGGTTCTTCATGCATAATAGATAAAATGAGAAATCTTGCCAACTAGCTGCCCTAAAACAGCCCCCACGGCATAGTCACTTGCATCACACATTAACTCAAATGGGAGGTTTCGATTAGGTGGTTGAATAAAGGGAGATGTGGTCAAAAGTTCTTTAAGCTTTTTGAATGCCTCCTTGAATTCTTCATTGAAGTCAAACATCACTTCCTTTTGTAACAAGACACACAAGGGTCTTGCAATCTTCTAAAAATCCTTGATGAATCTTCGATAGAAACCTGCATGTCCAAGAAAAGAACGAACCTCCCTCACACTTGTGGGAGGTGGTAATGAACGTACAAGATCTATTTTAGATTTATCTACTTCTATCCCCTTATAAGATATGATATGGCCTAAAACTATACCTTGTTCTACCATGAAATGACATTTTTCCCAACAAGATTAGTTTCCATGCAGTGTTTAAGAACAAGGGTGAGATTATCTAAGCATTTGTCAAAAGAATCACCATAAACACTAAAATCATCCATAAAAAATTCTATGATGCTTTCAACATAATCTGAAAATATGCTCATCATACATCATTGAAACGTACCAGGAGCATTGCAAAGTCCGAATGGCATGCGTCGATAGGAAAACGTTCCAAAGGGGCATGTGAATGTTGTCTTCTCTTGATCCTCCGGTGCAATTACGATCTGATTGTTACCTGAATAGCCATCAAGAAATCAATAATGAGGCAAAACAATAACACGTTAATAATTAGGCAAAATAATCTCTAGCGACACGGCGCCAAAATTTGGCACGCACAAAAGCGTACCAACTTAAATCCTTGCAATAAATATGATCGTTATTGAGTATGGTAGCAAGGGTTATTCCTGAAGGAGATTGTTTCTAATTAAGTGTTATTGACAAAAGATAAACACTAGACTCTATACTGACCAGAAATTCAAGTGTGATTAGAAATCTTACTTAGACTCAACAAAATTGAACGAAAACTTGTAGACACACTAATGACACTCTTAAAAATTATGAAAATAAAATATGGGGGGTTTGAAGATTGTTTGATATGTAAACAAAGATAAAGAAAATAAAATTGGAAACTGGAATTAAGAAAATACAGATTTAAAGAGTTATTAAGAATATGATAAGAAATATGGTTAAAGATTCATTCTCTACCTCTAGAAATATGCCAATAGTTAATAATAAGAAATAACTTTCTCAATCTTACAAAAATAACAACCTTAAAAAAATCATAAGTTCGATTATCTTGATCTTTCCTTACCTTGTCGTTAAGTAAAACAAGTTCTTTACTTAAACTCTTTCCATTAAACAACCTAGAACAAGTTCTCTAAATTCAGGTTAATGAAAGAAATTAATCAAGAAAGATATGGGTTGAATCAAGCAACAAACACACAAGTTTGGTTTATAAAACTTGAGTTATATTCCTTATGTAATCAAACGAAAATATGTCATAATCATCGAAAACAATCTGCTACTTTTGTTTTAGAAAGCTTTGACAATTACGGATCAAAATTCTAAACTAGCAATAAAATTACTAACATGCTCATCTAGTTGCGCACCCAAGAAAACAAGAAAGAATTTATTGATAATGAAATCAAAGAAATATAAACATAATTGAAAGAGAGATGAAAGAAAAGTTCTGAAATTTATTAACTAATAACCATGTCTAGGGCTTTGAAATTACCCTTAACCAAAGAAAGAAATTAGCTACACATGGAGATATTAAAGATCATACTTCTAAACTAGAAAATAACTCAAAATCCTCCTCCTTTTGGATGGGACGTGCCCCCCTTTTTATAGAGGTTGTGTGCTCTTCAATCTTCACAAAAATCAGCAACTCCTCCCTAGAATCTCTCTTCTTCAAAGTTAGCAAAATTATCCTTTAAAGAACTCTAGCACAAGTAGGACTCTTTGCCATTTATCATGAGAAGAATTTAAAATTCAAACTTCAAGATAAAATATGGTAGATTCTAGCTCAAGAGATAAGCTAAGGTCCTGATCTTTATCTTATCCTTCACTAATTTAAAATCATAACCAGATTTGATCCCTCGTTTTGACCATGTTCGAACGATACAAAAAAATATGGAAGAATATTCAAATGAAATATTAATCTCTTATCTTTCCAACCATATAAGATTTACATTGTAGAAAAATAGGGATCATCATGTAACATTTGTTTATCTTCGACTGTGCAAATCTGGCGAATTTGATTCTTAATTCGAAATTCAAATTTCAAGTTGATCTTTAAAATTCAAATTTCAAAATTCATATGGTGGCACATGGAGAATTGGAAGCAGCTGGAGATAGAGTTTTAGACCATTTTGAACGCCTTTTCCAGTTGCTTATTTTTGTAACCTGAAAACACTTTAAAAAGAAAATAAATATCCGAATGTAACATTTGTGAAATAATTACATAAAACATCATATTTAATCTATTCTTATCACAAATGTTATTGTTTAAACATTGAATAATTTTTTTTTTACACACTTATCATCAAACAATCTTCAACCCCCCCCCCCAATATTTTATTTTCATACTTTTTAGAGTGTCATTAGCGTGTCTACAAGTTTTCGTTCAATTTTGTTGAGTCTAAGTAAGATTTCTAATCACATTTTAATTTCTGGTCAGTATAGAGTCTAGTGTTTATCTTGTCTCAATAACACTTAATTAGAAATAATATCCTGCGGGAATGACCATTGCTTGCTATCATACTCAATAACGATAATATTTATTTATTGCAAGGGTTTAAGTTGGTACGCATTTGTGCGCGCCAGAACCAAAGGTATGATTTAGACGTCACACTCAAGTATAAAAAGGAAAAATGAGTAATAAGTATAAGTTTTAGACGCCACAAGAATATTCTTGATAAGTCTGAAAAGTTCTAAGAACAACCAAAGAGAAAACTCTCACAAAGAAATTATATTAATCAAAGTTGTTTAATACATTGTGAAACCATGCTTAAATAGAAAAATTAGAAGCCTAAAGAGTCCAAAAGTGTTTAAATCGCCTAAACTAAATTTAGAAGATAAAAAGATATTAATTGCAATAAATAAGAAACTTGTAATCCACCCAAAAGACTTTTATTGTTTGTCCACTTCTAGGTTAGGATTGCCAAGGTGTCTTGATTCCTTGTCATCATTTAAAATGCCAAGTCATGCTCAATGCGGGCTGCCATGTTGGACTACACATCATGTTCCATGTAGGCTGCCATGTTGGATGCCACATCATGCTCCATGTATGATCTCATGTTGGATGCCACGTCATGCTCCATGTGGACTTCCATGTCGGAGGCCATGACATGCTCCATGTAGGCTGCCATATTGGATGCCACACCATGCTCCATGTAGGTTATGAGGTTGACAAGTCTAACTTATTTTTTTCCAGAATTAGACATCTCCACTCTTGTTTGGGCCTCCACTTGCTCCACTAGCCCATTGAGTGCTTCAGCCACCCTATTTGCTCTAGCTCTTGTGGCTGGACCGCTTGGTACTTGATGTGGATCCATCCTATGAGCTTGTGCAACCGGATCCTCATCAATTTGGACCTAAACACGTCCCATTATATCTTTTTGACTCTGTATGGCACTAGAAGCACCTAAAATGACTACAACACTCTACATTCTTATCCAAAAGGTTTTGGGTATCAAAAGTCAGTTTGAGTACATGACATGCCCAAAAGATCTAAGTTTAGCTAAATTAATCTAATTTGAGCCTAGACACGTCCCATTGGGACTTTTGACTCCGTATGGCACTAGAGGCACCTAAAATGAGCGCAACACTCTAAATTCTTATCCAAAACGCGTTTTGGGAGTGAAAAGTAAATTTGATTACATGACACGCAAAAGATCCAAGTTTAGTCAAGTTCATCTTGTCTAGGCCTAAACACATCGCATTGGGTCTTTTTGACTCCGTATGGCACTAGAAGCACCTAAAACGATCACAACACTCGAAATTCTTATCTCAAACGTGGTTTGGATGTCAAAAGTCAGTTCGAGTACATGACATGCGCAAAAGATTAAAGTTTAGCCAAGTTCGATTTTTTTTTTGTAAACAAATTGTATAAACCAAAAGATACTCACACATTACAAGGGGCATATCCTAGGAAATACAAAATTAGATCCTGATCAGATGCTTAAGATCTGCACGTAAATTAAAGTACTGAAATTAGATACCAAGGCTTTATAAGACAGCCAAGGTTTACAAAATGCTTGGGTTAAGACCCCATCTATCGACTAAACGTAGATTAGTATCATTAGTGCCAAAACACTTCGAATCCAAAAGCCTTAATCTAACTAATTGTGAGATAGCTTCAATTAGGATCTTGGATCTCTGATTTTGCGTTAAAAATCCTTGCATTTCTTTCTCTCCATATATAATAGATGAAGGAAGTAAAAGCTAGCTTAACTAGGATTCCTCTGAGTGACTTCCCTAGTGCATTAGCTAGCATCCAATCTACAAACTGACTCCAATCCCTAACCTGGCACTATAGATCACATTTGTTCACAAGTGTGGTCCATACTCTGGCTGAATAACAACAATTGACAAAAAGATGCTCATGTGTCTCCTGGTAGCCAACACAAACACACAATCAGAACAAAACCCTGGTGTTTGGTCCCATTGCGTAACCCTATCTCTAGTAGAAAGTTTGTTTCTCAAAGAAACCAAGAGATAAAGCTGCACCTTGGGATGTGCTTAGAGAATCATATTACCTTTGCCCACTTAACCGGTTGTCTTGTAGGGGACAGTGCCTTATAACCATTGATTGTCTTGAACTCCATTTCCAAACATCTTGTCTTTGAGCTTGGGGAGGAGGAATTGGAACACTTCTAATCTCAAGAAGCTCAAAGGTGTTTGAAGTTGGCCAATGCTATTGATTGTCTTGAATGACAACACTCACCATAGAGTCCATAGTCCAAGAAGTTCCTGACAAAAGTATTTGCCCAAATCTGGCCCAAAGGATACCTAGAGGATGCCAATTATATGTAAGAAGCTTCACAGTAGTACCATCTCCAATAGTTATAGAGCAAAATGGCAGAAACTTGCTCCTGAGCTTGAGACGCTTTCTCCAAACCCAAGATGGGTTAGAAGGAATGGAAACCAAGAAAATTAAACTCTTTTTGATTAGGTATGTTTGGCACCAATCTTTCCAAAGTGATCTTTTATAAGGGAGTAGCAAGAACCATAAGTGTTTGGCTATAGCAACTTCATTAGCTAGAACCAGATCCTAAGGCCCAACCCACCTTGTACCTTGTCAAAACACAGGTTTGCCCTAAAAGATGTAGGTTCAGACAAAGTTCGTTTAGATTGGGCCTAAACACGTCCCCCTGGGTCTTTTAGACTTCGTACGGCACAAGAAGCACCTAAAACGATGAAAACACTCCAAACTATTATCCCAAACGTGTTTTGTGCGTCAAAAGTCAGTTCGAGTACATGACATGCCTAAAAATCAAAGTTTAGCCAAGTTCCTCATGTTTGGGCCTAATCACATGCCATTGGGCCTTTTAGACTCGGTATGGCACTCGAAGCACCTAAAACTACTAAAACACTTAGTTTATTATCCCAAACATGTTTTGGGTCACAAAAGTCAATTCGAGTATATGACAAGCCCAAAAGATCCAAGTTTAACCAAGTTCATCTTCTTTGTGCCTAAACACGTCCTATTGGGTCCTTTTGACTCCGTACGTCACTAGAAGCACCTAAAACGATCCACAACATCCCAAATCTTATCCAAAATGTGTGTTGAGTGTCAAAAGTCAGTTCGAGTACATGTCATGCCCAAAAGATCTAAGTTTTTAGTCAAGTTCATTTAGATTTGGCCTAAACACGTCCCTCTGGGTCTTTTAGACTCTGTATGGCACAAGAGTCACCTAAAACAACCAAAGCACTCCAAATTCTTATCCCAAACGTGCTTTGGGTCTCAAAAGTTAGTTCGTGTATATGACATGACCAAAAGATCCAAGTTTAGCTGAGTTTATCTTGTTTGGGACTAAACACATTCCATTGGGTCTTTTGATTCCGTATGGCACTAGAAGCACCTAAAATGACCACAACACTCTAAATTATTATCCCTAACTGGTTTTGGGTGTCAAAAGGCAGTTCGAGTACATGAAATGCCCAAAAGATTCAAGTTTAGGCAAGTTCGTCTATTTTGGGCCTAAACACATCCTATTGGGTCTTTTTGACTCTATATAGCAATAGAAGCACCTAAAACTACAACAACGCTCCAAATTCTTATCCAAGGTATTGAAAGTCAGTTCGAGTATGTGACATGCCCAAAAGATCCAAGTTTAGCCATGTTCATCTAGTTTGGACGTAACATATGGATAAGATGTCCCTTCTCTCTATAGAGAAGCTCTCCCTTCTCTCTGGAAACCAGGTGAGGGTTTTCTGTTGCTCCTCCTCTGGGAGGAGCTGAGCTTAGTTTCTAAAACGGTGAATGATGCTTACTTTGAAACCAATACTCAGCAAGGTTCAAAGATCAGTAAGAAAATTTCAGGTAAGATGAGCTTTAAGTCTCATGAAGCTGTTCTAAAGTTTAAAGGAGATGGGAGTTCGATGCTGGAAAACCCAGAAGTCAGAGTTACTTCTAGCTCTTCCTTGGAGGAATCTCCAAGTTTGGACAATATTTTATTTATGGAAAACAAAGAAGTTGGTGAAAAGAAAGTGTGTGTTCATGCACTAAATGTGGGAGAAGCACTTGGTGCTCATATTAATTGAGATGACGAGGAGAATGCTACTCGTTTTGGCATTAACGGAAATGATGAGGTTGCTTCTAACTTTAATGAGGAGCAAGTCAAAGGTTTGGATGAGCTTTCAATGCCTTGTGGGAACATTTCTTTGGTCCCTTCTTCTCAGGTACACAATGACTTGTTATTACTGGATTCTAGTGCTTTAAGGGTCCCTTCATCCTTTGGTGGAGCCCCATGTTTTGTAAATGAAGCTTTTACAGGTGCTCTCAAGGACAAAGAGCATGTTCAGAAGCAAAGAAGCTTTCCCTTGTTTGAAAAACTCACGCAAATCGCTAAGGGTTCTCTGGCCAAAGGAGGAGCACGAAGGAGAGAGATGAATAAGGGTGAAATCTTTTATCCATTCATCAATGAGGCTATACTTGAGAGCCAATCAACTCCTGCCACCTCACCAATTCTAGCTAACCCTAGCTGTGCATGGAGTACAAACAATGACATGCATTCTGATCAAAAAGTGAAAGGACAAAGCAAAAGGAGAAAGGACACCTACTCTTGCATACAGTGGGAAACAACAAAGCTACAACTTTGGTTGTAAGGACAGACAGCTTGCCCCAAAACACGGAGCAAGGACAATCAGTCTTAATTGTGGCTGTACCTGAAGATAAAGGTGATTTGACATTGCTTTTTCCCTAGACATCCTTGGAGCACGTTTTAGGTACCCTTGTACTACCACCTAAGCATAGAAAGGACACCTCCACGTCAGCTTCATCTTCTTTAACAGCTCAAAAACCTCATTCTTCCATTTTTTCCAGAATACAATCAAGTAGCTGAAGATCTTGAGTTATATGCTTTTACTCAGGTTTAGATGAAATTGTTACTATAATCCTTTCCCCAAACCTTTGAAACCTTTAAAAAATAAGGAGGTGGCTGCTAAGGGTATTTCTGAAACCCTTAAGGGCAACACTATCTACCATAAATTTTGTGAAGCTTCACCCAAAGCTCAACAAAAGGATGGATCTTGGGCTGATAAAGTTAAGAGAAACCAGCCTAGTAGGTTTGAGCTTGAGTTCAGGAGTCTACAATTTATGAAGAACGTGAGTAGTGCTATGAACAGCCCTATTGTAAGCAAACTCCACAAATGGCAAACAATCCTCCCATGTCCTAATGTTCTCTTCTATGATTGCCCTAAGTAAAGTAATCAATGTCCTATTAACTACCTCAGTTTGCCCATCAATTTGAGGGTGACAAGTAGTTGGAAACAATAACTTAGTTCCTAACTTTCCCTATAACATACGTCAAAAGTGACTCAAAAACTTAACATCTCTATCACTGACAATGCTCTTAGGTATGCCATGTAATCACACAACTTCTTTGAAAAATAAATCAGCAATCAACTTAGCATATATTTCACCAAAATCATCATCATATTGATACAACTCCTTAATATGCTCAAAACTCAACAATTTAGCACTAAGAGAATTAAGTAGAGTATACCTTCTAGATAATCCATCCGCAACAACATTCTCTTTACCTTGCTTATACTTAACTACATATAGGAATGTTTCAATGAGCTCCACCCATTTAGCATGCCTACTGTTCAGCTTATCTTGACCCTTTAAATGCTTTAGACTTTCATGGTCAGTGTGTATCACAACCTCCCTAGGCCATAAATAATGCTACCATGTTTGCAGAGCTCGAACCAAAACATATAATTCCTTGTCATATGTTGGATACTTCAAGGCTGCCCCACTTAACTTTTCACTAAAGTACATTAGTGGTCTTTGGACCTGCATCAAAACAGCTCCAATTCCTATGCCACTAGCATCACATTCAATCTCAAAAGTTTTATCAAAGTTAGGTAAAGCAAGCAAAGGTGCAGCACACAATTTATCCTTAAGTTCATTAAATGCATGTTCTTGTGCCTCACTCCAAACAAAACAAACATTTTTCTTAACTAACTCATTCAAAGGTGAGGCTATAATGCTAAAATCTCTAATGAATCTCCTATATAAACCAGCAAGTCCATGAAAGCTCCTCTCCTCACTAGCATTCTTAGGCCTTGGCCATTACTTAATGGCTCTTACCTTGTCCTCATCAACCTTAATACCTTGACTAGACACTACAAAACCAAGAAAATTAACCCTTTCCATGCAAAAACTACACTTCTTAAGGTTAGCATACAACTTTTCTTGCCTAAGTATTTCTTTTACCTCAGGCACATGCATGATATGATCATCTAAGAACCTAGAGTAAATGAGAATTCAAAGTAAACAACAACAAATTTTCCCAAGTACTCACGTAACACATGGTTCATCAATCTCATGAATGCATGGTGCATTAGTAAGACCAAATGGGATAACAAGCCACTCATACAACCCATACTTTATCTAAAACGCAGTTTTCCATTCATCTCCAACATTCATTCGAATTTGATAATAACCAAATTTCAAGTCTATCTTAGTGAACAAACAAGAACTATATAATTCATCAAGCATGTCATCTAACCTAAGAATAGGGTGATGATACTTTACATTGATTTTATTGATGGCTCGACAGACCACACGCATCCTCCATGTTCCATCCTTCTTTGGCACAAGAATAACAAAAACCGAGCAAGGACTTAAACTCTCCCTCACATACCCCTTAGCTAGCAACTATACCACTTGTTTTTAGATCTCATTTGTCTCACTTGGATTTTTTCTATATGCTGGCCTATTGGGTATGGAAGCTCCATCATAAGCAGCCTTATTTCCACCCTTAAAATCACTCTGCCCATTCCTTTTCCAAGTAGAATTAGAGTTGGATAGGTTTGGAAACATACCTCGCTTCCCCTCTTCCTTGGAGTTGCTTTTCCACCTTGATGGCAATGTGCACCATCTCTTCCAACTCCACATAAGGTTGCAAATCCACTCGGTCAGCGATCTCCTTGTTCAAACCAGCCAAGAAACGCACCATAGTGTATTCCGTATCCTCCTCTATATCAGCCCTAGTCATGAGCATTTCCATCTCCTTGTAGTAATCATCCACACCTCTACTGCCTTGTCTAAGAACTTGAAGTTTTTGCACAAGTTCCCTATGAAAATGCCTAGGTACAAATCTCTTCCTCATTGTAGACTTGAGATCATTCCAAGTCTCAATTGTATTCCCCAAATTTCTTCTTCTACTTGTCACCAATTGATCCCACCAAGATATAGCATAATCTAAAAATTGGGTGACCGCCAACTTGACCTTCTTCTCCAGAATAAATTGATGACAATCAAATATGAGTTCCACCTTCTTTTCCCATTGTAAATATGCCTCCGGATCTGATTTACCTTGAAAATGAGGTACTTTAAGTTTAATGCTTCCCAATTTCTATCTACAAAATCGTCATTGCCTCGGTTTCGACCACGGAATTGACTTTCTCACATTCTCCCTCTACCTGTACCGAAACCGAGACCTTCTCTTCCTCCTCTAGGCATTACCCTTCCAACGATTGTATCATCATCATCCTCATTATAATCAAAATATTCATTTTCCAACTCATAACCTTGAGATATTCGGTTTCTGCCTCCTCACCACCTCTTGTTGTGTGATTTGGTGTTGCTCTTTCAACCGCTTGCAACCTTGCATCCATACGCTCTAATGCATCCCTCATGGCCTCTATATTTTGATTAAAACGTGTAAACTCTCCTCGTTGATCCTCACCTAGCATAGCATCAGGAACATGACCAACATCATTATCTCCACTTTGGTTTGACATTACTGCAATAGAATATATAAGAAACAAAATTAATTCAAGGACTTCACAAGCACTCCCTCACGTGTTTACACTCAAAAGATGGGGGTCATTCGTGTTTACTCAAAACAAAGAAAAAATAATTCACTCAAGGTTTTCCTCACATCACTCTAGCTTATTCTTTCATGTTCTTAGGTGAATCACACTTTTAAAACAATTCAAATATCTTGTAATGTGTAGAATTTCAAAATTAAAATATTCAAAATAAGTTGAACATGAAACAATTTTAGGAAAGTAATGAATTTAAGAAAGTAACGAATTTAGGAAACTAACAAATTTTAGGGAAGTAATGAACTTAGGAAAGTAAAGAATTTAGGAAAGTATCTAATTTTAGGGAAGTATTGAAGTTACGAAAGTAAAAAATTTAGGAAAATAACTAATTTTAGGAAAGTAATGAAGTTAGGAAAGTAAAGAACTTAGGAAAGTAACTAATTTAGAAAAAAATGAATTTAGGAAAGAGACTAATCTAGGAAAGTAGTGAATTTAAGAAAGTAGAGAATTTAGGAAAGTAAAAAAAAATTAGGAAAGTGACCAATTTAGAAAGTAATGAATTTAGAAATAAAGAACTTCCTAGAATTAGGAAAGTAACAAATTTAGAAACAAATATCTTCCAAGAATTAGGAAAGTAACTATTTTCTTTCCCTTCTTTTTTTTGAACGAAATTCTCTCTTCTTCTTCTTCTTTTTTGATACGTGCTCTTTTTTTTGCATGAATTTTCTTCTTTTTTTAACTACAACTATAAACTCAAAATTGAATTAAAAAAACAAGAAAACGCAAGAAATCAGAATTAAAAAAATGGAATTTTAAAGAGATAAAACCTGATCTAGAACTAAAGCTCTGATACCAAACGATACGGAACCTCCAAGAATA
Organism: Datisca glomerata; assembly: GCA_003255025.1. NCBI lineage: Eukaryota > Viridiplantae > Streptophyta > Magnoliopsida > Cucurbitales > Datiscaceae > Datisca > Datisca glomerata. The sequence goes on along the minus strand of QANY01001250.1, from coordinate 3,128 downwards.
AGCTTGAGAACCTATTTATATATAGGAACCCACGAAGCATTAATGTGAAAACCCCAATAACCAATTCGACAACAACCCCTAAGAAAAGGCTAGAAACAGATTTTTTAGCTAGATGATCAAGAACTAGAATAAAGAAAACTTGTTTCTGAATTCCAGTTTCGAAACACTCCACAAGAAGGTGATCAATCTACTTGAATGTTTGTTAAAGCATGTATTCTACTCATGAACACAGATAAAAGAAAAACAACCTTTTGGTTTTTCTTAAATTAAAATTCTAGCCCTTAAAACATTCTAGCAAGGCATATTTATAGCCTTTACAAAGGTTTCCTAAAATCCTAAAACTCAAGAATAAGAAACTAGTCTAATTATATTTTAAAAAATAATTAAGAATAGACTATATCAAGCTAAAAACTAATGGGCTCTAAATAAAGTCAATTTTCGTTCAGCCCAAGAGGTAACACAAAAATGGCCCATTACGTACTTAATTCAACCCATTAGTAACGTTGACTTGAACCAAGTTGTATTGGACTCGTGCTGCACTTATCTCAAAGCTTTGATGTCCTTGTAGACCTTCACTAGCTGAATTGACTAAGCCTTGAAAATGGTGGATTAAAGCTTGTTGAAGTCTCTTAGACCGCGACCTTGTTATTGGTCCTTGAGGCATGCTAATTGGACTAGAAACCTCTTGAACTTGTTCCTTGGCTTCTTGATTATGCTCATCTTTAAGATGTTGAATCCTTGGAACTTGGTGTGTAGGTTGATCCTTAACACATTTCTCCCTCACTTCTCCCAAACACACCTCCCTCAACCCATTTGGATGATGACAGTGGCTTGATTGAGATTAAATCCAAGAGATCATGGAAGAAAGTCAACTCAGAAGTGGGAATTGAATTGGCCTTAGTGCTAGACCAAGAGCTTTCCGCCCCTTCTCCTTCTCTAAACACTCCCAGCTCAAGCAAAAGGAGAAAGAAGAAGAAGAAGAAGATCAATGGCACACCACACCCTGCAAAGGGTAGAGATAAAGGAGTTGCAGCTAGTGGGGAAACCCACAACCCACATATTCATGTTTAATCTTGCTAATTGGAACATTAGGGGGCTCAATGAGTCCTTAAAACAAGCTGCTGTGATGAAGCTTTGTATGAATTTCAATCTATCTCTTTGTTCTTTACTTGAAACTAAAGTGAAAAACTTTAAATTCACTACTCTTGCTGAGGCCATTTTTCCTAATTGGGAGGTGGTAGCAAACTATAATTTTGCTGCAGGGGGTTGAATTTGGGTTGCTTAGGACCCAAAAGTACTTGATGTAATAGTTTTGGATACTACTGACCAAGTTATATTTTGTAAGCTTACTACTATTAAGCTTCAAATTCTAAAGTTATCAGGAAGAAGCTTTGAGAATCCTTGTCTTCCCACCACTCACTCACTTCTCATGCGACATGGCTTATCACCGGAGATTTCAATGTTATTACCTCCCATAGTGAGAAATCAGGAGGAGCTAAGGGATGGGATGAAGCCATCTTTGACTTCAACAAATGCACTTTCGCTATTGAGGTTGAGGACCTTGCATACTTTGGTTGTCAATTCACATGGTCAAAAAAGCATCATGATGGAATCTTTATTATGTGTAAGCTGGATAGAGCCATGGTAAAAATATTCACTGGATGGACTCGTTCCCCGACACAAAGTGTCTCTTTGCTCCTCCTGGCATCTTTGATCATAGTCCAATTGTCTTAAAAATGGAGAGGACCCCTATAAACCAAGAGTAAGCTTCAAGTTTTTTGAGTTTTGGTTTGAAATAGAAGGGTTTTGGCAGCTTCTGGACAGAGTTTGGGGGCTGAGATTTCAGGGACAACAATGTTTAGACTTTATAAGAAGCTTAAAACACTCAAAGGTGAACTGAGAAGGTTCAACCAAAGATTTTGCAGTGATCTTCCTTCTAGAGTTAAATTCGCTAAAGCACACATGGAGTCAATTTAAAACTTGTTGGGAAATGACCCTTTAAATGCATTGTTACAGGCTCAGGAGAGAGATGCATGCTCCAAATTCTTTAAGCTTAGACATGCTGAAGAGAGCTTCTACAGGCAGAAGTCAAGAGAACAGTGGCTTCGATGGGTGATCAGAACACTTCTTTCTTTTTTCAAAGCATGAAAAAGAATAGATTCAAAACCAGGATTACACACCTGGACAACCAAGACTCTCCACTTACTTCCCATGAGGAGATCCAGGATCATATCTTGGATTACTACAAAAACCTCTTGAGTACACCAAATGAAGAAGTGGGAGTCAATTGGAGTATACTCTATTGTGCTTTGTCGAGAAAGCTTTTGGACCTGATCAGGCTGTACATTTGGCTCTTCCCATTGAAGAAAATGAGGTCAAGCAAGCCATTTTCAGTATGGGAAGTGGCAAAGCTCCTGGACCAGATGGTTTTTCTGTTGGATTCTTTAAGAAAGCATGGCATGTGGTGGGTGGGGATGTAACCAAATCTGTTTTGGAGTTCTTTACTACAGGTAACCTCCTAAAAGAGGTTAACTCTACTGCAATCACCTTAATACCTAAGGTCCCTAATCCCCCTAGTATTGGGGACTTTAGACCTATCTCTTGCTGCAACGTAGTCTACAAGTGCATCACAAAAATACTTGCTGAAAGACTCAAGCCTGTATTACCCAACATCGTAAGTCAGAACCAAAGTGATTTTGTACCAGGAAGGAGAATGGCTGACAATATTTTTCTCTCCCAAGAATTGCTTAGAAGCTACCAAAGATCACTTGGTTTGCCAAGGTGTGCTCTCAAGGTGGACCTTAAGAAAGCCTATGATAGTGTGAACTGGCCACTAATAGGTAAAGCTTTTCAATGCCTTGGCTTCCCAAATGTTTTCATTTCTTGGGTCATGGAGTGCCTTTCTTCTCCCTCATACTCAGTGAATATAAATGGTGAGCTGCACGGTTACTTTAGGGGTGCTAAAGGAATTAGACAAAGGGATCCAATCTCTTCCTACATCTTCATCATCATCATGGAGGTCTTGACATGGATCTTGAGTTTTGTAGCCAAACACTCAGAGTTCCAGTTCCAATGGAGGTGTAAAGAGCTTTGGCCTCATTTTTTTAGTGAGAGAAACTCTCCCCTCT